>JACEVL010000181.1:1491527-1550707 GCA_020284085.1 Aporrectodea caliginosa | reverse complement strand
TTCTAGATTTGATTCCTCACCAGGCGTGGTTTCCTGGCTAGGATGTTGTACAGCTAAGCCATATAGTGTTTTTTTAGTTTACTATTTACTAACTTTTTCGCTACTATTTGATAACTTGGTATAACTTTGTATGTACAGCGCCGTGCGTTTGCCAGTGTTTAATAAAGAACACACTTACTTACTTACTTACTAATATATATGCATATAGAGGGGAATTAACCAGCGCGAAGGTCCTCGCTGAGCGAGTCTAATTGCACTCATTAACCCTAATCTCTGAAGGCGCCTACCTTCCTAATCACCTGCCTACCTAGCCACCCAAATGCCTAAGAACTGTGTGTGTGTGTGTGTGTGTGTGTGTGTGTGTGTGTGTGTGTGTGTGTGTGTGTGTGTGTGTGCAACGATGCACGAACGTGGCTGTCCTACCCTGGAGATCCCCACAGGGCGATAATAATTACAGTAATAATTACAGTCTAGATGATCTTAATCTCTGCAGACAAGAAGAGAACGAAAGTCGACCCACCGGGCCGCGGAAACTGAAGTACGGAAGAGGAGCAAACCCATCTTCTTTGTCCGTGCATTGGAATAACCTACTCCAAGCCTCGCCATCTGGGTTTTCTGGTTAGGTAGCCCTCCGACTATTGTCCCACTTATCTAGGGTTGCCAGAGTGCTGCAAAAGGAGGACATGTAGTCATGTACTCCTTTTTGGCCTCATGTCCTCTGTTTTATAGACAAAGCTGGAAAATGTCCGTGTTTTTTGTATGTTCGGTTAGGATCAGGTTATGCACTGTGACGGTTGGTTAAGGTCAGAGTTAGGGTTAAGAGTCATCAGTAGATAAATGTGTAAACATATCAGTCGCAGAAGTAATTTTTTCGTGCGATGCGTGGCGGCATTTTCCGCCGCAGAAGCACCACGCTTATAATTATCCAGTCCAGTGTTAAAGACTTTAACTTAAAGTAGGCCTATACATCATTTACGGTTTAACAATATTTGGAGTGAATCATGGTAAAAGAATATTACAATTGCAGGCTAGCAACAATGCTGAAAATAAATATAGGTCTAATAGGCTTGGGCAAGCAGCATAGTCTTAACTAATTGGTCACAGTGTTTGCAGTTTACATTTTGTAGCAAACTTACTGTTAGAGAGTTAAGAGCAAAAACAAATTATGAAATGGCAATGACAATCAATATCACTCAAATTGTCATGGAAGTTACACAAATCGCCTACTTTGCAAGCCTTTTCGCTTGCAAATTCATCCGTTAAGCTTTCTGTCTGTGAGCGTATTATACACTTCAAGCTGGCACTCCTCATGTACAGAGCACACGCAGATCATCTGCAATCCTACTTATCTTCTATGGTCACACATTGCGACTCTGTTAAAGGCCGCTCCTCTCTTTGATCAGCATCATTTGCTGGAAAATAGGCCTATGTTGTTTCTGGAACATGTCTTGTTTTGTCTTGCCGGTCCCTCCATCTGGAACTCTCTATCTCCCCCATGTTCGCTCGAAACCGAAAACTTGCTTCTTCCAGTCTACCTATGGCTCTTAATGGTTTCCCGGCGTCAATGTGCACTTCTGAATTTTTTAAGTTTTGTACTGTATTGTATGTCACTTTCGATGCTCAACAATGTCAAACTAACGAGTCTGTCTTCCGACATTGACGCTCTCAGTCTGTTTATAACCAATTTGACCTTTGACAACGAACGTTCTCTGCTGCCGTTTGTCAACACCAGAACAAGATATAATTATATATTCGCAGTACAGTATTATACTCAACATTTCGAAAGGTGTCCTTGAATCTCCTTTTTGTGATTAAAAGGTAAAGGAACAGTTCTGGTAATGTTTCAGTTGTCTGTTCATTAGCAAATGACTTTGCTAGGTCAGCAAACTGAATCATTTCGGCTGATTTTTAGATTAATCTGCCTGATGTGGAAACTTTAGTAGGGGTCCACACAATGTCATGCGCAAAAGTTATGTTTTGTGTATATTCAAATGAGCAGTTTCGAATAATTTATTCTGAGATTTTTGCTCATTTTTACTGGTAGACTTAACAAATAACAATAATTATAAAATATTTCAGAGATTTAAATCTCGCGCTAGCACGGTCCTTGCACGGGGAGCCTAAAATTATGACGTGGTGTCCATTCAACGGGAGAGCGGTGGTCATCAATGTATTTACCATCGCCCTGTTGGGACCTTGGCGTAGGGATTTAGTGCATGTATGTACGTATGTACGTATGTACGTATGTGTGTATGTATAACATTGTATATATGTATGAATGTATATATGTATGTATGTATGTATGTAGGCCTATGTATGTATGTATATTAGGGTGGTGCTCAAAAAAATTAATTTTTTTAGTAAATTGATGGGACAGCCCCAGGTTATGTTCCTTTTGATAAACTAAGTTAGTGTGCAAAACATGATAAAGATATTCCATCATTTAGGTGTGCCACATGAGATGACAAATTTTCCAAATTTTAGACAGGATCGTAAGCACAACTATGATAATATTAGAAACTTTTTGTGTAATTTGTGTAAGATCAAGTAAACCTTAGAATTGTTTTGCGTAAAAGAACAATAATTAAAAAGTACTGGTGAGCATTATCCAGCCTTATAAGTTTGATTAAATCATTAACACATTAAAAAATTTATTTGTCGATTTTGTGACCGTTGACTTTTTGGGGTCCAGAAACATTCTTGGTCAGAATTTGATTTTATTCTGGTATCAATGCCACTCCAGTTTCTGTCCTATCATTCACCATACACAACCTTTCTTCAGTCTGCTGACACTGCAACTAAATGCTGTTCTGTTTCCACGCATTACTATAGCTGACCTTCATTAGATCAAGAACTGCTGCTATTTGCAGACTGATAATTTTCGTTTTGCGAGGTCTTTTAGGCTTTGGGGTTTCTGCCTCATCACCAGACTCAGAGTTTTCGACGCAGTCTATATAGCCGTTATCACTATCTTAAGCATCCGATTCAAATAACTCGGCTGCTCTTTTAGTATCACTGGACCTGGACATTGGAGTAGTAGTAATATATTGTCTCAAAGTCTTTTGATAATTCTGGCCTCAATTTCATATTGTCTCTCTGCTGTTTCTCTTCAACTTGTTTTTCAACTTGTTATCCGCTGTGCCATTAAACTTGACATCCTTCCAACTCCAAGCTGAGCCTGCAGAAATGCTCTGTCCTCAGGATTTTTATTTTACACTTTCGCATGCGAATGTGAAATATTAAATGTTTTCTCTTATGATCCAACAAATCTTTACTCTTTGACTTTCTGTGTTTCTCCACCTCTCTATGCTGCCTTTTGTGAATTCCTCCATTAATTGTAGATCTTCTCAAGCCTCCCGATTGCATGATGCATTATTGTCACAGGCAAGTGAGCTTTATTTCAAAAAGCTGCAACTGTTCCAACTGCCATGCGTGCACTTTCACGAACAGTTTTGCCATTGACTTTTAACAAATGAAAAACCTGTAATATCTGTTTTAATTAAAGCAGCCTTGCAATATTGATTGAATCATGTGTGAATCTAACAAAGCAAATTTCAGTTTCGGATCTGGTAGAAGGTTCTGGACATGTCAACCTTTGAGGACCTCTGAGTAGACTTTTTGTAGGGCGCTGTATAAATTCTTGGAATGAATGAATCCTAGTCAGTGTCCAATTGAAAAGTACTGAAAACAAGCAAGTCAATAAAGAGATTGGAAACACTGAATACATGAGGCTAGACTAAGTGTTGGGTATTGGGTATTGGGAATTTTAGGATTTTTCTTGCAAAGTAATTTTTGAAATAAGCTAAAAAATTATTTAAATTTAAACTTGTACAGAGTTGCTAATTATAATCTGATTTTCTACTATATTAATTATATGTTCTGACCCGAAGCCAAACTTTAGCCAGATATTAAATATTTTGAAAAACATTATTTACTTTTGATATGAAGTGCTTTTCCTCTATTACAAAGTCCTGGATTAATTTGAAATTGGTTGTGGATTCTATGGAGTATTGTGAGTAAATATAAATAAATAGGCTAACTAAGCTTAGGAAAGCCTTAAATATACAGAAGTCCAGAAAATTGTTTTTAAAATTAAAATTATTTATTTACTCCTCAGCTCCAGTTTGTTCCAATATATATATTTATTATTTAATCATTTATTTATAAAACCGGTCATCAGAGAATAAGGTATCTAACAATCCATGGTACATAGCACTCATCACATATCACAGTAATCAAATAATAGGCTCTAAAAGTGTCTAACTTTCATCCGGCTCCTGAGAAAATTTAAAGATAATTTTGACAGCTTCGACGACGCATAATTTTATATGCAAAATTTCAGTTGTCATGTGGCACCTCTAAATAATGGAATATTTTAAAAATATTTTGCACATTAGTTTCTACTACAAATACAAACAGAACTTACCAAACTCGGCCTTTTTGACTGCATCGACCACCCAGACCAGCTAAGCCTAAGCTGACTTGTTCCGTATATATAAGTGCTGTCTTATTATTAAGAGATCAGGCTATCATAGCAAAGAGTTCAGACAAGTCAGACAAGTCCAGCGTACAGAGTTTGCTGTTCGCCATCCTTGTATACTGTTTTATGATTCTACAATAAACTACATTAATCTCTGCTGATCGTCTTTGATCGTCAACGGCCTTTGGGCCCTTGGCCGGGCATGGCTGAGGCATGAGTAACCACCATGCCGGTCTCATCGTGCATGGTCAGGGCCGTTGCAACGAACGATCATCACGCCGGCCTTAGTTGTTAAGCCGGGACGACTACGACCCAAACCTCACATACATGTACACTACAAGTGGTGGAGGCGCTTACCATAAACATTACATCCACTAGACCACTGCATAATTATGAATGTATGTATGTTTATTTAGACATGCATAGGTTGCTACCTCCCTTACAGTCGGGTGTTCGGAGGAATCATTCCCCCGAGAATTTATTGGTTCGCCTTCTATCGGACTTCTATGGCGCCATGGACAATGGTCAGATAACTCTATTGGCCCTATTTGATGTCAGTTCAGCATTGATTCTGTCGACCACTCTATCTTGCTTAAGCGTCTTGCTGTCTCTTTTGGGCTGACTGGCAAACCCTTAGATTGGCTTTCTTCCTTTCTCACTGGGCGCACAAACTGTGCTGTTGTTGGGTCCTCTAGGTCCCGCTGGGTCCCTGCCCCTTTTGGAGTACCCCAAGGGTCGGTTTTGGGCCCTTTGCTATACATCCTGTATACGTCTGATATTAGTTCCCTGCTGCGGTCTAGTGGGCTACTACATCAGCTTTATGCTGATGATATACAAGCGTATGTCCACTGCCGTGCGGCCGATGCGGTGGCCTCTGTTGGGCTGATGTGTCGTGCTATTGATGCCCTCTCTGGTTGGATGGCCTCGAACCATCTGCTCTTTACCCATCCAAAACTCAGTTTACCTGGCTTTGTAGTCACCGACAGCTGGCCGGTGTAGACATGCAACTGTTGGCTGAAACTTACCATCATGTCACTTTTTCACTTACTGTACGTGACCATGGAGCGACGCTCGACCAAGAGCTTAGTTTTTCGCAACATGTTAACTTGCTTACGCGAAGCTGCTACTACCAGCTTCGCCAGCTGCGTGTTGTGCTCCGCTCTCTCTCTCTCTCATGATGCTGCCGTTGTTCTTGTTCATGCATTTGTTACCATCAGAGTTGATAACTGTAGTTTGATTCTCTCTGGTCTCCCTTCTGGCCTAATAAGCCGTCTTGACCGGGTCCTCCGCTCAGCTGCCCGACTTATTGGTCGTATTCCAAAATATTATTATTATTATTATTATTAAATAACTTTGTAACGCGAAAAGAGGCACTTGGCCCATCAGTTAATAAACAGGTACGTGTCAAAGGAGGAAGCTGGTTCCGTAGTGCATGGCCAATGAAGGCAAAGGCTTGCGTTTTAGCCATGGGCAAGCAGGAGCTTGTGCTTCGATACGACAGGCTGTGACATAGGTCATCGCTCAGGTGCACGTTGCTTGGTAGAGCAGGAACTGAATAAAGATCTCCTTTTTCTGGCATGTCGCCACCACGTTATTGAACTAATTGTTGGAGCTGCTTTCAAAAAAACTTCCATTGGAACTTCTACTGGACCCGATAATCTTCTTTTCAAGAGGTTTCAAGACTACTGGCAATTCATTGAAAGCGACAAATTTCATACAACCTCATCAGACCAGGGCTGTTAAAGGCTTGGTTTTTTGGTGTTTGTTTTTTATTTTGTTTTTTAAAACCCAAAAAAATACCAAAATCTGCAAATTTTGGTTTTTGGTTTTTACAAATTTCAAAATTGTAAATGCCAAAAGTCGTCTCTTCAAGTCTCTTGGAAATTGTTATATGGTCTTTGTTAACTTCGCTTTATGACATTCTACGGTTCTACTGTTCTAGTTAATTTCATTTATATGCATCTCATTAATTTGAACGGCATTATGCCATTTTTATGAGTTTTATGATCCGAAATAGGAAAATCTCAAAAGCAAAAACCAAAAACCCAAATAAAACCAAAAAACCAAAAAACCAACTTTTCATTTTGAAAAAAGTTCGGTTTTTTGCACCTCTGCATCAGACCCATTGGTCGAATCTTGGTGGCCATACACCGTTCTGACGTTCTGGAATTTGCTTATAAACATCTGGCAACTGAACAGCCGAAAACCAGATTCTGGGGCAGGCAAAATTCTGGGGGTAGGGGGTGAGCACCCAGGTATAAATGACTAACAAATAAGGTCCTATAGCCAAAACGCTGGCCTCCTAGACAATTTCCTAGGTATATATGAAGAGTCTCACATCACCCAGGTATAAATTACTAACAAATAAGGTCCTATAACCCAAACGGTAACCTCCTAGTAGATTAAAGTGGTTTCTAGGACTTTATTCGGCTGATGCAAGTTCATGCGCAGTTCGCTCCACCGTGTCACCCCATCGTGAAATATTTTGGGCGTTTGGTTCGGCTGATTCAAGGTCTTCCGCACGAAGGCCATTGCCTTAAAAGGCCATTGCCTCGGCTCTGCCCAAGGCGCGCGCTGCAGTCAACATGTCGATGCATCACGGCGACTGCAGACGCCTGGGCGCCTGGCTCGGCCCAAGGCAGTTTCACTGCAGCCCACGCCACACCATTATTCTTCTCGCCATTGCCTTAAAAGGTAATGGCTCGGCTCAAAGCAGTCCACGCCACAGCCAACGCAGGCGCCCGATCGATAGCCTCGGCTGATGCCACGTCATTCCCCGCACGCTGTAGTCGGCATACCGATGCATGCAGCCAACGCAGGCGCCGGCATCACTGGCTTGGCTTTTGCAGTATCGCCAGTTGCAGTTGGATCGGCAGTTGATCAACAGTATTTTGTCAAACGTTGTATGATGGCCGAATTTATGAGAAACATTTTGAAATCTTCAGACAGTGATATCGAGTTTGCATTAGGCACGATTTATAAAAACGATGACGAACGACAGACATTCTTGGATGCTCTAAAAACACTGCAAGAATTTCTTCAAAAGAGAGTGAAAAATAAGAAACAATCGAATCATGAGACTTTGAAGAATAAGAAGCGTCGTCGGATCGAACAGTCAACGCTATGTGATGAGGAGAGTCAGTCAAAGCCATCTGATGAGGAAATATTCGATAGAAAGGTTATTCCGCAGATACGAGAAAATATTGAGAAATACATCGAAGCAGAGAACTCTGTTCCAGATATAAAACGTAAGTTGACGCTGAATTTCATTTCCGATTTTAATAACTGCAAATTGACCGATTTGGCAGCCATTAAAGCAGTCCACAAGAATATAATCGAGGAGGAGAAAACAGCATTACATTTGCAGTTGGTCATCTCATATCATCGTGGGCTTCTATACATCAATGCCCGGAAATTCTTACCTGATGGAGCAATTATCAAAAAATGGTATACTGACCAATTTGGTTGTGGCTACTCGACTATTGAGAGATATGTACACTTTACCATTATGCTGATCCAGATTTATCCTGGTCTGTTATATTCCGAATTGTCCTTTAGTCAGCTGACAAAACATCACAGGCGAATCAAAAATCACTTAGCCACAGACATTGACCTGGCTGGGAAACTTAAAGTATGCATCGTCGCCTCTGTTCAAGACAAGTGTCTCAGCATCACTCCAGTACAAATGCAGATTCCAGTAACTAAATTACCACTGTCAGCAGATGCAGATTTTTCATTTGAGCGTGACAGTTGGTACAAGGGGAAAACCCTGTTACGCTCCAGCGACATCAATGAATTCATTGAACAATTATCGGAGCTAGAGGAAGACAGAAGAAATGTCATTTCCCTGGAAAACGATGTCCTCAACTTAGATCTGTCTACCGCTTCGTCTCCTATGGATCTGGATCTGGAGCCTACCGCCACCGTCACCGCCTCCACCACCCCCGTCATCACCACCACCACGGACACCACCACGGCTACCACCTCCTCCGCCACTGCCACCGCCATGCGGCCACCTCCTCCGCCACTGCCACCACTGCCGCCGCCACCACCGACTATTACGAGACTTGTTATGACTAAGCACCCGTATGTGGTGTTTTTACGTTTATCTCTTCGTGGTATCTACTCGGAGGAGTGGCAACGTCGGACATTTGAACCTGTCTAAGAGGCAGAGAACCACAAGAAGAAGACTCGGTACATTCAACTATTTAACGGATTTTATTATAAGATTTATTATGACTAGCACCCGTATGTGGTGGTTTTACGTTTATCGGAATATTCAACTATTTAACGGTTTTTATTTTAAGATTTATTATGATTAAGCGCCCGTATGTGGTTTATTTACGTTTATCACTTTGTGGCTGCTTGTTTTTAAAAATAACCTACTCTGAAATACAACTATTAACAGTTTTAAAAATTTTATGTTTTAAGAACGGATCTTCGGTGTGCAAAATCGTCGAATAGATATATTTGAAAATATATATATAATTCAGTACGAGAACATGTATATCTCTTCAAGGGAACTACTTGGCGGTACCGCGCGCGGGGTTTGGCACGCAATTTTATAGGCCTAACGGGATATCTCATCGTCGAATAGATATATTTGAAAATATATATAATTCATTACGACTTCATGTATGCAAGTTCAAGGGAACTACTTGGAGGTAGCGCGCGCGGGGTTTGGCAATAACAACAGCAATTTTATAGGCCTACACGGGATATTTAATCATCGTCGAATAGATATATTTGAAAATATATATATAATTCATTACGAGAATATGTATAGCATCTGTTCAAGGGAACTACTTGGAGGTTGTAATGGTTCAAGGACGGCTGACACGATGTGAGAAATGGTGAATCGGAAGATACAGCTATGCAAGGCTGTAATGGTTCAAGGACGAAAACCCCACTTGCGGGGCCAAACACATGGTTACCACTCTAAATTTTAACATGCATGTGAGATATTGAGTAGTATGTGGAAGGCCGGAGCCAGCGCAGGGCCCACGGTCTCCGGTCCCCTACCCATGGTCTCCGGCCCATAGATCCAACCCCAGCTTATGGGTCAAGACTTGCCTCAATGGAGGTTGCATTATTTTCAAGTAGGCCTGAGCAGAGCGCATTTTATTTTATTTTTGAACAGGGGCCCATGGTTTAATTATTAAATTAAACAAATGAATACATAAACATATACAAAGTTTACAATGTGTGGAGAAAATACATGTAAGTGGCTTGTCCTCGGTAAAACAACTCTTTGTTGTCGTAGATGTGTTGGAAAGTATTGTTTTGCTCATTTAGCACGACTTCGCAATGGTGGCGGAACGAGACCATGTTCTGAGTGCGGGAAAGGCGTTAAGACATTAATATCGCTGTGTGAGGGGTGTGGTTATTACAATGCCAAATTAAGACAGCGGCGCGGTGGGCTCCGTCGTGATTTTATGAAAGAGTGGAAGCGGTTGTCATTGATTTCCGTTGAATAATCGGGGTTTGAAATACCAATTGAAGAAAGGAATAGGTTGAGATATATTATAGATAAACTTCTATCTATGGCATCATCGAGTATGGATGAGTACATTGACCAACTGTTAGCCGAGTCTTCCGGTCCTCCAGTGCGAGGGGTCAAGCGAATGAAGGATAGAGGTGGGCTTCCAACCTTTCTACTACACAAAGAGTTCGCCAATGGGTTTCTGAGAGATTACCGCACAGTGGTACCTCTTAATCATGGATTAGAGAGCGATCCACTATCATTCTTAAGTGCAATGGAACCTAGTATTGAGACCCTTATAAATAAAGACCTGACTGTACATGATGGTATAAAATACTCAGCAATGTTGACAGTTGAGTTTGAAAAGTTAGGACCCAAAACAGAAAACAACGAGGCAGATACAACCATTAAAACGACCGCTTATTTCAGGACAAAACCAGATGCAGTTCTCAATGCAGGTAAAACTTGTAACTCCTTGCAGACGACAAAAGCTAAAATTCTAAAGCATCTAGAGGGGTTTATCAGAGAGGGGTCAGGTTGGAGGGTGAAGCGAGTTGTGGCGCTGGACATTGGTACCGCGAGGTATAAACCATTTCGTGGTCAGAGTTACTTTCCAACACCAAAGTATATTCCCAATCGTACAGTCATAAATGTGAAAAACGATGATAATCGTTGCTTTGAGTGGGCCATCCTTAGCGCTATGTATCCGGTTAACCATGGGCAAAATCCAGACAGGACGACTAAATATCGCAGTCATCTTAACGAGCTTAACTTTGATAAGATAACATTTCCAGTGAAGGTTACAGATATTCATAAGTTCGAACAGCAGAACCCAACCATATCTGTAAACGTCTTCGGGTGGAACAAGGGTTTATACCCAAATCATGTTTCAAACGAGACGAGAGTTCACAATGTTGACCTTCTTTTACTAGAAAACAATGGGAACTATCATTATGTTTGGATTAAAAATTTATCCCGAATGCTACATAAAAACAACAAGGACAATAATAAGAAACATCCATGTCGCCGTTGCCTACATATATTCTCTAGGCAAGACTTACTAGATGCTCATATCAGAGATTGTAAAGGCATCGGAGAGAAACCATTTTAAATTTAGAAAAATTATTAGTGTTATCTTAATTCTGTTAATTAAATCAATTTTTATTCTAGTTGATTTTAAACAGCAGAATAGTTATTAGGCCCAAAAATTGATATACCAGTACTGATAACTGTTTTACTGTGGTACGCCATCAAGTACACACTGAATGAATATCAATCTGGTACTCGCTGATTCGATTCAAGATTTGAATTTGAACTTTACCCTGATTCGAGATTTGACTAAAATTTGTCATTCGCACGTCCTTAGTCTAAATCACTCGAAACATGACAGCAAAGAAAGCGAGTGACATGAAAACTTTGGCCGAGAACTATACGACCTTCTGAGATTCTGAAACTGCAGTCCATCGCCAAGGTCAACCGTCTGCAGGCCACACTGTGCGAAATCCATTTCACGGATTTCAGTAAAGTTGGAATGTCCATGTCTCTCGGCCACAAAGTCCAGCGTCAGTCGTCCACCAAAAAGATCCTTTGCCTGACTGCTCTCCCACAACTCCTAAACAACCATAACTTCAAATAAAACAACCATTATGTATGTAGTAAAGTGGTTATATATATATAATTTATATAGCACACTGAAGAATTATGGCAGAAATTATAATCCCCTCAAGAGTACGACATTTACAACATTTGAATTAATTGCACAAATAAAATAGTGCTGGAGCAAGAGCAATCTGGAGGAAACTCATGCAGAGTTAAATCACCAATGGTCCAATTAAATATATTTTGGAATCTATGCTATTAAGAGTTTACTATTATTAGAAATTTAAAAAGATTTAATAACAATGGAAATCCCCTTAGAGTTTCAATCAAATCAAAGCAATTTATTGCAACCCCAAAACATAACAGCAATATATATCTAATTGCAACCCAAAACATAACAGCAATATATATCACATAACGATATAAAGAGAATAAGAAACCAGGGTAGCAAAAGGGAAACCCAGAAGGGATGTTAGTCCCACTTAAGTAGGATCCACATGCGTTTGTATTCTATAACTTTTAAGTTTAAATTTGAGTAGAAATTCCCGTGAATTCACACTAACAATGGGAATGCCATCGAGAGCTTTGAGCGTTCTCAGGTGGTAGATGACGTACAATCGATAGTTGTCAGTGGTCGATGAAACTGGATTTCCATCTAAGTCAAGAATTTTCAGACTCGGCAGATTCTATAACAAACAGAATGACTTTTACACATTTATCCAGACAGTCACTCAGCAAAAGTTTAACAAGAAGCTCAGATAAGATTCAAGAAGCTTCTCTTCCAGTCAAATACACTTCAAAACACTCATTAACAGGACTGTAAAATGTTTGAAGATTAGATTAGATTATGTGAAGTCCTCTGATTTATGACGCCAATCATCGTCGTTATGATGGCGTCGTTAAATAAACGTTATAAACCTCTGATTAAATTAGATAATAATAATAATAATAATAATCTTCGTTTAATTTCAAAAGGACACAATACAGGCTGATTACAAATCAGTATGAATGGATGATCACAAGTTGTTACAGGAGTTGAATTTAACTGTATATGGCAGCCATGCAAGGCGCCCATCACGTTATTCATCTCATCTTACCAATGCGCCCTCTTGCGAATGATAGGCTGAGTGGACCTTTGGGAGGTTCGGGAAGCGATCCCGCTACCTGATGCTCTTCACACCGCTGATGTTACCACTACACTATGGACATGAAGTCCTCTCATTAGATCAGATTATGTCAGTTGCCACTCACTTTCAGGTTAAAGATTTCACGGATGATCTCGATCCGGTTGTCGGCAAGAAACAGATCGAAAAGTGCGCTCATGTTCTGCAGTCCAGCGAGGGAACTGATGCAGTTGGCTTCGAGAGAGAGATACTGGAGCTGACCAAGAGACTCAAGACCCGATCCCTCCAGGGTGCTGATGAAGTTGTGGCCAAGGGCAAGGCGCCTGAGGCTGCGCAAGTGAGAAACACCTTCAATGTGTCTGATGCAGTTGTATTCAAGAGACAGTTCCTCCAGCTTAAGACATCTTTCCAAACCCTAAAAGAAACCACCATTAATGCAGTGTATGCACATGTATGGTATGTATATAAAATAATTTATATAGCGCTATTCAGAACTTCCCATAGGATTAATTCCATGTTCCGACTGCTTTACAGACATTTCTAGACTAAATGTGAGATCTTTAATTTTGTTTACTTTTAATTTGTTTACTTTTATTTTATTTTATTTTTTTAAGTGACATAATATGCACTGAAAATCTCCAGATGTGTACATGATCAAGAAACAACAGCAGTTTCCTAAGCTAGCCCTGAGGGGCAGTCGTGCATATGAAATGTCACGATAAAATGTTTCTTAGACTATACAGAAGAGTCTGAAGAAAGCGTATAGCAAGGCCAGCTCTCTCCCTTGCCATCTGTCTCAATACAATACCTGTCCATTAAATCATTCAGTTATATAAACCAAAAATCAATTATTTACCTCAATTTTTGTGATGTCATTGTCGCTAAAAGGTACTGGGGCAAGAATTTCTCCAGCTTCGGTTTCATTGTTTAGTTGAGCTAAGCGTTAGGCTACGTGCTCATCTGCACAACATCTCTATACCAACAGGGTTCAGCCGCTACCATCGGCCGAACCTAAGGTGGGTTAGGCAGTGATGTAGTACTCGAGTCCGGCCTGGGACTCGAGTCCGACTCGAGACCGATTTTTTGTGGACTCGGACTTGGCTTGTCGCGACTTGGACTCGGACTCGAAGGCCCAGACTTGAATTTGACTTGCTGACACGGTTTCCAAGTCACAATTTTGTCCCGCGATAAAATACTATTTGAATACTTGCTTACTTGCGAGTTACAAAAGACTTATTGAAAAGAGTTATTGAAAAGACTTGTTGAAAAGAGTTATTGCAAAGAGTTGTTGAAAAGAGTTGTTGAAATGAGTGATTGAAATGAGTGATTGAAATGAGTAACTGAAATGAGTTATTGAAATGAGTTATTGAAAAGAGTTCTTGAAATGAGTTCTTGAAATGAGTTATTGAAATGAGTTATTGAAATGAGTTATTGAAAAGAGTTATTGAAAAAGTTATTGAAAAGAGTTATTGAAAAGAGTTATTGAAAAGAGTTATTGAAAGAGTTATTGAAAAGAGTTATTGAAAAGAGTTATTGAAAAGAGTTGTTGAAAAGAGTTGTTGAAAAGAGTTGTTGAAAAGAGTTATTGAAAAGAGTTGTTGAAAAGAGTTATTGAAAAGAGTTGTTGAAAAGAGTTGTTGAAAAGAGTTGTTGAAAAGAGTTGTTGAAAAGAGTTGTTGAAAAGAGTTGTTGAAAAGAGTTATTGAAAAGAGTTGTTGAAAAAGAGTTGTTGAAAAGAGTTGTTGAAAAGAGTTATTGAAAAGAGTTGTTGAAAAGAGTTATTGAAAAGAGTTATTGAAAAGAGTTTTTGAAAAGAGTTGTTGAAAAGAGTTGTTGAAAAGAGTTATTGAAAAGAGTTTTTGAAAAGAGTTATTGAAAAGAGTTATTGAAAAGAGTTATTGAAAAGAGTTATTGAAAAGAGTTGTTGAAAAGAGTTGTTGAAAAGAGTTATTGAAAAGAGTTGTTGAAAAGAGTTATTGAAAAGAGTTATTGAAATGAGTTATTGAAAAGAATTAAAGAAAAGACTTATTGAAAAGTTATTGAAATGAGTTATTGAAATGAGTTATTGAAAAGAGTTATTGAAATGAGTTATTGAAATGAGTTATTGAAAAGAGCTATTGAAAAGAGTTATTGAAAAGAGTTATTGAAAAGAGTTATTGAAAAGAGTTATTGAAAAGAGTTATTGAAAAGAGTTATTGAAAAGAGTTATTGAAAAGAGTGAAAAGACTTATTGAAAAGAGTTATTGAAAAGAGTTATTGAAAAGAGTTATTGAAAAGAGTTATTGAAAAGAGTTATTGAAAAGAGTTATTGAAAAGAGTTATTGAAAAGAGTTATTGAAAAGAGTTATTGAAAAGAGTTATTGAAAAGAGTTATTGAAAAGAGTTATTGAAAAGAGTTATTGAAAGAGTTATTGAAAAGAGTTATTGAAAAGAGTTATTGAAAAGAGTTATTGAAAAGAGTTATTGAAAAGAGTTATTGAAAAGAGTTATTGAAATGAGTTATTGAAAGTTATTGAAAAGTTTATTGAAAAGAGTTAGCATTATTGAAAAGAGTTATTGAAAAGAGTTATTGAAAAGAGATTTATTGAAAAGAGTTATTGAAAAGAGTTATTGAAAGAGTTATTGAAAAGAGTTATTGAAAAGAGTTATTGAAAAGAGTTATTGAAAAGAGTTATTGAAAAGAGTTATTGAAAAGAGTTATTGAAAAGAGTTATTGAAAAGAGTTATTGAAAAGAGTTATTGAAAAGAGTTATTGAAAAGAGTTATTGAAAAGAGTTATTGAAAAGAGTTATTGAAAAGAGTTATTGAAAAGAGTTATTGAAAAGAGTTATTGAAAAGAGTTATTGAAAAGAGTTATTGAAAAGAGTTATTGAAAAGAGTTATTGAAAAGAGTTATTGAAAAGAGTTATTGAAAAGAGTTATTGAAAAGAGTTATTGAAAAGAGTTATTGAAAAGAGTTATTGAAAAGAGTTATTGAAAAGAGTTATTGAAAAGAGTTATTGAAAAGAGTTATTGAAAAGAGTTATTGAAAAGAGTTATTGAGTTATTGAAAAGAGTTATTGAAAAGAGTTATTGAAAAGAGTTATTGAAAAGAGTTATTGAAAAGAGTTATTGAAAAGAGTTATTGAAAAGAGTTATTGAAAAGAGTTATTGAAAAGAGTTATTGAAAAGAGTTATTGAAAAGAGTTATTGAAAAGAGTTATTGAAAAGAGTTATTGAAAAGAGTTATTGAAAAGAGTTATTGAAAAGAGTTATTGAAAAGAGTTATTGAAAAGAGTTATTGAAAAGAGTTATTGAAAAGAGTTATTGAAAAGAGTTATTGAAAAGAGTTATTGAAAAGAGTTATTGAAAAGAGTTATTGAAAAGAGTTATTGAAAAGAGTTATTGAAAAGAGTTATTGAAAAGAGTTATTGAAAAGAGTTATTGAAAAGAGTTATTGAAAAGAGTTATTGAAAAGAGTTATTGAAAAGAGTTATTGAAAAGAGTTATTGAAAAGAGTTATTGAAAGAGTTATTGAAAAGAGTTATTGAAAAGAGTTATTGAAAAGAGTTATTGAAAAGAGTTATTGAAAAGAGTTATTGAAAAGAGTTATTGAAAAGAGTTATTGAAAAGAGTTATTGAAAAGAGTTATTGAAAAGAGTTATTGAAAAGAGTTATTGAAAAGAGTTATTGAAAAGAGTTATTGAAAAGAGTTATTGAAAAGAGTTATTGAAAAGAGTTATTGAAAAGAGTTATTGAAAAGAGTTATTGAAAAGAGTTATTGAAAAGAGTTATTGAAAAGAGTTATTGAAAAGAGTTATTGAAAAAAGAGTTATTGAAAAGAGTTATTGAAAAGAGTTATTGAAAAGAGTTATTGAAAAGAGTTATTGAAAAGAGTTATTGAAAAGAGTTATTGAAAAGAGTTATTGAAAAGAGTTATTGAAAAGAGTTATTGAAAAGAGTTATTGAAAAGAGTTATTGAAAAGAGTTATTGAAAAGAGTTATTGAAAAGAGTTATTGAAAAGAGTTATTGAAAAGAGTTATTGAAAAGAGTTATTGAAAAGAGTTATTGAAAAGAGTTATTGAAAAGAGTTATTGAAAAGAGTTATTGAAAAGAGTTATTGAAAAGAGTTATTGAAAAGATTTATTGAAAAGAGTTATTGAAAAGAGTTATTGAAAAGAGTTATTGAAAAGAGTTATTGAAAAGAGTTATTGAAAAGAGTTATTGAAAAGAGTTATTGAAAAGAGTTATTGAAAAGAGTTATTGAAAAGAGTTATTGAAAAGAGTTATTGAAAAGAGTTATTGAAAAGAGTTATTGAAAAGAGTTATTGAAAAGAGTTATTGAAAAGAGTTATTGAAAAGAGTTATTGAAAAGAGTTATTGAAAAGAGTTATTGAAAAGAGTTATTGAAAAGAGTTATTGAAAAGAGTTATTGAAAAGAGTTATTGAAAAGAGTTATTGAAAAGAGTTATTGAAAAGAGTTATTGAAAAGAGTTATTGAAAAGAGTTATTGAAAAGAGTTATTGAAAAGAGTTATTGAAAAGAGTTATTGAAAAGAGTTATTGAAAAGAGTTATTGAAAAGAGTTATTGAAAAGAGTTATTGAAAAGAGTTATTGAAAAGAGTTATTGAAAAGAGTTATTGAAAAGAGTTATTGAAAAAAAGTTATTGAAAAGAGTTATTGAAAAGAGTTATTGAAAAGAGTTATTGAAAAGAGTTATTGAAAAGAGTTATTGAAAAGAGTTATTGAAAAGAGTTATTGAAAGAGTTATTGAAAGAGTTATTGAAAAGAGTTATTGAAAAGAGAGTTATTGAAAAGAGTTATTGAAAAGAGTTATTGAAAAGAGTTATTGAAAAGAGTTATTGAAAAGAGTTATTGAAAAGAGTTATTGAAAGAGTTATTGAAAAAGAGTTATTGAAAAGAGTTATTGAAAAGAGTTATTGAAAAGAGTTATTGAAAAGAGTTATTGAAAAGAGTTATTGAAAAGAGTTATTGAAAAGAGTTATTGAAAAGAGTTATTGAAAAGAGTTATTGAAAAGAGTTATTGAAAAGAGTTATTGAAAAGAGTTATTGAAAAGAGTTATTGAAAAGAGTTATTGAAAAGAGTTATTGAAAAGAGTTATTGAAAAGAGTTATTGAAAAGAGTTATTGAAAAGAGTTATTGAAAAGAGTTATTGAAAAGAGTTATTGAAAAGAGTTATTGAAAAGAGTTATTGAAAAGAGTTATTGAAAAGAGTTATTGAAAAGAGTTATTGAAAAGAGTTATTGAAAAAAGTTAGTTATTGAAAAGAGTTATTGAAAAGAGTTATTGAAAAGAGTTATTGAAAAGAGTTATTGAAAAGAGTTATTGAAAAGAGTTATTGAAAAGAGTTATTGAAAAGAGTTATTGAAAAGAGTTATTGAAAAGACTTATTGAAAAGAGTTATTGAAAAGAGTTATTGAAAAGAGTTATTGAAAAGAGTTATTGAAAAGAGTTATTGAAAAGAGTTATTGAAAAGAGTTATTGAAAAGACTTATTGTTCATCAAATGCACTGACTTACACATAAATAGTTGATTTTCCATGGGCCTACCCTGTCTCCCCAAAAGACGTCACTGATTTTTTTGATATTTTGAATGGCCAAAAAGGTACTGGGGCGAAAATATGCTCTCGACCCAGAACCTTGGTGAGTACTGGGGCGAAAGTCCCTGTTGCCCCTGTGGAGTCGGCGCCTATGCTTATACTACCACATAATTAATGCATTGTATGCATTGTAAATATCTAAAATAGTTTATAAAGCGCTATTCAGAACCTCTCAAAGGAGTAATACCATGTTCAGATTGCTTTACATACATTTGAATTTTAGTCTGTCTGGTAGCATACTGGATATGCAATCCAGTGATTGTGAGTGTTTGCCTACTGAATGGACTCTGTGTAATGACTATCGACAAGTTGTTAGTGCACTCTTGTCTTTAACCTCACATTTTGAGATTTACTCACCTTGTGCAAATAATAAATTCAATATATAAATAAATAAATAAAATAAATAAATAAAATTCTCTTACTTTTGACATCCATAGATGGTCATTTTGGTCAAGTTTATCTGGTTTCAGCCGGCTGTGGTGTTCGAGAATCTTTGCAGTTGGGTGCAAGTGGAATGTCCTCGGGACAACTTGGTCCATCCTCGAGTGTGCCAGAAAAGACAGTTGCAGTATTCGAGATCCAGCTGCAAGGCGAAGAGCAACGTTCGTCTCGCTCTCATTAACATCGACTCCATTCAGCCACGTCAGGGATTTCAACCGTCCAATGGCACGCAACCTCAATCCCTCAGGCTATCAACAGATATAAGAACCAGTAAATAAGCCACACATCTAGAATATAATACAGCAGAAATGTCATAAAGTACAATTGTAATTGTAATTACGACAATTTATTATTTATATAGCGTTGTTGGTAGCAAGCTACTTCTAGAACGCTTAACAAAACTGTCTACTGTCAGCGCAAATGCTAGTGCAAGTTTCTGTTAAGCTATAGACTCATTTCGTTTCGGTAGGTGGCGCTGCTACCATGGTCATAATAAACTGGACTCATTTCATTAGGTGGCGCTGCGACCGCACTATGCGCTCAGAACATGGCTGCCCATGGATGTTGACTCATTTCATTTTGCTTTGCTGTCCAACATGCGGCCCGTGGGCATTAGGCCTGTGGGATGATTTTTCTAATTCTTCTCAACTGTCTTATCAATTCAAAAAATTTGTCAAAGCAAAAGGAAATACATGAACTCAACTGCACCTTAGTACTTCAAGTATTTGTACCTCTGTATTATTTAAGCTCCGCTATCTAATAACGAAGCATCAATCGATGGAACTGAGCAATTGAAAGTGAAGGACTTGCTCGAGGTACCTACACAGTAACTATCTCAGTCTTTTCTCAGAGGAGTCTTGAACCCATACTCTCTGCATTACCAGGCAAGCACTCTAACCAATTGGCCACCATGTCCCACAGATAATAATGCCAAACTCACAGCTTTCGACGTTTTGCTAAAATGATAAACAGTGCAATGATTGAACCACTAAAATATCTGGCACCAGAAATCCTAAACACAGACACCAAATCTATCATCAGTTAGGTCTACCTTTTGCCATGGATTGTGCCTGAGGTCGAGCTGTGACAATACCGGCGCGTGCTTTCTCAGGAAGGAAACAAAGTCTCGAGTATTCTGAAGCCGATTCCAACTCAGGTTCAGATGTTTCAGTTTACTCATATTCTAAGATAAAAAAAGCACATAGGGGAATTTAATGTAAGATCAGTTTGTCATTGTAATTACAACAGTTTCTATAGCATTGTCAGTAGCAAGCTACTTTTAGGATGCTTCACAAACACAAATGCTAATGTTCGGAGATACGTAGTAGCTACATTTTAAACTGTCTTTTAAAAACAGAAAACCTTTTGGCTTCCTGAATGGGTGCTGTAATTAAGTCGTTCACAGCAGACATCAAGGAAAGATTCAAAACCTTCATAAAGAAACTAAATGATGATTCTTTAAATTGAGTTTAAACACTGTAACACTTGTAACATTGTAACACTGGTTGATCTAATCTAATCTAATAACTTCTATAGAGTCGTTACCATAATGTCCAAGACAAGGTTAATCATAAGAAGCTGCTCATCTGTGCAGTATGCTGTCATAACCATAGAGATGTATAATATATAAATATATCACTAGAGCGAGCATCTACCATCTATGTTGAGGCTGCCGATTCAAAACGGCCTTGGCCCCTAAGCTAGCCAAAATGAGCGTTGACTGATGTCATAATCCAGAGGCGACGTCATCATCGACATTTATTGCGTGGACATGTCACCAATTATGTTAACGAGCGCTGGCTGACGTCATGCAAGCTTCATTTCACAGTACAACTTCAGCTGTGATAGGCTACGCAAAAGTAAACATCAATATCTATATTTAGAATGCCTAGCTTGGGGTCAAGGTCGCTAAGCGATTGTGACTTATACGTCATACGCTCTCTAGCGCTTAAAATCTCATTGGTCATAACAGTTTCTGTTATCTAATGAAACAGTATTTAAGTTTCGATGTTCTAGTCTTTCAGAACATACAGAAACTGAAATTAAAAGGTATGAATACCTTCATTCCGTCAACTGTTGTAATCTTGTTAAAGCTGGCATCAAGGTATTCAAGTTTCTGCAACGGAATATTATCACAGATTGAATCAATGTCAATTTGAAATCTGCTGAAAGCAACTGTGGTTAATAAGTTTTGTTTTAATATTTTGCTCTCATTGTTTGTGTAACGAGGTACAAACCTCTAACTGGATCAAAGCTCATATCGTTGTGGGTATGGGGCCGTCCATAAATGACGTCACGCACCTAGGGGGTCGGAAATTTGTGACGATGTGTGACATGGGGGTGGGGGGGGGTCTGAGAAGTGTGACATCACACCAGGTCTATGTTATTAAATTTAACAATTAACAACAATTTAATTTTATTAATAACAGCACGCAATTTTAAGGATTAAATTTTGATTTTCATTATTTTTTAAATTATTTTAATGTATACGGGCACCATTGTTAATAATTTTCTAATTATTTAAATATTTGGTCACCGTTAGATTTTAAAATATTCATGCTTTCCCTATTTGTTCCACGAAGGAGCATTTAGCTTCGCCATGGAAATTTGGCTTTAGGGGGGTCAGAGCTTTGTGACGTCATTTTCAGAGGGGTGTTACTTTTGTGACGAAGTGTGACGAGGGGGGAGGGGGGTTAAAAATCGGCCAAAATTGCGTGACATCATTTATGGACGGCCCCTTATGATAAAAGGTCAAACAGTGACAAAATACAAAATGAATGAATTTATGCATTCATGGATGCATGTACATTTGTTTGCATGTATGAATATGCATAAATAGGTGCATGTATGTTTGTTTACATGCATGTATGCATGTATGGATGCATGTCTGTTTATTTGAATATATTATATGCATGTAAGGTTGCATGCATGCTTGCATGTACGGATGATGTATTTTACATACATGATACATATACATATATATTATATATATACATATATAATATATATATATATATGTATACATATACATATACATATACACACACACATACAAATAAAAAACAGCATAAAAATACTTCTACAAAACACAGCAGCATAATCTGACCATGTTGGCTATTTCGTCGAGCCGCGTGAGTTCGTTGAAGCTGACGATGAGTTTCCTGAGCATGACGAGCGACTGCAGTGGTTTGAGTTTTGTGAGGCCATCGTCATGGAGACAGAGGATGGTGATGTTGTCCAATGAAGATGCTTTCGTGCATTTCAGCAACTGGTCGTCAGAGACAACTGTCATCCTAAAAGACAACCAGAAAAAAGTTAAAAGGCATTGTAGAGAAGGATAGAGCAACACAGCAAGGGAGAGATAGATACATACAGACAGACAGACAGACAGACAGACAGACAGAAGAGATAGAGACAGAGATAGAGACAGAAAGAGATACAGAAAGAGAAAAGGCAGAGATGCTGAGACAAAGGCGGAGAGACATAGACAGAGACAAATATACACAGAGACAGATGGAGAGATCAAGAGAGACATACCATACAATGAAATCCACCATTAGACTTCTCTAAATATCTTATCACTACTTTTTAACTGCTGGACTTGCTGTTCGTAATGACACTTAACATCGTAGAAGGCAACATAGCGATGCGATTGGTTGCTTGAAGTGGCGCATAAATTTAAAAATCCAAAAATTCAGCATTTCTAGTGCACCTCTCACAATATTGTTGACCAGAAGCACACTAAGTAAGGGGTTGTCCATTAATTATGTCAACAAAATAGGGGGAGGGGGTTTGGAAAGTTTGACAGTTGTTGACAAGGGGGAGGGGGTTCGGTACAATTTGACGTCAACAAATTTTTTTACAATGAATCAACACAGACCCTTCAAAATGGTAGCGAAAACATCAAGTAATGCTAAAAATGTATAAAGTGCTTAATGTGTATTACTACTAAAAAGCTGGTAAAAACTGCCTAAAATTTGTTGACATAATTAATGGACGACCCCTAATAGCAGAAGCCAAACAAACTCATTCAGAATCCATAAGGAGCACATCTAACTGGTCCGGTTAGCTACAATGGTTACAGCATACATCAGGGCGCTTCAGTGCGTGAGGATGCTGGAAAGCACACGGATGGTGGCTTAGTTAAGAGAGTTAGATCTTGGGCTCTCAGTTCGTAAAAGGGGATCTTAAATGGCAATTGCACACATTCAAATGGGAAGGAGCTCACCAGATCAATTCATCGTAAAAAGAGCAGGGTCGAGCCATATGGTTTGCCATAAAAACGTCTACATTTACATTTACATTCGAGAAATCACGAAAATGCTCAAACCTTGGACGCATCTTAATTTCTCGAGCCATCTGTGAGACCAGCTCATCATCTTCATCTCTGGGGAAGAGGTCAGTCGGAACAAGAGACTGAAAGTCCTTGGCTGGATCGGTGAGAAGGTTCTCCACTAGAGAATGGAATGGAGATCTCGGTGATACCTGCACAGAACAAAAAGTAAGGTTATATTAGTCTACAGTTGCTTAATGAGAAGTTGGCAAGTAAGAACTGGTAGATATGTCGGATAAGTGAGTAGGTGATTACACACGTAGTGCTTACTAATTAGACAATTAGTACTTACCAGTAAAACACTGATCGAAGGTTGTTGCTAAGAAAATCCAAAAAACACATTCAGAATCTGAATTATTTGATGACCTTTGTATAAATTACTGGCATGCAGATACATCATTTCAAACAAACTGCATTCACACCTAAGGCTACGTTTTTCTGATTTCTTCTGATATGAGAGGAGTTCTCTTTCGATTTAAGAAGAGTCATGCAAAAAACTTGCCATAAATTATGAGAAAGTTTTTTGACGGGGCATAGGTAACACCCTAAATTAATGCCTATGCTCATACAAAACATCTTCGGACATAAACTTTACAAGAACAAGGAATTTTAACAAAAGTAAAACATGGCAGCAGTGGAACTGACCCAACTTGTATATTCAAAATCAACGATATACTCTGGAAGAACAAGTTCCTGGTCAAAGACAAACCATTCGCACTGTCGATTGACACACTCGCACTGCGCTCCATCACCACTGCTCAACGCACTGCGCAACCCTGTTTGAAGGTAACACAGATACATAATAAGCAGCCCTGTCTAAAGGTAAACGTAATACAGATATTAAACATTTCTAATGTATCACTGATACTTATATTGATGAACAGTACACTGCATACACAGATCTGCTCAGAGTGCCTCTAGATGAGGCGCTAAATAAATTCTCTGAATGAATCATCAATGTGGTAAGGGTAAGAAAAGGTAAGGCAAAAGCATGGTCCTGTAGTTGATATCCTTGACAACCAAGCCCATGGGGCCCATAACTGTGCCACTGGTGAATTATGACAACTCTCTGATCCATCCTCAGAACTCACCAAAACATCACCTTCTGCTATCTCTCCACAGGTCTTTCACTCAAACCTCAAAACACTCCTTTATCATATATCCTACCCTAGACCAACATCAACTCAAAGAACATTGATGTCAAGGCAATCTTTGTGCCACGCTCAATCCCAAACCCACAATAAACAATAGTTGAACCCTATAATATGGGTTAGCACATATGCCACAGCAATGCATGACTTTTCCAATGCAGCAAGTTGGGTTCCAGTAAACCTGCTGAAATGTGGCACCTACATATTTCCATGGGCTGAAGAGTGCAATGGCTCTAAAATACAACTAGGCCTACTCGTCTTGAGCTGTTCTCATTCTATCACACTATTTAAAGTACAATAAAGACAGTAATATGCTTAAACCAAATGGAATGTTGAATCGTTAAATAACATACTTGTTTCGCTTGGCATGTCTTTTCGTAACCTGAAGACCGAACCTGCTTCGGGAAATGCATGCCGGCCAATCCTAATAAAAAAACAAAATCAAATGGCAACATATAACTGACAGCGAGTGTAATGGTTTTCAAAATATTCTGAATCTGTCTGGTAGGCTACTTATGTATGTAGGTATGCATAATTATGCGCACGTATTCATGTGTATGTATGTGTCTATATATGTAGTGTAAGGAAGGTATGTAATGTATGTATTTATAATATGTATAATATTTAGCCATATGAGATCATTTTTCACAAAATTTTCTAGTCCACGTAGTTCTTCCATATAGTCCTAGGGAGACCAAGTGGCTTTCTCTCGCCTCTCAGAGATTGTTCATGGCAGCCGCTGCCAACAGGGCTCTCTGATGGTCCTCGTCTTCAGGATTGTGAGCAACATGCATTCCTGTATGTATGTACGTACCTGCATGTGTGTATGCATTCAAGTATGTATGTGGATCATCAACATTTATATAGCACCTTTTATATCTAATCCAATGTAAGAACTTCTGTAGTGTCAATGTAATATATCAATGGTCACTGCCAAGTGAGACTGTTGTACAGCGAGAATACGTCCCCAAAACAATCACAAGTAGTTTTGCATTCATTTAGGGCCGAAAAAAACAAAAAGAAGGAAAGAGAATATCATAACTAACCTCTCTTTGGATGCAGTTTGAACACTCTTGCCCATATATACTCTGACGATAATGATTCGCCCTGTAAAAAGAGCAATGTGGCAACATATACATCCAGACATTTGTGCAGTGTACTTTCCTGAACATCTTCAAGGCTACAACATGCTAAATGCACAATCTGCCTTTTTCTCTGATATACTATATAATGTTCATTAGTAACCTCTAGGGGTGCTTGATAGTGTAGTGGTTAGTGTGTTGCACTATCAATCGGGGGTTCAAATCCATGCCAGGGCAGAAATTTAGTTCGAGATTTCTGCTCCACCTGCACCCTGTAAACAACTCAGCTACAATGAGCACATTGACCGTACACTGTCGGTTGGAAGATGAGCTGGTGAGGGAGAGGACTGTTCAGCCGCCCTCAGATGCAGAGGCTAAGAAATTGAAGTCACTAACACTTCATATCCATGGTTGCTTCAGGGCTACATTAAAGGACTGATCTTCTTCTTCTTCTAGTAACCTTTATAACACCGATGTCTATTGCACAAGGCATCAACCAATGGAGCACCAACACCAAGTCGTAACGAGGTCAATATCCTAAGCCAGACGTGAGACATGGCAGTCAATTAGTAAGAGCGCTGCCTAGTAACATGGTTCAAGCCTCTCTGGAGACATTTGCAAGGAGCTTGAGCAAGTCCTTCACTCACAATTGCTCAGTGCAATCAACTGATGTTTGGCCATTAGATAGTGATGCTTAATAACAGCATAATAATTATAATAACAGGACATTTTGTGAGAAAATGGGCAAATTATGAATAAATGCAACAAGAAGAAGAAAAGATATTACAAACCTTTCTGAAATGGACAGACTTCGATGAACTCTTTTCCTAAGTTCTGCTGAACGCTATGTTTGATTCGAAGACGATCAGCCAGGTAGATGCTGTTCGTCAATGGAACAGCCGCATCTTTATTGAGTTGCTAGATAATGTAAAACGTCATCATTCAAAGTGCCTTTCACTCTTTATAAAATGGTTCAAATATTACTTTCTACAGACTCACCATATTCCTATTATGATGAAATTTTTTAAATGCTTCGAACTAAAGCATAACAACAACAATTCATCAAAAGACTGTTATTAAACACTAAATCTATCAGTTACTCTGTCCGCAAGTCACTAATTACTGTAGAATAATCAAGCTTGACGGTCATCCGTCCGTCCGTCCGTCCGTCCATCCGTCCGTCCGTTCGTCCATCAATCAATCAATCAATCAATCAATCAGTCAATCCATACATCTATCCATCTTTCCATTCATCCATCCAGCAATCCATACATCCATCCATCCTATATAACTATCCGTCCATCCATCCATCCAGTAAGTCAGCCAGCCAATCAACTAATTGACTGGCAGACTTACTGTGAGTGATCAAATGAATGTATGACTGGTATGCTAATATGGCGGTGATTTGTCGTAATGGCAAGCAAGTACACACCTAGTTTATTTAAATATTCCATTTGAAATATGTAGGGAAGCTTGATGGCAGAGAAACACAAATTATTTTACAAATCAGTCACCATGTACCAGTCATAGAAGTGGTGAGGCTCTGGATCAGAAACATCTGCCAATATACACTAAAATAATTAAAATCAGTTCACATTTCTTTCAATGCTCTTTAAGAAAATCTTTAAAAAATCCTCTCTACCTCATACACATCAGAACTCAGGAACCCCTCTTCAAGGATCCGGGTCGGGTCATTGACCCCTCCAGATAACTCTGGATCACAAACCCAGAACAGATATTCCATATTCTTCTTGTAAGCGCTTGGCCTAAAAATTCAAGAAACACGTGGCCTGAGCACTCACACAGTAAATAATCACATAATTAATAGCATGCTGTCATCTGGAGTTATTTCAAATAATAATAATCCTTAGCCTTAGACCTTAGTCCTTCCTCGCGCTGGCAGCGCATCGGGCGACACAGCCTCTCCACGTTATCCTGTCTTCCGCGGCCAGCATAGCATCGTCCCACGTATAATAATAATAATAATAATAATAATAATAATAATAATAATAACAATAATAATAATATTCGTTTATTAATTCAAACTGACAAGTACGCACTAAGATTACATGATACATTCATTCATTCATGCTGAGAATTTATATAGAGTAGTAACAGATGATAACAATCAATCAATCAATCGTTTATTTGTAGCCAAACAACAATAAACAATAATATTACAAATCAGATTGCACTTTTAACAAGTTTAACAGCAGTCGAATTTAACTGTATGGCAGCCTGCAAGGCACCCATCTGTCCTACTGCTCATCTTACAGCTGCCCCTAGGGAGTGGAAGGCTGAGTCAATCTTATGGGGCTAGCAGGTATCAAACCCTCATCCTTCTGATCTTCATGCCAGCATGTTACCATTCAAACATCTCCCCTCCTAGGCAAATATGGGTTGTGTTGGAATGAATGGATGGATTGATGCGAGATAACTTATACAATGGTTCAACAGATGATAAACTAGTGCAGAAGCACCATAGAGAAATGCAACCATCAAGGACGAGATTTAACACAGAAATTTTTCATTGCAAGGGGCCCGATAGCGCATTGGATAACACACTGGCATAGAGAGCGAGAGGTACCGAGATCGAGTCCCATAGGCGGACATGATGCCGTGTATTGCAGGCTGTCTGTTCTGTTAGTAGTTAAGATTTATGTCTTCTGTCATTTGTGTTCTTGTGAATTGTTTCAATTGCATAACTGTACACTGTAACCGGTTGCGGTTTGTCAACCGGATTGTTTCAATAAAGAATATTATTATTATTATTATTATTATTCTTATTATTATTATTATTATTATTATAGATTAAAATCCAAATGAACATACTTAGTTGATGGCATATAGCTGTCATCATCATCGACGTATGACTGGAGAGCATTTTCAAATCGACTTCGAAGGACATGATTTGTGACACGAAGTATTCTATTGATCTGAAATCCAGTTATGTTGTACGGCTTGTAGTCTTTTGAGCAAAACCTCGACAGAAGGAGATCCTGACATGCCGAAAACCTTCAGAAGAATGATCACATTCAAGAATTACAACAACAAACTACAATAAGATCCATCCACTTTTCCATCCATCCATGCATTAAATCTATCTATCCATATCCACCGATCCTTCTTTTTGAATTATCCTTTCTTTGCATCTTTTCCATCCATCAATCCATTCTTACATGCATCTATCCATGCTTCCATCAATCCATCCTTCCATCCATGCATGCATCTATTTTTTCCATCTATCCAATGATTCGTCCATTCTTCAATCCGTCTGTCTATCCTTCCTTCTATTCATCCATTTATCCATTCACATTTGATAACCATTTCCCTCAAATTTTTTCTGCTCTCAAATTGGAAGTATCATTTCTTGAGAGATGATATAAAACTTCAGTCACATTTACAATCAATAATATAATGGAACAAAAATGTCCGTCCCATGTGTTCCGTCTGTACGCTGCGTCACGTCAGCGTAGGGGAAGAGAGGCAAGAATGGGAGGGGAAGTGGAATGGGAGGAAGAAGGGAGGGGAAAAGGATAAAGGGAGGGGAAATGAGAAGGGATAAAGGGAGGGAAAGAGGCAGGGAAGGGGAGGGGAAGGGAGGAAGTGGTGGAAAGGGTAGGGCTGATTTAAAGTGGCCCGCCAGAGCTCACTAAACTTTACCATCCTAGGACGGGCAAACATCTAGTTGCAATGTAAAACTCTTCAGTGTATTTTTTTAAAACCTAAGCTGATGGAACCAGTGAAAATTCGCAGATTCTCAGTCAGGACAAAAATCTTGAAGTTACCAAGCATCCGAAGGCTTTCCATAGTCCACTCGTATGTTTCCCACCGTTTCCAGTTCCAGTTCCAACCAGTGGATGACTTCGCCAGTGAAATGCTCTGCATTTTCCTTTGCCTCTTCATAGTAATGCTCCACTCTAAAACAATCAAAACCAAAGCCATCATAGTCATCCTGCTTACAACAATCAGCGTTTCATTTGTGGGACATGGTGGCCGACTGGTTAGATACGCTCATCTAGTAATATGGACCATAGGGGTTCAAGCCTCCCAGAGACAGCTACTGTGTTGGGACCTTGAGCAAGTCCTTCACTCACAATTGTTCAGATTGGTGATTGTTGATCATTAGATAATGGCACTTAAAATGCATAATAATAATAGTGCAGTTTGTTCAAGAACTAGGACGCAAGATCTCAGCAGCGACAGGCGACCAGCGTGAGATAGTCATCTTCTAATTATCAGTAATACAAATTGGAACTCTCTATCTGTTTTACGCACCACAGATTGCAACAACAGTAGCCCAGGACTGATCGAAGGCTTATAATAATATTGAAAACAGTTACTTTTAATCAGTCTGTACATAAGTTTGTTGGCTTTTATGAAGAAATAAATTTGTTTATAGTAATAATAATAATAATAATAATAATAATAATAATAATAATAATAATAATAATAATAATAATAATAATAATAATAATAATAATAATAAAATAATAATAATAATGACGATGACGACGACGATGATGATAAGTTTGAAGCAAAATGTAATTAATGAAAGTCTGGGTACTTTTGCCAGACTATATAAACCAATACCAACAGTACCGGTACTTCTGTTATCCATTACCTTTTTCTCATGCTACCTTTAACTCAATGAATGAATTAATGATTCGATGAATCATGAATGACTGAATGAATCAATAAATCAGTATTGCAATCATAATTTATCTAAACTGAAATCATACTACACTTTCAAAATAAACCAACAGGAAATGAAAAAACAGCATTTACTCGGCAAGTCGTTTCTCGTTGTTTTCAACTTTTTCTTTGAGAATTGTTAGTTTTGGTCGAATTATCTCCTCAGTCTTAGCAACCTTTAAAAAGAAATTGCAGAGATCGTGAGTGCTTCTGAGAAATGGTTTGCAATGACTCCCCAGCCTTATATTCAATTTAACAGCATCTGAAGATTGTTACTGATAGAAAAGTCTACATGTAAACGTACCACAAAATTATGCCAACGGTAATAATAAAAGCAATATGACAATGATGAACATGAAAACAACAATTTTAATAATAATGTTGAACTAGATGTGAAAAGCGTGTTTCCGCCAACCTCAACACACCCAAACCCTCCTTCCTTTTGGAGGTGTTGAGGTTGGGCCCAAACCTCACTTTCACATCTACTGATGATAATAAAGCTGATGATGATTAACAGGATGACTAGGATAGTGCTGATGATGATGTAATCATAATCACAAGATTTATATAGCACCCCAAAAAAGTGAAGTCACAAGAACCAGCGCATTAACAGGTGCTCAGTAAAATAAAATCGATGGGCAGGTAGGGTTAAAATCGGTTCCAGGTTAAGATCAAAAGGTCAGGCAGGCAGCTTGGCTACAGTGGATGGTGCTTAGAAAAATGAAGAATCAGGACAGGATTTGTGAAATTTGACAGTAGCTAAGAAGAAGTGTTTTGAGTTTTGAGTTAAAGACCTACAGTGGAGATATACCACAATGGTGTTGGTGAGGAAGATGATGATGATGAGAACCATGCCAAACCCACATAGAATTCGAATCAATGTGTATTTACCAAAAGAAAATCTAGAGTTAGTTAGCCAAACATTTGTAACTGAGTGTTACAGAGGATCGCAAAGCCCCATTTCATAGAAGTAACAGTAAGCTGCGCTACACGGCAGCCAGTGCTAAGCACCTGACAAAGACTCGAACCTCATCATTCTTGGCCTCTGTATCGCTCTCATCTTCCGCAGCCGAAGCCTCTGTCACATTCGCCAACTCAGCTTCTTCCATCTGACGTCTCATCTGCATTTTACAATCAGTAAACATTCAAATACTTCAGAAACAATCAAAACTCTCTGAATTATATAATTAAGGCAATGTAATTCAATGCATGAAATGTAAAGTAATGTTATGCAAAGTAATGTAATATAATGCAATGTAAAGTGTAATATAAATTTACCATAATGCAAGGTAATGTACTACAATGCAAATTTAATGTGCTGTAATGTAGTCCGATATAATGCACTGCAATGTAGTGTAATATTATGCTATAGTACATTACACTGTAATACTACAAAGCAATGTACAACAATGTAATGTACTGCAATGTATTTTCATGTAAAGCACTGCAATGTAAAGTCATGAAATTTAATGTAATGCAAGATAATAATGTACTGCCATTTAATGTACTGCAATGCAATGTCATAAAATTCAATGTAATGTTAAAATGTACTGCAATGTATTGTAATGAAAAGCAATATAATGTACTAAAATGTCATTGGACCTCTCTGATAAGGCAGTGGAGTTTGCGAAGTCGGTTATTTGTCGTCTGAGAAATCTGCTTCTTAGCGACTGTCAGCTTCTTAAGAACCTCAACGAGGTTATGTTCGACCGACTTTTTCTTCATGTTGTAGAAAACCTTCTTCTTATTCACAGTCGTCTGCAGAAGAAAAGAAAAACATATTGAGTCTCTTTTATCAACTGAAACAAATGAAAAGACAATTCTAAACAGAAAAACCAGATGTATTGATATTCTTTGCTAGTTTCGGTGGCCAACTGGTTACAGCGGTTGACCTGTAACGCTAAGAGTACAGGTTCGATCCTCATCCAGGGCGGTTACTGTGTAGGGACCATGAGCAAGTCCTTCATGCACAATTGTTCTGCAATATAATTGCATCTGTGCCACCGAGGCGTGTTTACTTCTGAGCTTTGACCCATCTTTGGAAGAAGGGCGATATCAAAATGTAGTTCTATTGTATTGTATTATACATAGTTTCTAACTGTAAAGGCAACAGAACTGCTGCATAAGGTAGAAGAGGAAAGATCTCTTTATTCTCTTATGGCTAGACTACTATAAGACGGAGACAGAGAAAATGGATTGAGAGGGATTTCCTGCTCAGAACTATCATGGAGGGAAGAATGGATGGAGAGAAAATGAGAGGAAGACCTAAAGAGAAGCTGAAGGGCTGGATGAAGGTGGATGGATACAACAAACTGAAGAAGGAAGCCCAGCATTGCGAGGAGTGGCGCCCTTGGACTTTTGAACCTGCCCAAGGGCAGACAGCTAAATAAGAAGAAGAGAGAAATGAAAAGAAGTCTTACTTCCATCAGGTCTCTGATGGTTTTACCATCGATTTCAGAGTCATCGAGACAGGCGAGTTGTGGCAGATGGTAGATGACGTGAATGGCATAGTTGCAGAGGAGACCAACTGGATTGGCAGGGTAAATGGAAGACTTCAGACCAAGTGTCCTCAGTGACCTCAGCCGCGACAAATTCGTCAAATCCTGACAAACATTAAGGTTACGAGTCAAATGAAATACCTTAGCAGTGGTAAAAGCGAAAACAAACAACAGGCATTAGTCTTTTAGTCTGAGTGCACCAATTCATAGATACCTTAAAAGGTAATTACAACATGTTTTCATACACATAATATATATGACCAACCATACAAAAATACGACCAAACATACATATTACCATACATACATACATATGACTATGCATATGACCATACATACATACCTACATACATACATACGACCATACATAGTTGCATACATATATATGACCACACATACAAAAATATGACCATACATACATACATACATACATACTTACTTACATAAATATATACATACATACATACATACATACATATGACCATACATACAAACAAAAATATATATACACATGCATAAATTACAAACAACAAGCATTATTTGAACACTGAACTTATGTTGAACAAGCATTATTTGGACAATTAGTAGTTGAACAAAAAGCATTTGAACAGCATGCATTGCTTGAATGACAAGCTTTCATTAGAACAAGCAACTCTTTAAATGATAACTATGATTTAACATTACTTTTCCAATATGTTCCAGGTAACATATAAATCACATTTTGGTAAAATGTCCAAGTGAGAAAAAGTAAGTGAACTCTACAAATTTAGTCATTAATGCAATAATGTTAATCTGTTAGAAACTGAAATGGAATCAGTTTACCATACCCACCTTCTCATTACCACCACCAAATTTCATCTACCATCATTGCAGGACCAGGTTCACTGAGGTCTGCACTTACTTTGAGTGAATAGATTCTGTTTCCCGAAAGCTGTAAAGTTTCCAGTTGTTGAAGGCTGTTAAGAGAATTTCCTGTAAGCATAAGAATATCTGTCAAATACATCATACTGACATTGGCTTGCTGCTCCAACCTAAGTTCCTGACAATTTAAGGATCATGTGCTCACAGCGCTTGTTGTGCTAATCGTTGGGAATGTCTACCACAAATAACTGACTTGCACCATCTTTCTACCATCATCTAAATCCTAGCTGAGACTCACTTCATTATTTAACTTACAAATGCCAGTAGCAGAGTTCTGTATTAAGCCAAAATAATTTTTTGCCATCAGATGTCATCAAGCAGTGTATCCATAAGTAGCAAAGGTAATAAATGCACACAAAGACAGAAACAGACTAACACCAAGACAGACTAGGAAACAGACAGGCAGCAGAAACAAAACATAGAGAAAGGTCAGAAGAATCAGACATAAACTGAGGCAGAGAAACACAGACGGAGACTGAGACAGACAGACAGACAGACAGACAGACAGACAGACAGACAGACAGACAGACAGACAGACAGACAGACAGAGACTGCAGTATAGGCAGAGATAAAACATGATCAAAAGATGGAGTCTGTACATACATACCTATTAACTCAATTCGATTTTCTGCCAAATTTAATTCTTTCAGTTGCTTCAGTTCTGAAAGCCCCTACAAGATGACCAGTTACCGATAATTGAGAAAACAGCAAAAGAAGACAAAACACAAAGAACAACAACAAAATAGAAACAATGCAGATACAGATTCAACGGCTGAGTGATTGGAATGAAAACGTTTCTCAGACTTACTGGAATCTGACAAATGGATTAAGACTTTGACTTCACCTGAATTGAACATCGTTTGATGATTAGGCATCATGACTACAGCGCTAAAGAAGTCATAACTTTAGATTACCGTAGATTATCACATGACTCCGTTACTGAGTTCAACTTGGAGAATGCATACAAATGTTTAATTAAAGTTTTAATTAAGGTTAAATTAGCAAAATATCTCTCCACCAGCATATTTCAGGAATGTAGAAATCAGAAGAACAGATCAACCTCAATTGTTGTAATTTTGTTGCCATTCAGATGTAGCGCTTGCAGGTCGGTCAGATGATCCAAATGTTCGATCTTCTTAATGCAGTTGGAGTACAGAAAAAGACGTTGTACCGCATGCAACTCCTCAAGACCTGATATGGACTAAAATCCAACAAACCGAAATTAACTAATTAATTAAAATTTATATAAATATTCGGTTACAATTACAATTACAATAACATTAACAAAACTGACAAAGATTTAAATTTGACGAGATCTAACCAATCCAGATTACTAGTCTCTGTCTGAAAGTCCTCTTCCTGAGGGATTACATTTACAGTGAGCTAAATAACTCAAATATTGAATATTTTAAATATTATCATCCTTAACAGCGTAATAGCAAATTGAAAACTTGTGGTCAAATTTCCAGTCACGGTGCTTCATAGCTAGCTCTAATTGGGTCTAAAAGCGGAACAGAACTAAACTGAGGCTTGCAGCAATCACCTGAGACAATAATCAATAACGCAATTAAGAAACAAGGTACAGAGACTGCATTTTCCAATCATAAGCACACTAGAACTTCCTTATAATTATGAAACATGCCAGTATATGATTTATGATACCATGAGGTTGGGCCATAGATTGAAAATTCAAATCAGCTTTAGAACAGGGAATCAGTACATGTATGACATGACCTTCTTATAATATTTTTCGCAGAGGGAATCATTACAGGTATGACATGACCTTCTTACCACAGTGCAAAGGTAGCTTGCTCCTATGGTAAGAAGGTCATGTCATACCTGTAATGAGTCACAGACTGTTCAAATGATTGCTGACCTGGACTTGACATTCGACAATCCATAAGTCCTTCAGTTTAGTCAGACACGCCAGGCCATCGATCTGACTGATTGGCTGACCTACGATGCAGAGGGTCTGGACGTTTGGAAAATTCTCCAGCCCAACCATCCGTGGGAACCCCGAAAAGAACATCTCGAGGCTTAGACATGACGCACCCTCCTGCTTCACGCGACCATATGACAAGCCATTGCTCAGGCACTGTTGGAAAAAACAAACAACTATCAACAAGTGATCGCTTGAATCTCTTCTATTATTACTTTTGAGAGGTATTTAAAAGTTCCACATAACTATTCAGATACATATGCAAATATGCTGCTTATATACATACACTCTCTCCAGATTTGTATGCCTAGGGTGTTATGCACTCAAGTGCTAAAGTTGGTATATAAATTCAATCAGTAAAGAAGATATCATATTTGGAATGACTACATATGACTCATAGAAATCCGGCTTTAAATGCGATTTCCCTAGGGGGGGCCCAATAGCGCATTGGATAACACACTGGCATGGACAGCGAGAGGTACCGAGTTCGATCCCCATAGGGCGACATGCTTTGTAGGCTGCTATTAGCGCCGTGTATTGCAGGCTGTCTGTTCTGTTAGTAGTTAAGATTTATGTCTTCTGTCATTTGTGTTCTTGTGAATTGTTTCAATTGCATAACTGTACACTGTAACCGGTTGCGGTTTGTCAACCGGATTGTTTCAATAAACGAAAATATTATTAGCAACAGTACTAAACAGCTGGATTACAACTGTGATGTGTGTTGGAAGAGATACGTATCTTGTTTCTTTTGAATTACGGGAAATGCAACAGAGACTAAACCCAAAGTCTGGCAGAAATACTAGTTAGTGATCGTGGCATTGGGATGGTTCAAAACTGGAAGCAGGATTGGCTAGCTTGATTGATCGATACAATATAGCAGTGACCTGACATTTCTCCCAGACCTTCGGTTTAGTCTCTCATGCACTGATTGATTCTTGATTGTCAATCAGTTCTATCTCGCTAGAGACCAGCAGTTGATTCCGTGTGTCTATGACTTTGTATAACACATAATGGAAGCTTGGATGTGTGTGCACATGTGTCAATGATTAGATAACTGTGTGTATTTGATTTTGCATGCATAACACACAAGTGTGTTTGTTACGTAATCTTACACCAAGCTGCATTCAGTGGCGTAACGAAGGGGGAGCAGAGGGGGGCAGCCGCCCCAGGGCGCAGCACCATAGGGGCACAAAATTAGGTTTCAGTTGTACACATTACTATGACAAGAGCGAATAAAAGTCAGCAAGAAACTTAAAAGGGGCGCAGTCATCAACCCTTGCCCCTGGGCACTGAAACCCTTCGTTACGCCACTGGCTGCATTCCACTATCTCCATTAAAAAAGCAGCTGTAAAATTTTGGAATCAAAATGCTTTCACACTGTATACAGAAACTGGAATCCAAAGCACATTTAATGGCATATTGGGCTGAGGTTTTAAACAGCAGATAAATTATTATGAAGGTATGGCAGGCAATACAATTCCATCAACAGCAAGGATCAAAAAACGGCTGAGAGGGGTACAGTAATATGCATTTGTCTTCATGGTCCATTAACCTATCAGGCCAATGGAATCGGTGGCGAGATTGGGATTTGCAATCTGAAACCAGTCAAATGCCTGAACTATTGCTCAGGGTCAACTTTCATTTGCTTTCACAACTTTCACTTGCAGGATCAACTTTCACTTGCTCTAGCTTGATTCATTTTCATCTGTATGACTTATGCAGGAACAGCATTGAAACAGGCACATGCACAGATGCATTCATGCTTGTACATAATAGGTATATACTATATAGGCATGCAAATAGTATGTACATTTACATAAATGCAAGTTATATAATAAGTATATATAGGCATGCATATTCATAATTTAAAATATAAGAATGGCACGAAAGACATGGAAAATCTAAATTTAGAATTTTAGACAATGGCACAAAAGAGCTATGAATATAAAATAAAAAACAATTGCTGGAATAAGACATTAAGTTGTGGGTTAAATTAGCTTCAGACCTTAAACTAGTGTGGTTTTCCGAAGCAAAGCATGCAGTTTACTTTGTCAAGCCTGCCCATTTCAAATGTGCAGTGCGTAGTATGAATTTCTGAGAGATTGGCTCAAGTCAGCTAAACACGATTTTATTCTAATACTGGAAATTTTATCTACCAGTTCAAGTACAGTTTCACAGTTTGAGGGAGAGTGTCAAGTTAACATTTATCAGTATTTTAGGTACTGGTTGTCTTATATTCAATGAATAATCAAGAGCTTACCACTTCTCGTAGAATCTCCTCATCATCATTCATTCTTGCTGTAATTTAAGTGAATTCTTAGTCCACCTAATTTGATCTTGCCTTTAGTTTAATCTGCAAGAAAAAGAACAGTAAATCTTGCATGTCTAAAAAACAACAATTTTACAGTGGCATCAGATGTAGGAGATATTTTTGCTCTATAATGAAAACACAAACTGAATTTGTAATTGCAATTAGCAACTTCTATTGTGCTGGTGTCTAACAGACAAAGTAAATCCTGTTTGCGATAAAGTTCAGGGCTGTTAAAGGCTTGTTTTTTTTTAAATAAAAAAAAACAAAAAACCCGCAAATTTTGTTTTTTTGTGTTTTTTTTTACAAATATCAACATTATAAATGCCAAAAATGTCGTCTCTTCAACTGTCTTGGCAATTGTTGTATGGTCTTTGTTAACTTCGTTTTGTGACATTCTACGGTTCTACTGTCTAGTTAATTTCATTTATATGCATCTGATTAATTTGAATGGTATTATGCCATTTTTATGAGTTTTATGATCCGATATAGGAAAATCTCAAAAACAAAATACCAAAACACACAAAAAAACAAAAAACTTTGCATTTTGAAATTTTTTTGGATTTTTGCACCCCTGATAAAGTTACTGTGTAAAGCAACAGGCCATGCCAGTCTTTCATACAGCAACATCATACCTGCCAAAACATCTATCTGGAATAATCTAAATTGCTCTTGATCTAAGTTGATGAGGTTTTCAGGCAACTTTTTCTGTTGTCATGGAGTGGGTAGACAGCATCTCTAACTAGATAACTGCTAGGGTGCTATATAAATTGTATAACAGTATATTAAACTACACATCAGTGGACTATTTCATCACACGTTTCACCTTCCAGCATCGTTGAGTCAAAAGCACATCCTGCCCGGGCTGGAGTTGGGAGCGCTTCTGAGTAGTTACCTTGAAGGGGCACTATATAAATGTTTGAGTGAATGAATGAATGAATCCTCTGATTCTTATTCAGCTCTCAAACAGCCTTCTTTGACACAAAATTCAATGAATAGAGCTAGAACCTGCCACCATGCTTACATGGAACCCATAAATTATATGACCCATATGAGATGTACGAGTCCCACAAGGGTCACATCTAATACCCATGGAAAAGCTGGCAGGGGAAGGCTGCCTATATGGTGTGACGTCTTCTATGGCGTAGTAGATCCGTTCATGCCCTGAACGTTAGTACTAGTAGAACCCCAGTACTACATTCACACCCGTCACGTTATTGGCTAAAGCAAGTCATGTGAACTTGCTAACTTCCATTGCAATTTTGAAATGGCGAACATCTTGATGGCCGGTTAGGGTCAGGTTAGGCGTCGTGAGGTTCGTTTAGGGTCAGGTTAGGCGTCATGAGGGTCGGTGAGGGTCGTTATTAGAAAAGCCTTCCACCGTATTAGTAATTTCTGCATGCACTGCGTGGCAGAATCTTCCAATGTTCTTCGCATTTAACTGATGAATTACCTCCTCTAATGTGTTTACGGTTCGTAGTGTTTTCTGTTGCCCGGTTCCAAAGCGCACTTCTGAACTTTGTCACGGCATCATCAAATTACAGTTGTATTATATTGTTTTCAAAGTTTTGTATCGCAGAAACTCGGCTCTCATCGAATTTCAGGCATTAGACTGGTCTGGTATTAAATGCGTACAATAACGAATTACTAAACAACTTCATAAATGCTTTAAAGATACTTACAACAAATGTGAAACTCGTGCGGATTAACAAAGTTTGCCATCATCTAAAGCGTTGTAAATAAATCGCCATGTTGTATTGTCATAGCAACGACACGGTTAGTCTGCTGTTTGCGCCCACAGATCCACGCAGAGCACGGGTAGTCTGGTGCCCTGCACTCGCAAGGTGTCCCCCATTAGAATCCGTTTCCTCCGCCCTGCCAGAATGCCATCATATGAAGCCCATTTGACTCCAAACTAATAACCATGGGAATTGCAGACAGGGCCCTTCCTTCTCAACTGCAGCATTTAATTCAAGAATGAAAGATCCGACTTTTGAAGCTAGCCTATCCTCTGCATACTTCCGTCACTGGCTCACTGCACCATACCACATGCACCATCGTCGTTTTCACTATAGCACTATGTTGTCAGGCTTGACCCTCCAAAATTAACGAAACACAGACCATTGTATTGTATTGAAGCATTTGTAAAGCGCCTCCAGGAAGTAGGGTGAATCGTTCAGAGGTGCTCCCAGTGCGGAAGGTCCAGCGAAAAGAAGCAGGTTTTGAGAAAAGCGAAGGGGCCGTCCATAAATGACGTCACGCAATTTTGGCCGATTTTGAGCCCCCCATCCCCTCGTCACAAAAAGTTACACCCCTGAAAAATTACGTCACAAAGCTCTGACCCCCAAAACCAAATTTCCATGACGAAGCAATATGCTCCTTCGTGGAATAAATAGGGAGAGCATGAATATTTTAAAATCTAACGGTGACCAAATATTTAAATAAATAGAAAATTATTAATAATGGTGCCCGTATACATTAAATGAGCGGACTGTGGATCGGACCATGAACTGTTGGTGGCAACTCTTAAGATGAAACTCAAGAGACTCAAAAGAGGGGAACGCCTAATCAGATACGAATGTAAAGGGATCATACCAGAGTACAGAGAAGAGATAAAGAACAGATTTGAGGCATTACATCTGGATGAAGCGATAAATGCTGACGACATGTGGGAAGAGATTAAGAAGGTGGTGCACGAGGAGGCAATCACTCATGTACCCAGGAGGGAGAGAAAGAATATATCACCATGGCTAACTGTGGAGGCAATCAAAATAGCGGAAGAAAGGAGAGGGGCGAGAGCAGCGGGGAACAGAAATCAGGTGAGGGTGTTGAATGGTAAATTCCAGAAACAGGCAAGGAAAGACAAAGACAAATACCTAAATGACCGATGCAAGGAAATGGAAATAGAGGGGGAAAAGGGAAGAACCAGAGAGATGTTCGCGATGATGAGGAAAATAACTGGCAAGTTTACACCACGAAATGGGTCACTAAAAAATGGAAACGGAGGAATAATAGGTGACGGGGAGGAGATAAAGAACAGATGGAGAGAATATACGGAAGCTCTCTATAACACAGACGACGACGAGATCAGAGGAGAAAAGACGACCACAGAGGACTACGAAAAAGAACCGGGGATTATGGAGGCGGAGGTAGAATGGGCAATCACGCAAATAAGTGATAACAAGACACCAGGCGCAGACGAAATCCCTATTGAATTGATTAAAGCGGCTGGTGATGGAATAACAAAGGAGATAACAACTTTGTGCAACTTAATATGGGAAACAGAAGAATGGCCGAAAGATTGGGGTAAATCGATATTCATACCCATCTTCAAAAAAGGAGATGCGAGAGACTGCGAGAACTACAGAACTATAGCGCTGATATCACATACAAGCAAGATACTCCTCAAGATCATACACAAAAGAATGGAGAGCAGGATAGAGCGAGAACTGCCGAAAACCCAAGCCGGCTTCAGGAAAGGGAGAGGCACAAGAGATCATATTGCAAACCTGAGATGGATAATGGAAAGACAGAGGGAATTTGGACAAGAGGTCCACCTATGTTTTATAGACTACAGCAAGGCATTTGATTGTGTAAACCACGATCTCATGTGGAAGACTTTGAGAGAAATGGGAATACCTGTGCACCTGATAACTCTCCTCAGGAACTTATATTCCAACCAGATAGCAGTGGTGAGGACGGAACACGGAGAAACAGCAAGTTTCCAAATAAAGAAGGGAGTAAGACAGGGATGTATACTATCACCGTACCTGTTCATTCTATACGCAGAAAGGATCATGAGAGAGGCAGGATTTGATGATGAGGCGGAAGGAGTGAGGATAGCTGGAAAGGTTGTCAACAACTTAAGGTATGCGGATGACACAACACTGTTGGCGGGGAAAAAGGAAGTACTGAAAAACAACATCAGGAAACTAAGGCTTGAAAGTGAGAAAGCAGGATTGTACTTCAACATAAAAAAGACTAAAATTATGACCACAGAGAGCTGGAGAAGCTTCGAAGTAGATGGAGAAGAGATTGAGGTGGTATCGAGCTTCTGTTTCCTGGGAGCTACAATAGATAGGGAGGGGGATGCGAGAGAGAGATACGCCGAAGAATTACTCTGGGAAAAGGAGCAATGCAGGGATTGGAAAAGATATGGAAGGATAAAGCGGTGAGTCTGGAAACGAAAACAAGAATTGTTAAAGCAATGATAATACCAGTGGTGCTGTACGGGTGCGAGACTTGGACAAAAACCAAAGCACTAGAGAAGAAAATCGAAGCATGCGAAATGTGGATTTGGAGGAAAATGCTGAGGGTCCCCTGGACCGAGAAGAAAACAAATGAACATATACTGGAAGAGATAGGACACTTAAGAGGAGAGATGACATTGAGACAAAGAGCGGCGAGACAAAAAGTGATGTATTTTGGCCATGTGATGCGGGCGGACGGCATGGAAAAGGAGATGATGCTGGCGTGTGGGGAGGGAAGACGAGGAAGAGGACGACCAAGAAAGAGATGGATGGAGGAGATACACGAGACGATGATGATGAACATTCCGGAGCTGAGAGAGGCGACGAGAGATCGGAACACATGGAGAAGGCTGACTATGACGGTCGCTAGGATTCAGCGAATCGACAGCACAAGGTGACAAGGTGATACATTAAATAATAAAAAAATTATGAAAATTTAATATTCAAAATTAGTCCCGTTATTATTAAAATTAAATTGTTATTTGTTAAATTTAATTACACAGATCTGATGTGACGTCACACTTCTCTGACCACCCCCCACCCCATGTCACACATCGTCACAAATTTCCGACCCCTCGGTGCGTGACGTCATTTATGGACGGCCCCGAAGGAAGGGCGACAGCTAGATAGAATTGTAGAGCGAAGAGTAGGAGAAAGCGCATTCCAGAGAGGGACCAATTGAAGCAAAGGAACAAGACTGAGCCATAGCAGTTCTAGTACGGGATGGCAGATAACTCTGGTTCATCATTTGTAATGTTGCATTGCAGACAGATCAATAACCATTTTCATCAGCGCACAGAGGCTACATCCTAGTATCGACGCAACTTGGTCCCGAGACTCTGAACACCCATGCCATCTTCAGCTGTCAATGAGAATCCGTTGGTTAGTTCCACGTGTGTGCGTGGGCCCACCACTGGAGACTCTTTCAGCTTACTGCCAGTGCTATTTAAGTTAACTAAAACTGAAAGTAACTTCATCGTTAACTGAAAAATTCTACTTAAGTTAACTGAAACTAAAACTGAAGATATGAAAACTGAAACTAAAACTAAACTGAAAAGTACAAAACTAGAACTGAAACTAAACTTGAAAGTTGAAAACTGAATTAATTTTTTCTGTGTGGCACACAAACCGAGTGCTTCAAACTGCAGCTCAGTAGCATGAAAGCATGAATTTAATAAGATATGTTGTTCTTGCTAATCAAAATGAATGTCATTAATAAAAAAGGACATTTAAATGCTTCTGCTGAATGTTCACAGAACTATATTAAAACTGAAAAGTTCTGAAAACTGAAACGATTTGAAAACTATAACTGAAACTAAACTGGAAAGTTAAAACAAAACTCAAACTGAAAAGTAAACTGAAACTTAAATAACACTGCTATAATGTCGCCGTCGCGACCGCGGGAAAATTTGAAAGTAGCCCATATATCGAGAGGACGAAATTTTCAGTCGCGAGCACATTGAAAAGTAGCCCAACTCGCGCTTTTCGCGACGACCTGGCAACCCTGGTTCCGCAGACGCCATAAGACTTTCCTGTTCCCTGACGCAGGCACTGAAGCAGGTCGAGAGCGCGGCTGATTTTTGAGCGGTGCTATATAAATGTTCGATTACAATTACACCCAACTTCAACGTTTCTAAATGATAAATCAAATACTGTCTGTGGACTCTCTTGACCACATGAAAACAAAACTCATACTGTACATAGTAAGCCAAACAAGGCATTTAATGCTAACACAGCTACCTTCTGAACAGCATACAAAAGCAATGCTAGGCACATTTCATCCTTTGTACCTTCAATTAACACAACGATCCTGATTCTGAAACCAAAATGTCACATTGAGAACACCTGATCAAGGTACAGATTACGAAAAGACTGTCAACTGTCATTAGCATACAATCAAAACCGAAAATTTATACTGTAATTAAATATGCAGACAAAACTGAAAATTTATGCTGTCATCACATATGCAGCCAAAACAGAACATTTACGCTGTCATCAAACGTACATGTACACCCAAAACTGAAAATGTATGCTGCTGTTCGAAACTCCAGAAGGATGGTATCAATAATAAGCTTCTGAAGAAACCTCAAAAGGAAGTGGTATCAATGAGCAAGCTTCTGGAGCCCAAACATGGCCAGCTACCTGTGTAGCGGAAAAGAAGAAAAACTCGAAGCAGCACAACATAGAGAAAAGGTGCTAAGAACCAAAGGTTAATCAGTTAGTAAACGTCTTACTTGAGGCCAAGTTAAGAAACAAAGGAATGCAAGTGTACAGAAAACTACCAGACTTTTCTGAAATAACAGGATTGTACTGCAGAGCACAAAAACATTGGCCCATCTTGTACCCAACAAGAAGCTCCACATATCTCATCTCACATGAATTCAAAAAGTCAACAAAATCAGTTAAACATTTACAGTGAAACCCAACGTAACGTCATCTTTGGAAGCCATACAAAAAACCGCCTTACAAAAAGACTGAATTATAATTAGGGCAGTTTCTACAGCAGAAATCAAACTTTAAATACATATCTTGACCGCATTTATACATGAATTACTGTTATAACAAAACATGTCACAACGAGTTTCCAGCGTAATTAGAATCTCTAAACCAAACTCCAATCGTCTATGGTTATCCAGTGACACAGTACATTGTCAAAACATAGAATGTGCAAGACTCCCAGGTCTTTCAGAATCCTGTCTTTGCCGTTTCAAATTCCACATGTCCAAATATCCCTGATGCAAAGTTCATCTTGAAATGAAGAGATTAATTTCAGACTGATTCCTCTACATTTCCTGAAAGAAAAAACAATCTGTGATTAATACCAAAAATTGGTCTGCAACTCTGCATGGGTCATTTAATAATAGTTTTGCCTATTTTCATTTCAAAAAGCCTGACTAAAACTCTAATCCTAGAAAATATTATAAACAACTAAGTCCAATCTAATCTAAGACAGACTCTACTATAATCATAACACACAGGCCATTGTCAACAGTCGCACGAAAGTGGCAATATTGTATATATGTAATTAAAGAGACATCAGTCTAATCATAATCTAATTAGTCTACAACTTCAACTGTTACCAGTGCACGCGTTATTATGATCTTCAACTCGCTACAAGTGGTTAAGGCTGATGACCACATGTGTTGTAAGTATAAAACCCAATAAAACATCTACCAAAAACTTTGCTGCACTAGATAATATAAACAAATTTCAAATATACACTAGAACTTTATTATAATATATCGTTAGGATATAAAGCAAGCGCCAAGTTAAAATGATATCGGAAACAAGCCACATTCTAAAGCCAAATTAACTGCAAATTATGTTCCTAACCTTGTGAGATCAAAATTTACTTTATAATGATGTGATCTATAAAGGGTTTCTAATACACCAGTCAAAACAAGCTGATCAAAAGGAAAAATCTTGAAGTGTACGAGAGCAGACGAACTTTGTTAAACCTTGCCGAATGCATATCAGCAACTTACCATCATGTTTTTCTTCAAGGTCGTCATAGGCTTCGCCGGTGTGCATGAACGAGAGTTTTACGCCAAGATTTCGACCAGTGTGAATGTCATCGCTAAGCAGGCTCTTGACCCAGCGTGGCCGATTGTCAGACACCGGCAGTCGAACCGTCTTGTGCCTCTGGATGTATCGACTCAGGCAGCGTGGTCTTGGCTTGTACATCTGAACCAGCTGTCCATCTAGAGATCCGCCAGGGGATGCGTTAGAAAGCGCAGTTGTTACGTCACTCAGGGCAGGACGTGTAGGGTCCTCCAAGCAAGACGTAGCCGAGTACCAGTTGTTCTGATCCAAGCCATCCATTCTTTGAGGTTCAGCATGGAATGTGGATGAATGTGGCTCCGGTGATCCTGAGGCACGTCGAAATACTGACGAATTCCGAGAACCAGACGGTAAGCTGTGCTTTCGCTTGCGAGGTTTCTTCTTTTCTTTTTCCTTAGATACTGATTTGAACATCAATACAGCACAAAACACTTAACACGAGAAAAAAATATTAAAAATTTCGCTTAGTATGAAATGAGAACTTTGTAAGTTCCAATATAGATGCATTTTAACGTTAAATGAATCTCGCAAGATGAAAGTGATAAGAAAATATCAGTCATTAAAAAAATAACTTTTCCTCAATAAATGATGGAAGGAAGAACAATTTATTTGCTGACCAACTCCTTGTCCTAACAGAAAACTTATCTAAAGTAAACCAATCAGAAGAGTTGTACAGTGCTACTACTTTCACACACAAGATGTCAATCGATGGTCACATTAAACAGAAATCATACCTCATATCAGCAATACAAATGTTAAAACCCATGAGGTAATCGAGGCAAGGAGGCAACAGTTTTATCATTAATAAACCATTTGATCATAACATATTTAGATCACGTAACAAGCACAGGATCTGTGCAGCTAATTAGCCTTAGCCAAAGAAAATGCTCATCTTGAATATTTTACATAATTGCCAATTCTGGCACTACCTTTGCTCAAGACTGCACTACATGACACACACATCCAGTCGTCCAATGCAGTTTTCAGCTGGCTACAGAAGAGGTGAGTTCCCTGAGATCCACAGCAGTCGCATAGCATTATCTCCCAGCAGCTGTTAAAAAGAAACAACACAAGTGGCTGGGCTCAGAGCATCTAATTATAACAACAGTTATAACAATTGCAAGTTTATATAGCTCCTTTTCAAGATAAACTTAGCAGAGGCACTCCCGCCCTGGCAAAACAAACCAAGATCGAACACAGTGGTTTTCAAGTGCTTAAGGATAAGAGGTAAAGAAAAATACCACTACATTGGATCTAGCCTAAAGATTCTACACAGCCACTATTATAATGCATACAGTGCAGTGTTTAATCTAGACGTCTCTTGGGGGGAAGTTCCCCCCAGGATCGAGTTTCCCCAGAAAAATGAAAGACATGTAATTTTGTACAGAAAGTGTGAAATTCAGGGATAATCCCCCCAGGATTTATGGTCTACCCCCTAGTTTTTGTTGGAAAACTGTCGTTACTACCCCCTCGAAAACTCTTGTCAGTACACCCCCTCAAAAATGCCTGGAAAACTCTTGTTACTACCCCCACCCTCGAGAAAATTGCCCAGTCATGTGAACTTTTCAAATATGTGGGATACCCCCCGAGAACCCTCAATTCTCCCCGACAGCAAGGGGAGTAGATTAAACACTGCATACAGTGTCATCTCAAGTGAAACAATTGCTGAAATTCATCAGAGAAGTCAATTCAACAGATGTTTGGTCAGGGAAACCTGAAGTTAGACACCTCTCAGTACACCACACCGGAAAATATACTTGCAGAACTGATGAAAAGCAAATCATGAGAACATAATTAGGTACCAGTAATGAAGAAATAATTAATTAGAAAGCCCTGACATATTGTGCTGCATCTGTACACATTTAAACCAATCCCACCTTTCTAATTCATTTTATCCAATCTCACCTGTCCAATTCTGTTCAGGTCTAATTCTTTTCACAGATTCTCACCTGTCTAATTCATTATAGTCTCGGCTGATTTCACAAAGACATTTCGTAACGTCACAAGCGCAGTGTCTCTCCAGCAGTTCAACGAAAGCATTGTCGTCACGCTCCCAAGAGGCGTCTCTGCAATCCAAATCAACATCATTCATCAACCACTGACTATAAAACTGAAAACCAGAAATTGGCTAGAAAACAAAAACTACATCGGTATCACTCAAGACGAGACACACACTGCATTGTTCAGAGTAATGTCTGGAAAGTGGAGACATTGGACACAGTAGCTGTTTCGTTACAGCATTCATCTTGCAGCACAGAGACTGCAGGTTCGAGTCGAGTAGGGACCTTCAGCAAGTCCATCACTCACAATTGCTCAGCACCATCGACTGATGCTTGGCGCCTAATAAATGCGTAATAAAAATTGATGCAGACAGAATATTGAAGTGTATCAAATGTCTAATAATGAAGCATAGCCACTGTGGCCCATGAACGAATATCATTGTCTTTTTAAATAAGCAAACAAGACTGTCTGGTGGCAGGCAACAGTGGATGTGCTTTTACACCAGTCAGTTTATGTCTGCATTCTAGACACAACAATATCTGCTCTTAGTAGACATTTCCTTCAATCTTCCGGCCTGTTAGACATATCCAGAAGTGATATCATATATGACCCATCCACAAACACATGAAGGAAATCAAGACAAAAGATTAATTAAAAGTTACAGATTGACTGACAGAGTTCTCAGTTTATTTCCCCTTATATTAACACCTTAACGCCAAAAGCATGTTAAAAGCGACTGGGAAACCAAAGCAGTTCATCATTAAAGTGTTAATTAACTTGTGAAGAGCTCAGTTAATTACACCTTACTATAACTGATCAAGTTACTTAACTAAGCACTACATTAAATAATGAATTATTTAAATAATTTATGGAAATTTCAGTTAATTATCCTCAACCTCAGGATCATGCTTAGCCAGGTCAGGTTTGTAAACAAGTGTGATTTCACTTAATTATTGCTTACAATAATTAAACAATTAAATAATTAAGATGTCAAATAATTCTAACAAGCAAATACGTTACAAGGGGCTAGAAGAGCACTATGATAATAGACTAGAATGATCTGTACTGCAAAACTCTGTAAAACAGCTTACTGATCCGGAATATAGATTCCAAACTTCAGCATTTCGTCCGTGAACAAGTCTTTGTTGTTACACAGTGGACACTTGAAGAAATGAAGTCCAGATGACAAGGCATGTCGCTGAAATATGTCATGAAAAAATTAGTACCAGCAGGTGTAAAGTAATTAAACGCTGCTTATGGAGGGCCAGTGACAACTGGCCACTCACTCTCACGGGCCGAGGCTCAGAAAACGAAATCGCTCACACCCATGGTTGCCTCTTAATGTTAGCCATAACGACTGCTCTATGGTATTTGTAAAATAACACTGCTGTCCCAATATAGAACAGTCTTTGGAAGACACTTGTTTCTGCACTGTAAATCAGCTTAAAGCCGAACTAAATTCAGGATCAAAATACCTGGCTATATCAGAATCTGTGCTGTACCGAAGCAAGTTATAAGCAGACTGGCATAGTAAATTACTACTGTAGTTGTTTTTAATTTTTATTGTCTGCTCAGTAGAGAACCAAAAGAAACCAGATCAAACTTACCTGAACACATTCACGGTGGAGAAATGAGTTCTGACAACAGGGAGCTATCAGAACACCGTTTGATGGTTTGGGTTCAACCTCACACAAACAGATGGCACACTCATCCTCTTTAGTTGACGATCGCTTCTTCTGTTTGGGAACCGTTTGCTGGGGCCGATGTTTTTCACAGTACGAGCTGAATTCAGTCACCCAAACAGCCAATTATATTTGGCATAATGGAGAGTAATAGTCATGTTATGATGGAAGACAGTTGAATGTGCACTTGAGGTTTAGCCTCCTCTGAGTAGGTCCCTGACTATAGTCCTTGTAAAAGGACTTTTATAGTCCCATAAAACTGTAGAGCTATGCCATACGATCTTGCGGACACAATAGAATAATCCCGATAACTTAGCATGGAAAACATTCATATATCAGGATGATTTATTATAAAAGAGGATTCATTCACTATTTCGTAAAACTTTCATGTACACCACAGTGCGGTTAGCAGTTGGTTGAATAAAGGATATACTTACTTACATTTTAAGACTTTAATGTACAACTATTTCATTCATGTCATGCACTAGGTAATAGCACCATATAAACATAGAAATAACACCCATTATTATTATTATTATAATAACTATAAGACTCTATTATAAAAACATGTAGTCATAAATAACGTAAATCCTCACCCAATCGAGTTTTAATAGTAAGAGATTAATGCACCCACGTGAAATCTGAATCAGACTATTGCTACGACTGAAGAGATCCTACTGGAGCAATACTGATGTCAAAGAAAACAAATTTCCAAACCATTTTTAAAATGGCTGGACTTGAAGTGAGAAACATGCCAACTCACCTGAATGAGCCGCAATACTGGTTAAGAACGTTGTTCTCCAGTCCACATGGAAAATGAAAAGCAGCGCGACAGTTGCCCAGTAAGCATCCAACAGAAGCCCCGTCTTTCTTACAGAATGCACAGCTCTGTCAAATTAACCAAAATCCATTGTACATGTATTTCAAATAAAATATGTAAAAAACACAGCCAAATTTATAATGAATCGAAAGCCCACTACAATTCCAATTGTTTCAATCATCATCATCTCCATCATCATGGTCTTGTGTGTGCAATTCAGGTGACAGCTAGTAGTACCTACCATTGATACTGGCTAACAAATGAAGACATCAGAAGTTCATAATTACAGAGGGATTGTACTGCCATGCAGGGGTTTTAATTCTTGGCAAACTGTGTGAACTCAACCTTTGTTATTTAGCCAGTGTCCTTGAACAAAGTTTGGCTTGCTGCCGTGTGTGCACACTTCAGGTGAGAGCTTTTCAACAAAAGGATTACGTCTTTAACACCAAACGTAAACAGAAGCAAAAGCACAAGACAACAGAAACAATATCTCAACTGACTTCTGCAGCTAAAGCTAGAGCAAACTCTTGATAGACCTAAATGTGTTGACGAATCAGTCACCTACCAGTCGTCGAGCACGTTTCGCCTCCTGCAGAATATCGGGCACAAGGAAACCCCAGATTCCCTCCGTCTCACGAATTCCATTCTGATACAAACCACTGGCAAACAGCTGCAACACAAACATACATGTGCATAGTTTTAGCTTCCTGGTAGGCCAGCCAAAAATATACCTGGGCAACAAGCCAAATGCTGGTAGCTGATTGTAATGTATGTAATGTAGATAGTATGGGATCGAGCTAACTCTGAAACAATTACCGCGTAGGAACCTTGAGAGCGTCTGTCACTCACAGTTGCACAGCGCCGTCGGATGATCTTAGTAATTTGTAAGATATACGCACTTAATAAATGAGTAATAATAATATTTAATAATAAATAATAATAATAATGGTGAGCATTAAAGGATATAGTTTTGTGTAACACAAAGGAAAACAAGCTCTGGCTATTGCGATTGAAAGGCCATTCATTTCTACACTGCCACCAATTCATTCTTTAATAGGAAGAATGAAAACAAAATCTGCATAAAGAGTAAAAACATGGCATCTGAGGCATACCGCACAGAAATAGTGAATCGTAACACCGTCTAGTGTCCGGATATCACCAAAACGTTCTCTGTCCTCGACCGATGTTCGACAAAGAGCACAGGCACCCTCTGCAACAATGTACAACGATACTGTCATTCTGACTTTAACGCTAATTTCTAGCATTGAGGATTTCAACCCTAGTCTTACTTCATAAATGACAATAACTGAATCTTCACATATGCCAGTGTTTCTTAACCAGTGCTCGACCGAACCCCTGGGGTTCGGTGAGCCAGTGCCAGGGGTTCGGCAGAGGTCCTCTTAAATATATACATATTCAGGGTCAGTGAGTGTGAGTGAAAAATCATTTGCTATTTTATTTTTATTTTACGACTTTTATTTAATAAAGGACACATTAAGATGCAATTGGTAGTGTTGGTACGGTTAGTTAACTGTTAGTATGTTCCATTGTTCATGTATTAATATTGTATCATTAGGAGAACTGTTATCTATCTTTGGACATTCCTGATGTGGAGACGATGGTTACTAAAACTGAGGATACGCTGCTATCTGCGGTCCAAAGGAACAGTTCACACGTTCTGACAGAGCTTTTCCCACCTACTAACATACGCCAATATATAATGCGACCCCGACCTCATGATTATGTACTCCCCTTTAAGGACAATAGAAATTTTATTCCTCGTGTCCTTTACCGGAAATTGGTACCAATAATCTGAGAGTCTGTCAAAATGTACCATTTAACACTAAATTCCATCTTTTGTACCTTCCTGTTAACATTAGTTTTATATTTCGATTCTATCTTTATTATTCTTTTAAATTAGCTGTAATCAGTTGCGGTGTGTCAGCTGTTTTTTGTGTGCCAATAAACGAAAATATATATATATATCACATTTTGGTACAATTTTTCATTTCCTTTTGTTCCCAACTTCCCATTAGTTACAAAATTATTGTTCAAACTTGAGGGGTTCGGTGAGTGGTCATGGATTTCTCTTGGGGTTCGGCTCCCTTGAAAAGGTTAAGAACCACTGACATATGCTTAGAAAATAAAATTAAAATCTATTTAATAATTTAATAAAAACTTCCAATTCTATAGCAAAAGCTCTTCACAACAGCTTTAGGTTTAGCTAATTAGTTAAAGAAGTAAAACAAACCTGCCAATGGCTCTGAAAACTTTGCCTTCTTCATAACTGTAGCAATACCTATTAACAGTAGATTCAAACAATCATATATTGGTAAAGACAACTGATACAACTTGATAGTCATTGCACTTTTTTGGGCTCTTCCCTTCCAGAAGAGAAACAAAATTCTTCTGAAATAAAATCAGAAAAAGTCTTTAGAAGAGGACTTAAATTTGTTTACATAAAAACGTGACAGAAAAACAATAATAGTAATCATCACTAATCACTCCAGAAACATGAAAACTGGCTAAAATTATACCAAGATGATTTATACAACAATCTGATAAGAAAAACAGATATTAAATGCAATTTTATATAAACCGCAAATGCTCTGGCCTCCCTGCCCATAACCTCCAGCAACAAGAGTAATACCTCTGCCATATCCACCATCACAGGCCGCACAACATCTGCACATTCCAGGTTGCTGAAGACCTCCTTCTCAACAGTTGAAACTACCAAAACACAATAGACTATATAGGCTTTATAATTTCATCTGCTGGTGCTGCAGAGATCGGGAGCCATCGGATTGTCCTGTTGTGCCTCGCCAAGAACGTTAAATCTGTCAGCGTCTCCTTCTATTCCACGGTGCTCAGGGTGTCAGTATATCAGGTGCACATGAGTTAGAAAATAACGGCCAGGAGGTCCGGTAAACTTGCGCTTTAGGGGTCCCGAATAATGACACCCATATTCGAGGGGAGTATGTATTATAATCAGCCTATTGTAATGGAAGAAGTTTAGGACTAATGGCGTCGTGAGGGTCGGTTAGGGTCAGGTTAAGCGTCGTGAGGGTCGGTTAGGGTCAGGTTAAGGCGTCGTGAGGGTCGGTTAGGGTCAGGTTAAGCGTCGTGAGGGTCGGTTAGGGTCAGGGTTAGGGTTTGTGTTGTCATTAGAAAATCTTCAAAATCGGAGGTCCTAGCGATGAAGTAGGCGTCAAAGTACTGCCTTATCCTCGGAGTCGAACGTGGTCTTCTGGTCTACATTAGAGATACACAGTTCTTGTTGGTACTTATGCAGGGTCTGCGCATAATGAGGGTAGTTAAGGCGAATATCATGTGTGTTCTGGACCTGCCTGGTGTAAATCCACTCTGCTCCTGTTTCCTACGTTACAGGAGCCGGTTCTTTGTATGCCCTAATACAAGTCAGAATCGGGGAGGGGGGAGGGCTCAAGCCGAGAAGACTGTATGATCGTGTAACGGTCGATAGCGTTGGTGATGGTGGACATGGAAATATGCGAAATTATATCGCGATGATTGCTGCCGCCAAAGGCTGAATTACAGACAAAGGTCGTACTGCATGTTAACAAAATGGTGAATGTTGTGCCATACATTGTCAACCTAACGTACGTATCCCTCGAAAACCGTAGTCATTTTCTCAAAACCTCCATAAAATAGCATTTCCGATTTCGGATGACGTCTAAAATCCATAGCCGTGGTCTTGCCATGCTAAGGTCCTTCCTGTCGGACATTTAGGCGCTAAAAGAACGGACATCCTGTATTTCACGTAGTGTCACAACTATTCAAAACGGTTGCCTTTATTTGCAAAACTATGTGTATTTGAATGATTAATCAAGTAACTAGCTAATTACATATTTAAAGATCAAGCAACTAACCAATTCACATACTTTAAATCAAATTAAAATCTTCTCTTTTCAAAACAATTTAAAAACAAGCGCCGCCTATCGACTTCCGGATTCAGCAGAGCAATGCAAGCACCAGTGCGACCACTCTCCATTTTTTTAAATCTAAGCACTTTCCAGACAAATCCCAAGATTGGCCAAAAGTGTACCAAAATATCCCAAGTTACGGAAAACGAAAAAGTTGTGATGAAGTATGAAATGCATTTTAGCTATCACAATTTTTCTCAAAAAATGTCGAGCTAAGAACTCGCAAAGAAAAAAAAAGGACCATAACATTGAATCAACAAATGAAAATGTTTTAAGTTACAATAATAATAAACAACGTCTTTCAGCGAGTTTTTTTCTAATCTGATTCGCTGCCACCAGGGGTGTAGACGAGCCGGAGCGGTCCGGAGCGGCGTTCCGGTACTTATTATTTAGCCGGAGCCAGTGTTTAATCTAGACGTCTCTTGTGTGGAAAGTTCCCCCTAGGATCGAGTTTTCCCACGCAGAAAAATTAAAGACAAAATTTTGTACAGAAAGTGTGAAATTTAGGGATAATTCTGCCCCACGAGGGAAAATTTTGTTGGAAAACTGTTGATACTACCCCCTTCGAAATTTTTTGGAAACTTTGATTAATACTGGCCCTTGAAAAAGTGTTGTTACTACCCCCTCGAAAATTTAAAAAGTCAGTCGTTATCAATCAATCAATTTTTTTGGGAAAATACTGGTTACTACCCCCCCCCCTCCGGTCATCAACTTTCAAATGGCCGGAGCGCTCCGGTACTTCCAAATTTACGTCTACACCACTGTTGAAAAGTACGGAAAAATTAGTCTGTAGACCTTAGAAACATATCCCAAGATTTCTATGCAAAATCTCCAGATCCCAAGTTGACACCCTAAAGTCCCAAGATATTGGGAATAATCCCAAGGATCGAGTGATCACACTGGCTAGCACTCTCTGAAATCCCAAGATCTTGCCAGAAAAATCCCAAGATTGTGTAGGCCCAGTGATCTCTATTACTAGTATAAGCTACTTCAGCATTATTTTTCCCCCCAAGGCATGACGGGAAAGGTGATAGTGGGGAAATAATAATCAAACAGTCCCAAGTTACTGACAAGAAAAAGTTAGTAGGACCTAATAATAATAATAATAATAATAATAATAATAATAATAATAATAATAATAATAATAATAATAATAATAATAATAATAATAATAATAATAGGCTATTAATTTCAATTTATTTTCAAACTGACACAAACGCAGTATGATTACAAATCAGTATGAACGGATGATCACAAGTTATTACAGGAGTCGAATTTAACTGTAAAAATTAAGTTGCCCATCAGTGCCATCACGTCCTTAATCGTATTTTACCAATGCGCCATCTCGCAAATGATAGGCTGAGTGGACCTTTGGGAGGGTACGGGAATCAATGTGTTTTAACAATCACAATTAATATTCAAAAAAATGCCGAGCTAAGAACTAGCATTCAATTGACAAATTACAATGTTTACAAGTTAAAACAATAATAAAAGTCTTTCAGACTGAGCGAGTCTTATCTAATCTGATAATTCTGATTCGTTCATACTGCTGGAAAGAACGTACGGTAAAAACAAATTAATCTGTAGCTACGCTTTTTATCTATTCTGTGGTAGAACTGATAAAAAATCCCAAGATTGCTAGGCCTATAAAAAATACCCAGATCCCAAGGGCCAAGTCGACCCCAAATCCCTAAATCTTGCGAAAATTCCCGCGGAGGTGTTCTGAATATTTTAGCGCAAGAGTTTTGCTTTAGATGTAGGCCGGTTAAGCCCTATAGGCTACAAACTATTCTGACTTTTGCATAATTCATTTTGAATAATGATGAATGCTATATTTTGTAAAGTTACCGAAAGACTATACCATGCATGCGCTAACTATATATATAGCCAACGCATTAGATGGGGTGATGGAACAATGGTAGCACTCTTACGTAAAGAGCGGAACATCAAACAGAAAGCGGGATCGATACCCGCTACGGTACCTCCGTGAAGGTCGACTCAGCCTTAGGCCTAAACTCCCTAGGTGGCGACTTTAAAACGAGCAGTAGGACAGATGGGCGCCTTGCATGGGTGTCAAACAGTTAAATTCAACTCCTGATAAACCTGTTACCATCCGTTACAGTTTCTGTTCAAAGCCGCGGCTTTTCTTTTTCTCGAAGCCGCGGCTTTTGTTTTCAAAGCCGCGGCTTTGTGGTTCAAGTGGCTTTTCGGTTCAAAAAGCGGCTTTTCGGTTCAAGGAAGCGGCTTTTCGGTTCACAGCCGCTGCTTTGAACCGAAAAGCCGCTGCTTGGAACCGAAACGCCGCTGCTTTGAACCGAAAAGCCGCTGCTTTGAACCGAAAAGCCCCTGCTTTGAACCGAAAAGCCCCTGCTTTGAACCGAAAAGCCCCTGCTTTGAACCGAAAAGGCGCTGCTTTGAACCGAAAAGGCGCTGCTTTGACCAGAAAAGGCGCTGCTTTGAACCGAAAAGGCGCTGCTTTGAACCGAAAAGGCGCTGCTTTGAACCGGAAAGCCGCTGCTTTGAACCGGAAAGCCGCTGCTTTGAACCGGAAAGCCGCTGCTTTGAACCGGAAAGCCGCTGCTTCGAACCGGAAAGCCGCGGCTTCGAAAAGGAAAGCGGCGGCTTCGAACCGTAAAGCCGCGGCTGCGAACCGGACCGCCGCGGCTGCGAACCGAAAAGCCGCGGCTGCGAACCGAAAAGCCGCGGCTGCGAACCGAAAAGCCGCGGCTTCGAACCGAACAGCCGCGGCTCGAACCGAACAGCCGCGGCTTCGAACCGAACAGCCGCGGCTTTGAACCGAACAGCCGCGGGTTTGAACCGAAAAGCCGCGGCTTTGAAGCGGAAAGCCGCGGCTTTGAACCGGAAAGCCGCGGCTTTGAACCGGAAAGCCGCTGCTTTGAACCGGAAAGCCGCTGCTTTGAACCGGAAAGCCGCTGCTTTGAACCGGAAAGCCGCTGCTTTGAACCGGAAAGCCGCTGCTTCGAACCGGAAAGCCGCTGCTTCGAACCGGAAAGCCGCGGCTTCGAAAAGGAAAGCGGCGGCTTCGAACCGTAAAGCCGCGGCTGCGAACCGGAACGCCGCGGCTGCGAACCGAAAAGCCGCGGCTGCGAACCGAAAAGCCGCGGCTTCGAACCGAACAGCCGCGGCTTCGAACCGGAAAGCCGCGGCTTCGAAGCGGAAAGCCGCGGCTTCGAACCGGAAAGCCGCGGCCTCGAACCGGAAAGCCGCGGCTTTCGAACCGGAAAGCCGCGGCTTTTCCGGTGGGCGCACCCAAACACCTGCTTTATAGACTGCAATCGGTGTTGAATTTAGCCGCTATAGACTATATAATTGGGAGGATACACATTCTCAGATACGATGCGATACGATATTATCTTACTATGGTTTGTCAGTTGGAATTAATAAACACGAATAGGGTCTATTACTGTTAGTCTACACTTCTTAGACATAAGCAAGTCGACAAGACCCATAATTATAGACATAGGTCCTGAAGATTTTTCTGGCAAAGGCTCTCATTGTTTTTTTATGTGCGGACAAGTTTGTGTACTGCTGGCCTATAGGCCCCTAGAGTTTTAGTTAGGCCTAGGCTATCTAGTTGCATTAAAAGATAGTCTCGCTCTCCTCGCTCATATAACTATAGGCCTACGCTATTTAAGCTGATTGATAACATCTGTTTAAATAGACATCTCTTCTGTCTATATCCACGACCATATGCTCTTCCAGTTCCTCTCTTCTCTAGTTCTCTGTCTTGAAGGATGAAATATCACGCGTCGACTATCATATCAAAACTTCCTCCCTCTCTTTGGGTAATGAAGAAGAAACCCATCTTTCAACGGCCATATTCCTGCATGTTTTGGATCCTAGAAGTGTCAGGTTCTAGTAAACGGCCTACACGAGGCTGATCTGGGCCGTCACCTCACTGACCTTCGTCAAAGGTCAGGGTCGTCCATGGTTGAAGTTCAGAACCGAAGAGGCGCAACGATTTAGGAGATTGCCAGAGACAGGATCACGTTCCATTCCGACGACCTGGCTTCTCTTAGACTTTGACTAAGGTTTCACTTGAAGTGACCAATGATTGATACCATGTGCATCATGATTACGGCGCTATAGAAGTCATTAGATTATGGTCTGTTATATTTTAGATTTAATATCTTTAATTAGTAAAATTGGGTTCGTATGCCCTAGGCACAGTGCCTGCTGTGCCTATTGGATAGGTTAATACCGTAATACGGCCCTGGTTTATGGAGTTTCATTCAGCCTTTTGAGAGCCTATGCAACGTACGTATACATAGCTACAGCAGTTTTGAATGACAGAGAGAATGAATATAGAGTGCCATGGCAGGTTCATACACCAGAATGGTGACAGAAGTCTAGCCTGAGGCGCATTGATCCGGTGGCTTCGATGAAGATGTCAAAGATTTTGAAGTTAGAGAAGTTTTGTTTGAGTTTTGGCAAATGTCATAATATTATGTCATCGATTAATTGTCAGTGCAATCTTTTGTTTTGAATTACTGTTTTTCTTTAAAATAAAAAATTTCTTATGCGCGCTTGCTATCTGCAGTCGCCGCGGCGCAAACTAAAGGCGCGCCTACCCATATAGTAGCCTAGGCTGCGCCACTGTTTCTCTTTGGTTGAAGTAAAATATTCCAGACGTCTTAATTTCTTATGGGTCAAATCTAGAACATGAGAACATGTAGGGCCTACTACTATAAAATTTTCGCCTCATTCCATAGGCATGTATCATCCAGTTTCGTTGACCACAACGATGCAACAGAACAGTGACACATTCGTTAAAAACTTTTAAAAATCGATAGGCTATCGTGCGCATATGGTGCAAATTACTCTCAAATGCCATGATGAGCCGTCTGAAGTTGTCTAGCTATAGACCTATGTAGATGATAGATCCGCCTGCATGACTTTAAACAAAATCACACTTTTATAATAGGCCTATAGATAGGCCTTATTGATACCCTAAAAATTGACCTAAATAAAAATTCGTTCATGAATAAGCTAGCTGGTGTCCAGCGTCTAGCGTCCAAAAGTGCTTCAGAAGCTTCGAGATTACGACTACTATTAGGCTGTCTGTTAAATCGGTTGTGCGTAAAGATATGAATGCAGTCTATGGGACAAAGTTTATGCTGGGTTTTTTGTATTACAGCCTTACAGGCCTGAACGCATCTCGCCACCCACGAGAAATGATTGAAGGCATTCCAAAAGGCAGACGATTACAGGGTTATGCTTCAATAACAAAAGCCTACCTACCTTAAATCAT
>JACEVL010000181.1:1404027-1486527 GCA_020284085.1 Aporrectodea caliginosa | reverse complement strand
GTTTGTTATAATGCACTTGTGCTTTCCAGATGCAATAACGCCACTTACTCACTGACTTACTTACTGAACGACTTTCTACCTTGCTTATTTACTTATGTAAATATATTTGCGTAAGCTAATTTAAACGGAAGACGATTTCTATTTGCAGACGATCTGAATTTACGTCGTCAACGATGTTGTTTCTCCAGCTGATCCTGTGTGTTTACGCTTTCCATGCGTCTCTTGGCCAAGAGGAACCGACAGGTAACAGTCGATGACATGCTTACACGAAATCTCGCAATGATGCCTATCTAGGGAAAATCAATGTCTCGTGTTGAGTGTATCCAATGTTTATGGCTCGCATGCAGTTCAGATTTAAGTTCAATTTTGTATGTAGCATCTGTTCTTAGGAGTGGTAATAGTAGGCTATTATTACTCAGTGTCTTGTGGCATTGCATGGCTAACCTTGATATTGTTAAGCTACTTTACGTATGAAAGCACAGTCTGCGAATATTATACGTAGATAGTATGCAGTACACTGTACACACAGTACACTTTAAGTATAGGCCTAATTACACAGGTATACTGTCGTAGGCGTACTTAACTAAACAATGCACGGTTTAACGACATCTTATGGCTGTGAGGTCCGTCTATGTCAGAGGAGTAAAACTTTTTTAATGGTGAGCAGTGGCAAAATTTTCCAGCAAGTAGCGGGCCAGGGTCCCGAAGGCGCGTGAGGAAATTGGGGTAAGGGTCTGATAGGGGGCTCGTTGAGCCCGTCCTCAGAAAATGTTTGCGAAACTAAATATTAAAATGGCGCATTTTGAAGCATACAAACAGTCAAATTAGGCTTATAAAATTTTAATTTTGATCTTCATTATCAGTCACGAACATCACAGTAGTGTTTAGACAAGGCTTCACGGGCCAGAAAAACATCGTCTGCGGGCCAGAAATGGCCGACTTTTTAACACCGCTGGTCTACCTCGACCCTAACTCCACCTGACGAAGAGACTAAATAAAGAAAGTGGACAATATTCAACACCGGCGATGGTTCTAGGCCTATTATAACGTCGATCTAAGCCGTTTTAAAGGTGTCTAAGGAGCAGTAGTTAAAGTGGTTTGGGTGAGCAGTGGGAACTCCAAAGAAGAGATTTATTAGAAAGCATGTGCTGTCATGGTTCCATTGTGAGCAGTGGGAACGCAAGTACAAAACTTCTAGAGCAGTGGGAACGCCGTTCCAACGGTTCCCACACCACTTTAAACACTGCTAAGGAGAACATTGCATTATACAAGTTTAATGACATCTTGTGGCTGTAGGTACATTTGACGTCGACTTTACCCGATCTGTACCTTATTAACTTTGGCTATCTTTACAATTCAGGTCGTTTCTGGTTAACGATACTGAATAAAAACGAAATTAGCGTCGCCCTCTTCGTTTTCTTAGGCCTGGCACCACCTACAAACCGGGGTGACGGGGATTCACCCAACAAATGACGGAAGTGATGTATTAATAGCTGAAGAGAAGCGACCTTTCCTGACCGTAGAAGAAGAAGAACAGTCCCTTAAGCTAACCCTGAGACAACCATAACTATGAAGTGTTAGCGACGTCATTTTCTTAGCCTCGGCATATGAGGGCGGTTGGCCAGTCCTCTCCATCGCCGTCTCATCTTCCCATCGACAGTGTACGATCAATGTACTCATTATAGCTGAGTTGGCTATGAGCGCATCATGTGGAACAGAAATCTCGAACCAATTCTGGCCTGACGGGGATTTGAACCCCGACCTCTCGATTGACAGTCCAGCACGCTAGCCACTACACTATCGAGCACATCCGAGCTTGCAACAATTTCGCTATTATACGGTGACTTTACCCTAAGCACATATTATCGCATCAATCATCCGTGTCTGTGACCAGTCAGGAAGGTTAGCAGATGGGGCCCCACATACAACATCCTACGTATGGCAACATCCGTTTGCCACGTACGTACGACAGGGCCCAGAGTCGTTCAGGACTCTCAGATCATTTACAAAGATAAGAATTTCCGCTGATAAGAAAGATTAATTACACCGAGAGTCTTGAGCCTCACGTTTACCTCAGGTACACGTCTAAGCATGCCGCGCCTGTCGCTGTGGATACGGCATTGGCAAGCACAGTAGCCTAATATTAAGCAATGCCGATCTCGAAGTCCTTGCATATACCCTGTCAACATTTCCATGAGCATTAAATGGGCCCTACATGGAAATATGAGCCCCAAATGGGCTCCGTGTGAGCATACTGGCAGGGTGAGCTCTATATGGGCCAACTCACCCCGCCACTCTTTCGGCGTCGAAATACAAGTATCACAGCAAGTTTGGAAGTTGAAAAGGCTGTTATCATGTTATGTTGGTGGAGTGTTTTGATCATGACAGCGCCTCAGCCTAAATATTTTTCGATCTCTAAATCAGGATTCTTTGGAGTTTCTGAAGAGGATCAAAACATGACGTATGTCATTCTACGCTAAGCCCGTTAAGTACTTTCTGACTACTTTAGGCTTATATTGAACGAAAATACTCTTCGCTGACTCTTCTGAACTTATAAGTACGCCACAACACTCACAATTGAATAAATTAACAGCCTTGAAGATTACAAACCTCTTGGAAAGTACAATCGCAAACGTATATTAATTATGGAAATCCTTCAAGTTCTTTGTACGTCGGCACTTTAATCATGGTATAGCCCATTAAGAATTACTCGAGACTTGTTGTGCAAGTCGTAAACAAACAAAGTAGTTATAATTTATGCAGTTTTGATTCATTAGATGTTTATTTTAACCGATGTTCCAAACAGTATCGAGTGTTTTTTGGACTGAAACTGGAAAATATTTTTGATTGCGTTGTCAACATCTCGTTTATAAATACGTCAGCACAATAAAATATCATTGAAACTGCTTGAAACCGCTTCAGATGGGTGCTTGTGTGGGGACAGCTATCTAGCGTCCAACTAATACACTCCAGGCGTTGACATTTGAAACTTATTTGGTGATGAAGAAATGTATAAATGAAGAAATGCCTACACCTGATTCTCATTAGTGCTTCAGTTTTCTGTGTAGACCTATTGGTGATCAACAAAATATAATTATATCAAGTCATCTAGTGACACAAATTAGCCTACTATTAAAAGCAAATATTGTAAACTGCCAGTGATTCAGTAATAAGTGAACTGTCTACAAATGACGATGCGTGAACTATTTAAAAGTGACAATTTGTTAACTGTTTACAAGTGACGATTTGTGAACTGTAAAAGTGACGATGGGTGAACTGTTTAAAGTGACAATGTGTGAACTGTTTACAAGTGACGATTTGCTGTTTAAAAGTGACGATGGGTGAAATGTTTAAAGTGACAATGTGTGAACTGTTTACAAGTGAGACTTGTGAACGTTTAAAAGGACGATGGGTGAACTGTTTAAAGTGACTATGTGCCTGTTTACAAGTGACGATGGGTGAACTGTTTAAATAGACGATTTGTGAACTGTTTAAATTGTGAACTGTTTAAAGTGACAATGTGTGAACTGTTTACAAGTGACTTTGTCAATCTACCCAAGTGACAGGGTGAACTAAGTGACAAAATACGATACGTTTTGTGAACTGTTTAATGACTAGTAGCCCGGTCTATGTGAGAAGGTACTTTGAAGAGTATAATTATTCTTGGTAGATATTCGTATGCTAATAAGGTTAATCGGTGTATTTGTGTTCTGAAGCCGTGATATTGTCTGCTTCTAACTGATACTACTCTATAGATTGTAATGCATGTACATCTTGTAATACCTGTACGGTAATCCGTGTAATTGTGTTATTTAAACAGCGGTTCCTGGGACAATGCCTCTGATCTGCGGAGAGCCAGCAGAAGCAGGTTCTTGCAAAGCTTTGAAGATCAAGTTCTTCTATAACGTCACCAGCGAACAGTGCGAGTCGTTCAACTACGGCGGCTGTGAAGGCAATGCTAACAGATTCGACCAACTGGAACAATGCCAGGCAACCTGTCGAGCAGGTATCTATGGTCTTTACATGTTCCAACGTTTATTTAAGAGGCAGGCTCAAATCGTAATCCTAATCACAGATTATATGGCGCCTCTTTAAACAAGACTTATCAACTAATTAATCTATCAGGCCAGCGCGCAATATTGCCATTAGCAGTATGCCAGTATTCGGCTACTGTGATTAGTTAGTCACATATAGTGGCGACATGCAGTGCTGATCTTGATATCAATCAAGAAATAGGTCAATAAGATAATAGTAGGCTAACTAATTAATTATCTTTTGGAACACTTGAATAAGAACTCTGAGCAAAGTAATCACTAAACGTGTTTGCAATGTACACTCATTTAAACAAGTTCATATGTCCGGCTTCTTTTAGATCGTTTTAAAACTCTGCTGTAACTTGCAGTATGGAAGGGATCAATGACTGATGAGTTGCTGCATTGTTAGAGCGGCATTTTAGAAGTGTTAAGATGGAAATGGATAAATTGTTCAGCTGTTAGACCTCATGTTACCTTACATAACTTACCTCACTTTACATTACCTTGCATAATGTACACGGATAAACTAATCTAAGAAGAAGACTCGACTATCATGAAATAGCCTACGCTAGACGCTACACTACAAATACACTTCACCTCCTTACGCTGCAATACACTATATTGTAGTAGACTAGACTACTGAATATTGACTCTAAGTCCTTCCTTTTGATATCATGAACTACAATATTAGTAATTACTTACAGTAGCTAGGTGACCCTATCTAGCGCGACTTTTGACCCTTCGGGGCTCACTTTTGCTATTGATGGAAAATAATCATGCTATAATGCTAACAATGGCAAATAATCATGTAACCTCTGTTTTGCTACTCAGTTGATTCAATAAAAAAAAATTGATTGATTGATTGATTGACACGACACTACACTAAGCTTGACTATGCTACATTAAGCTACTCTTACCCATACAGGTGTTTGCACGGCAGTGAACTGTCTGATGGAGTGCGCCGGTGGGTTTGAGACGGACAGCAAAGGATGCAAACTGTGCAGCTGCCGATCCTCAGCAACCTCCACTCCTGCTGAGTGTCCTCTGCTTGCCAGCTGCAACATCTACTGCCCCAACGGCCAAGAGAAAGATAGCAATGGATGTTCAATCTGCAAGTGCATCGAATCAACAGCGGCCCCCAAAGCGGACTGTCCTGTGCTTGCCAGCTGTAACATCTACTGCCCTGGCGGTCAACAGAAAGATACCAATGGATGTCCAATCTGCAAATGTATTGACACCGTGGAAGCACCAACTAACTGCTCTCTGCTTGCCACCTGCAAGATCTTCTGTCCCAATGGGAACGAGAAAGATATCATTGGATGTCCAATCTGCAAGTGCATCGAATCAACAGCGGCCCCCAAAGGAGACTGTCCTCTGCTTGCCAGCTTACCATGTACTGCCCCAATGGAAACGAGAAAGATAGCAATGGATGTTCAATCTGCAAGTGCATCGAATCAACAGCGGCCCCCAAAGCAGACTGTCCTCTCCTTCCCAGCTGTAACATCTTCTGTCCCAATGGTCACGTGAAAGATACCAATGGATGTCCAATCTGTAAATGTATTGACACCGTTGAACCAGCAACCAATTGTTCCATGCTTGCCACCTGCAAGATCTTCTGCCCCAATGGGAACGTGAAAGATACCAATGGATGTCCAATCTGCAAGTGCATCGAGCCAACAGTGGACTGTCCTCTGCTTGCCAGCTGTAACATCTTCTGCCCCAACGGTCAACAGAAAGATACCAATGGATGTCCGATCTGTCGATGCATGGATCCTCCTTCCAACTGTCCACCTCTGGCCGTCACCTGCACGATGGCCTGTGAGTTCGGATTTACGAAGAATGCCGACGGATGCCGAACTTGCCAGTGCCAAGGGAATCCATGCGATGTAAGTGTCAGCCTAATGTCTCTTCTATTATTATACTCTGTGCCAGTGCATATGAAATGAATAATAGTGCTCTGGGTAACTATCTGATTTGACAGCACGTCCGTTGCCTGTAATTCAATTATTAGTACAATTTATGTGTAAGTGTGTACTTTACATCTTCCTAATATACCATACTGACCCTCGCTTTCCTTATCCTATCTTACCTTACCATATATCTCCTTACCATATCTCTCCTTACCATATCTTACCTTACCTTAACTAGCCTAATTACCCAATATGATGTTACCTTACCTGACCCAACATACCTTAACTAGTCATACCTTGAGTTACCTTAGCTAACCTAATTACCTTACCTAATCTAATTACCTAACCTAGCCTTACATTGCCTAACTTACTTTACGCTGCCCATAATCTGTTCAGACTTATCATACCTTTACGTATACTTGGGTAATGCGCAGAAGGCTGTAGGTGAATTTTTAACTCTAAACACTATCGCGTTAGAAACGCACTCAGTGTCATACCCAACAGTATAACGACCGAAGTCCACTCTGACAGGTATACGTGGTCTGTATAGACACGATTGGCATTGATATATCACACACACACACACACACACACACACACACACACACACACAGGCACACACACACACACACACACACACACACACACACACACAGGCACACGCCGACATGCATAGATAATTAGAATACATGCAATGGCATATTTAATAGAACTGTTAAAGATACTGTGACAAATGAACGACTAATCGATTATATACAATTACAATCGATTATAGATTCAGGCCAACAACAGTCTTAAACGATCTGAACTGTTAGTGGAAAATTCAGACGAGTTTCAAAATTATCTGAATCGTTGATGGGTCTGAGGTTTCGAGCGCTTCATCTGCACTTTCATGTCTAGGCGTAAATTAAATCAGCGCCAGGTTCAACTGCGTATTAGAATTTATACAGTTTAAACTATTACATTTGGCCTATGAATCCCTATACACTATAACATTTGGCCAACATATATAGTTTGGACTTTCCGAGCTCCAAGCCTCTATGGCGCAGATGCAATTATATTGCAGAGCATTATTGTGCGCGAAGGACTTGCTCACGGTCCCTACGCAGTAACTGCCTCGGACGGGGATCAAACCCGTACTCTCCGCGTTACAGGCCGACCGCTCTAACCAATCGGCCACCGTTCCGCTGGAGTGGGTTATGGTACAATAAATGTAGGCTTAAATAAGTCGGCCCTGCATTACCGTATTGTTTCCGAGACGTGCTCTTCCCTACCGTATCGTGTCATACCGAACCATTCCCTTCACCACATTTTTACCTTACCCTATTATGCCCTACCATATATCTACCGAACCTTTAGCCTTCCGCACCATGCATATATCGTATACCATATTCTACCATGTACCCCACCATACCTTATTTTGTCATACTCTATACCACACAACGTAATTCATTCTACCCTATTCTACCATACCATATCCTGCCCTACTCTACCCGACCCCATCCTATCTTACCTTTATCCTACCGTACCCAACTCTGCTTACCTACTGTACCCTACCCAAAACCATTCTGTCATACGGTACCAAAAATACCGTATACTTCCTACTGTACCCTGCCTAATACGCTTCTCTCCACAGGCTGACGTACTCTAGGCTCGTTCCAGCATACCCGAAAACATTATGGGACCCGTATATGGGCTACACATATAAGTATAGAAATATAAATGGAGATATATACAGTACTATTAAACGAATATATATATATATATATATATATATATATATCCATGTGCACCTCAGCACTAAGTTTCAGGTGGCATATTTATTACCTGCAGCAGGCATTCCTATCTGCAGGTATTATATAAATATAATATACTATATTATTGTTCACGTCATGATCTTCGCTTGACAGACGATGATGGCGTTTCATCCTTGGGCATCTATGGAGATTATGAGGCGCCGTAATATTTTGTCTATCTATCGACGACAAGACTCTTAAATCAAGCAAAGGTCTTTGTCCATAGAAACCTTTATTTATGGCGAATCTAGAGATCAAGAGATTGTGGATCAGAGGCCGCCGACCTCATGAATAAACATGAGTCGCTGTCCAATGTCCATACGCGCGGGTGTCCTCGCTCGATCTTATTGATAGTGAAACCAAAACAGCCTTTCAAAAGGCGCTATATAAATATTTGTTTGCATACATACGTATGTACACTTACAAACACACATACATACCTAGGCTACATACATACATATGCATATACAAATATACACGTATGCATACTTACACACCTAATACATACATACTAACAAGCGTCATGCATACATACATGCATACATACATGTACAAACATAATACATACATACATACTTACATACTTACATACATACATGTGTACCTACATGCATGCATAATACATGAATACATACATACAATGTTATACATATGTACCTAGTACATGCTTACTTACATGCATACATACATATGTACATACTTACATACCTACATGCATACATAATGTATGCATACATACGTACTTACTTACATACATACATACTCACAAGCATACATACTTGCTTACTTAGATACTTACATGCATAATGCATACATACATACTTACATACATACATGTGTACCTACATGCATACATAATACATGAATACATAAATATGTACCTAGTTACTTACATACTCACTTACATGCACGCATACATACATACGTACTTACTTACTTACATACTTACTTGCATAAATGCATACAATGCCATACATACATGCATACATAGATGCAGACTTATCACTAGAGGTGTAAGTGGCACAGTTGAAATGTATTGTCTTGTACCTGTGTCTGTCTGTTCAGAACTTCATCTGCTCGGTGGGTGAGAAATGCAAAGCAGAGCTGAACGACACCAACGGAGGAGACTATGAAGCTCGATGCATAGGCAAGTATCAGGCAAATTCTGAGAATTATTAAAACAGGAATCCTTTGGTTAGGCTCTACGTGTGTGCGTGGGCTCGCCGATGGTGACTCTTCTATAGTTTAAGGTGCATTGTTTTGCTAACTGACGAAATCCCAGTTCCCAGTGACGTTCATCATCACATAGGATAGACAGCAGAGAATGCCTCTGATCAGATGCCACTCTGTGCCGGAACTATTATAGGTTGGTCTATAACGACACTGTGTCATAACATAGATTATTAGCGTCGCCCTCCTCCTTTACCCAGGCTTGGGACTGGCACTGCCAGAGCACGAGCAGTGGCGGAGTTTGTGCCGGAATAGGCCTACTACTACTTATTATACTGGGGTGCTAATCGGTGTTACTGTGTTGTGAATTGCAAGGTTTCTGCCTCAGCTAATGCCTAATGCTAATCCTAAACAGTATCGTAATTGTTAACGAAAAACTCGGAATCTGTAAAACACTACGCAAAGCTGAGCGCAGGGCACCATCTTATTCACGGGCGCTGCTTCGTGTCAGAGAGGTTATCCATAGGATGTCAAGTGAGGAACCAACTGCGGTTGCCAGAAGACAATAGAGAGAAATGGGCAGAGGAGTTGCTAAGGCGGGTTTCGTTTAGGTCGAAAAAGGTGGAAGGAGGAAGAGTATTACAGGGTAGTAGTAATTCTTGAAGATGCGAGCCATTTAGTTGGAGCGGAGAGCCTGAGGAGTGAGAAAACATTGGTGGAGGAACTGAGAATCTGCGGGATCCAGACGGGAGATCGTTCCAGAGTCGAGGTACAGCGTGGTATAATTATGGATCGGTTGGGGTACTTGAGACGAGTAGTGACTGAGAGAAAGATTGAGGCAGATGGGTATAGAACGGGGTGGTTGGTGGTGAATTCGTGTATGTCAATTGGTGCAATGGTGTTCGTCTTACAGCAGCTGCTGGGTCTCTGCCTCTGCTCTGCCTGGAACCAGTCGATGCAGGTTCTTGCAGAGCTGCCATGCCTAGGTTCTTCTACGACGTCACCAGTGGACAGTGCCAGCCGTTCATCTACGGCGGCTGTGGGGGAACTCACAACAGGTTCGACGAAAAGGCACTGTGCCAGTCAACCTGTCGGGCAGGTGAGCAGACATACCCTACCCTTATAGTTATAGTCCCGTAAATAGGCTGTAATAAATTAATATAAAATTAGATCAAGAGATTAGAGATAAGATCAAGAGATATGTTACAACATGCTATCTTCTTATCAGTACAACCACGATCGATGGTTTTCGCGTCAAGCGAAACTATAAAAATTATTATTTATTACTAAGAATTATTTATGTCGACAGCGTTCTAGGCTTTAACATCTCTAATCTATGCAGACACTATGGTGTTGTCAGAAGACTTATAGAAAGAGTATAAAAGCAGAGCTGCAGGCTGGATTTCTGTCGGATATTTTTTGTGTATCAAATAGAACAAAAAACCAACTACAGAATACAACGAATGTGTTCCACAATCAGACAGTTATCGTAATGACTGTTCTGTTCACAGGAATGTCTGCAGTCTTCTGACAATTTTATAAAGCGGTATCCATATAATATGTGTTGTTATTGCTGTTGTTGTTGTTGTTGTTGTTGTTGTTATCATTATTATTATTTATCTTCCCGAGGCATAAATAATCCCTCAGGTTATTAGATACTATTCGGAGAGTAAAAACTGCTCTGGAACTAACGGTCCTCATTCCACATTTATAATTATTATTATAATTGCTATAATTGCTATAATTGCTATAATAATAATAATAATAATAATAATAATAATAATAATAATAATAATAATAATAATAATAATAATAATAATAATAATAATAATAATAATAATAATAACAATCAATCATCATCATCATCATCATCATCATCATCATCATCATCATCATCATCATCATCATCATCATCATCATCATCATCATCATCATCATCATCATCATCATCATCATCATCATCATCATCATCATCATCATCATTATCATTATTATTATTATTATTATTATTACCCGAAGTACATCGGATCCCTCAGTGAGTAAAAAATTATCCGGAGTTACAAAAATATAAATAAATAAATAATTAGATAAGAGAATGAATATATTATCTGTGTGCAGGAGTATGTTCTGAGATCCAGTGCGCGATGGCGTGCCCCGATGGCTTCGAAACTGACGTGCTGGGCTGCAAGGTCTGCCGCTGCCGGACCAACTCAGTGACCACGGTCCCAGAGGGATGTCCACTCATGAAGTGTGGTCCGTGTCCAGGCGGCCAGTACAAGAATGACTTGAGGGGTTGCGCCACCTGCGAGTGCTTGAACCCAAAGGGTGTTTGTCCGGACCTGGTAGTGGCATGTACGATCTTCTGTCCCAACGGGCAACAGAAAGACAGCAACGGTTGCACCATCTGTAAGTGCAACGACCCCGTTGCACCGGACTGCCCGATACAACCAGCGTGCGCAATCTTCTGCCCTAACGGTCAACGAAAAGACAGCAAGGGTTGCCCTATTTGCCAATGTATTGACCCCGTTCAACCAAAGACCAACTGCTCCATGCTTGCCACCTGCAAGATCTTCTGCCCCAATGGGAACGTGAAAGACACCAATGGATGTCCAATCTGCAAGTGCATCGAGCCAATAGTGGACTGTCCTCTCCTTCCCAGCTGTACCATCTTCTGCCCCAATGGTCACGTGAAAGATACCAATGGATGTCCAACCTGCAAATGTATTGACACCGTGGAAGCACTAACTAACTGTTCCATGCTTGCAACCTGCAAGATTTTCTGCCCCAATGGGAACGTGAAAGATACCAACGGATGTCCAATCTGCAAGTGCATTGACACCGTTCAACCAGCAGCCAATTGTTCCCTGGTACTCAACTGCAATATCTTCTGCCCCAACGGTCAAGCGAAAGATGTAAACGGATGTCCACTGTGTAAGTGCATCAATGAAGTGCAGCCAAAGACGGACTGTCCAGCGCTCGTGTCCTGCCACATATTCTGTCCAGATGGTCAGCAGAAGGACAGCCGTGGATGTCCGATCTGTCGGTGCATAGACCCTCCTTCCCACTGTCCGCCATTGCAGGTCACCTGCACGATGGCCTGTGAGTTCGGATTTACGAAGAATGCCGACGGGTGTGCACTATGCGAGTGCCAGCAGAACCCTTGCGATGTAAGTCTCATCCTGTATACCTGTTAGACTGTTTAAGCACCATATATTGAAAGTTAAGCTAAGGTATACGCCAGCGACCTGGATGTCATAAGATGTATTTAGACAATGAATTGGTTTAATTGAATTGTGTCTTTGTATATAGCGCCAGCTAAGGAACACTCATCAGAGGTGGTCCCAACTTAACTATAGGCCTACACAAGACCACAATCGAACAGAATGGTCTTCAATACTATTATCACTGCTTATTCTGATATTGATGCTACTGACCCTGTTCATCCTCCTCCTCCTCCTCCTCCCCTTCTCCTCCTCCTGCTCCTTCTCCTCCTCTTTCTCCTCTTCCTCCTCCTTTTCCTCCTGGTACAGGATGTATTGCATTAACCATGTAACACTAAAGTTAGCACACGTTAGCATTCAGTAAGCAATGACTACAGCAATTGTTATGTAAAATCAGTGTGGCAATTGTATGTTAATGTCACTAAAGCAGTCAATTCATTCCGAGCATTTATATAGCGCCCCTTCAAGGAACCTACTCAATGTAATGTAACGGCCATTAAACCCACAAGTAATGTATTTCGAAACAAGGTTAGTATAGCAGACAATAGAAAGTGATCATGTAAATTAAAAATTTTTATTAGAAATCTGAGTGGTGCTCGTGATCGCTTGCATTGTGTCGGAAACTATTGTCACGTTGATCTCCAACGACCTGCGTTATCAATCCTCATTAATCTCCCTTATCTTCAAGTCGCGATAAATCAACGGCCTTCATTATGTAGACTATAATAGTTACATTATTTATGGAGTATTATACATTCAAAGATATATCAAGGTATATAATACATATATCAAGATACATCAAGATACATCAAGACGATGGTGCTATAGTTTTAATGATTGCTCTTATATCAAATGCATTCTTTTACAGTTGACATTGTACTACTTTTTCATTATTTCGTGCACTGCTGTTGTAAAGTGTGGGCGGTTTTTGTCTCGCGCTAATAATGATTATTTACTTTTTATATATATATATATATATATATATATTTATATATAGATATATTTATGCATAGATATATTTATATCTAGATATATCTATATATAATATATATATATAAATAAATATATATGTATATATTATATGGCATTTTCAGCTAGAGTTACTTATTCTCTCTCCTCTCAGTGCCGCAAGCGCCTGAAAACTTTCCTGTTTGTCAGTGATGATACTGACCTTGGGGAGCGCCAATGACCTTTCTGAGTGGCGATTTATAATCTTCAATTTTAATTACAATTACAATATGTTGTTTCAGTCGCTTTTGTGCAGTGAGGAAGAGAGATGCAAAACTGAAACGAATGAAGCGTTAAATCTTGTTGCGAAGTGCATGCGTAAGTATACTGAACAAGCTGCTAATGGTGACGATGGCGTTTATTGGAAGTGACGATGAAGACATTGTTGTTGTTGATGAAGATGATAATGATGATGAACATATTGTTGTTGGTAACGATAATGATGATGATGTTATAGTGATAATGATGATGATGCTGGGTGGCGTTGGTGGTTGTGATGATGATGTTGAACTTTTATAACGCGTTTCGCATGCAGGAACCTGTTAAAAGCGATGGTGATCATGATAATTGAAACTGATGATGTTGCTGTAGTGATGATGTTGATGATGCTGATGACGACTATAATAGTAATAAATCCACATAACTGGCTCACATAATCGAAGTCGATTGAACCTTTTGTTCTGTATAGTTGCGGATCAAAGCTCGACATCTTTAACCTAAAATCTATTTATTATTTAAACATCCTAATATTGGTCGAAACTTCGAAAGTAATCATACCTACTTCACCGATTCTGTTTTGCCTGAGCAAGTGTTATTTCTATTAACTGAAACTGTAACTGAAATAGCACCATAACTGAAACAACACTGGCCTCAGTCAACGGAATAACCTATAGACTTTTGCGCTTAAGAAATCCGGGTATTACGATACAAGTAGTTTTACAGTGCGTGTGCAAATTGTAGCTGGAAGGCGATGGTGCTCCGAAACAATGTGTCTTATGTACTGTGAGCATGGATTCAAATACAATGAGTTGGGCTGTCCGACATGCTCCTGCCTAACCCACAAACTGGACGAATGCTCTGACGTGTCGTGGTGTAAAACCCCGTGCGAGTTCGGTTACAAGAGTAACGAACACGGCTGCCGGAAATGCGAATGCTTACCCAACCCTTGCCAGGTGGGCGTATATAATTTATTTATTTATATATTATGTATGCATGCAATGTTATGCAATATGCATGCATGTATTTATGTATGTATTCAATGTTTATGTATGTCCTGTATATGTATTTTGTAGGCTCCTATTTATTTTTAGCATGCATCTTATGTGACGTCTTTTGTGAACGTCTCAACAACACTTATTGTTTACTAATTGCCAATACCGTACCACATACCTTAAACTTGTCAGTTGCAAGTACTTTGTAGACCTGAGTAACTAACTAGGCCTTGTGTATGACGTGATGGACGCCTTGCATGGCTGCCAAGCAGTTAAATTCGACTCCTGTAATAACTTGTGATCATCCGTTCATACTATGAATAGTAATCATACATACTGCGGTGTGTCCGTTTGAAATAATAAACGAAGATTATTCTTATTAACTAACTAAGTACGTTTTTATCATCGAACTGAATCTGTGGATAACTGTTGTTTTGTTTAAAATAGGACTTTCAGTGCATTGAAGGCACAGTCTGTGAACCTTTTCTCTTCCAAGGATGTCCAAACTGTCCAGCTGTTGCCAAGTGCATCGGTCAGTCCAATTAATCATGAAATTAACCGTTCATTTATCTGCATAATTAATTTAATTGTTTCAGATCTTTGGATCTTTTTTGCTAATCGTGCTGTTTAATCATCATCATCATCATACATGTAATGTATATCGTTTAATGTGTTAACAACAGGCATAACGCTGTAGGTGTACATAGAAATGAACTATTGGTAGTATTTGTATTGTATTGTATTTGAACACTTGTTATAGCGCCCTACCAGATTGCCCATTCAGTATAGTTTAGTATAATATGAAGTAATAGCTTAGTAAGAGTTAAGGAATAACATACGAGATATTAAGTTTCGTGAGTCTTCGTCAGCAAGGTTACAGTTAGGCCCTATGTGGTCTGATCCTGAGAAAATAGGGGGTTGAAGGTTGGCTGGGGAAAAGGCATCTGAGTGAATGATTCTCGTTTAACAGAACGGCTTTGAATAGTGAGGTACGTGTCTGCTACATTAGCAAGTAGGCCTACTTTTGCAGAAGGGGAATTTGTGTGAATCAATCCATGACTAATCGTCTGGTCCAGAGTGTGATCTTTAATGTAATGTAATTCTATTATTCTTCTATTTATGGATTTATAAAGCGCCTCTCACAGTACAACCTATACTCAGAGGCGCTCCCAGTGCGAAGAACCCCCTGAAAAAGAACAGTCTTAGATAACAGGCAGAAACAGTAGTAGCTGAGTATGGAGATAAATTCATGGCAGAAGTAGAAGTAAGTAAGTAAGTAAGTAAGAATGTTCTGCAAGTATGTCAGAAAGTATGTATAAAGAAAACGATAGAAAATTAAGTCAACTAGAAAACATATGTGTGTATCATAAGCAGCACGCCTAATATGGCGCCTTTTAACTAAAGCGAAGTACCAGTACATTTACTAGTACTCGAGAACAGGTAAAAGTACCAAATACTGCACAATTATTGATCGATTGATTTGATAGGCTGAACAAATGGATCGATATAGAAACTTGGATGTTGTTTTGTGATTGATAGACAAGTCTGACGTCAAACGTCTCTACGTCATTCTGACGTATACACACGGACGCGTTCGAAATCTGGATGTGGACCAATTCTCATTGTAAGGATATATTACTGATAACAATAACTGTTGATGATGATGACGATGAGAACGACTACTACTATGATGATGACAGTGATGAAGAGGATGATGGCGGTGATAATAATGATGATGGAACTTATAAATGTATACGATGATTATGATTACGGTGCTCAGGATGATTAGTGATGATGACGACGATAAAGACGATAATGACGATGATGGTGGTGGTGATGATGATGGTGATGATGATGTTGATGATGATGATGATGATGATGTTGATGATGATGTTGATGATGATGGTGATGATGATGTTGATGATGATGGTGATGATGATTTTGATGATGATGTGGGCAGATTTCTTCTTCACTTGTGCATCTAGCGAACTCAGCTTTAAACTGAAGACGTACACTGTGGTGCGGAGGTCATACCACGCGACCTCATAATAGCCGAGGCTGAGAAAAATGAAGTCGCCAACACTTCAAACTCACGACTGCTGCTGTGGTTTCTCGTTGCGTTCTTGGCTGTGCTCCATCTGACCTTGCGCGATCTTTGCCGCCCAGTGTCCGACGTTGCAGCGTGTCAGGCGCTTTTCGCTCTGCGTCGAGGGGTTTAGTTCCACGGGCTCGCTTGGCTACTAGACAACGCCGAGCTTTCTCAGTTGTGGGCACCTCCATCTGAAAAGATCTCCCGCCAGAGCTGCGTTCGTTACTCCTCATCAACCCAACGGGGGTTTTATCTACATCTTTTCGCTACCTCAAAACTTGTCTTTATTCTCGAGGACTTTCGCACTGGGAGCGCCTCTGATTGGTGTGCAATGTGAGAGGCGCTTTATAAATCTTTAAATACAATACAATACAATAAGTCGCTCAAGTCTGTTTTCTTTAGTCGTGGCTGGGCTGGCTAGGCAAGCCCCTGAGTAGTTTTCTTGAAGGGACGCTATATAAATTGAATGAATGAATGAATGAATGAATGAATAACTGTCTTTCAGTGTTGGCTAAAGGGATCACTCTTCTGTTTCTTCTCCTTAGGCTGGTTGCAAAGACCGTGTCGGAATCAGTCGGTCTCGATTCATCCGTCATCTTCAACATGTCGGTGACACCACCTGAGAAGAAGTTCGAGACCCTCGTCACGTTCCATCTCATCGCTGAAGGCATCGACCTCGTCGCTACCGCCAAGAAACTGGAATCGGTCCTCGATTCCGATCTGACCGTGGTCACCTTCCCCCTTAACAGGGAGATGTTCGTCCCAGACCAGGCGACCCTGACGATCATGTACTACAGCAGCGCCGACATCGAATTGACTCAGGCCCAGGCGGCTGAGTCTTCCAATGACGACAAAGTCATCATAGCCGCCTGTCTCATTGGCATCGCATTCTTTGCTATCTGCGTCATCATTATGACTGTGGTAAGTCATGATCCTTCTAGTAGTAAGTCATCGTTTCGTAAGTCATCGTTGTGGTAGTTCACCTTTCTGGTAAGTCACCGTTGTGGTAGCCTGTCCAGTGGTTTGGTAAAAAGTTGAAACTTTTAGTCAAACAATAATTTTTTAGTTAAGGATAAAGTTTAACTAGAAAAAAAATAGTAGAGTTAAAACCATAGTTTAACTAATATTTTCAGTTATTAACTAAAAAGTTTAACTAACAAAATCAGCAACTACGCAACTATCTTCCGCAATGATTGTCATGAGTAGGCCTAACTGGTTAAATTACTCAACATCAAGTGAACTGCATTGCATTGCACGATGCGATTTGTTTGCATTAGCAAATGATTTTCTGGTAGAACTGTAGTAGGACTATTAGTCTAGTACATATTGCATAGTTTGAAAGTGAAATTGTCATTGACGCTCTGCATGATTACAGTTCACTTAACCTCTGTTATTGTGAAAATGTTTGTGAAAAAGTTTGTTAAAAAGTTGGAAAAAGTTTAACCTAGGTTTAGTTAACTTATTTACAAAATCAGTTGCCAACTTTAGTTAAACTATTTTATTTTAGTTGAAAAATAGTTAAAGTTTAACTTTTAAAAATTAGTTTAATGCCCATCACTGCCTAAGTCATCGCGGTGGTGAGTCACCGTTGTGGCACGTGGTGGATGATAGGCTACATATCCACTAGGTCTAACATTAGTCCGTAGCCTATAATTCGTCACATTTCGATCAACAATTTAAGTGCTCATGCAGTCTCTCGCATTGAATCCGATGGACGTAGGAGTAGAGGCTGTTGTGACTTCACGTAAACACTTCAACTGCCACTGCGCTATCGCCGAGCTCCTTGACACGGAACTGCTCCCGCGGGTACCAAGCTGATACTTCTTCGTGACATAAGCAGACATGTGCAAAGCGTGCCCAAGGTTATTAAGCCGAGTCCGTCCATTCAGCATGGTAAAAAAAGCAACGATTGTAGGATGAAAGGCATACTCCCATCGAATAGCGACATTCCGTACCAATCAAACGAATAATTTATTAATTGCTTATTAGACGAGTAGAGGAGACTCGAGTGGATGAGATGCATTCCCCGATGTGCAGTCCTAGGCACCCAAGTATTTTTTGCTGGACTATTTAGTTAGCGTTATTATGTGGTTCGTGCATCTACAGAGTCAACCGCAATTTTTTATTATAAGTTTTTATATGGCGCCTCTCAAAGAAGACTTATCGCCTTGATGATGGATGCGGCGAATGTTTTTAACCATTGGCTTAGATCCCTTATCTCAGATTATGCGCAATCGCAAGGATCCCAGTGACTGTATAGGAAGACATAGGACTAATACATAGGATTAAATTGTCTTCTAATGTGATCTGATCAATTATTTATATAGCGCCTATATCATAATCCACGATGTATCAATCGCTTCAAGAAAGCTATTATAGTCAGAAATCGTGCTCCATTGGGGAGAATCCTGGTAAACATCCTACGAACCAGGGATATCAGCAGACACCTTTGTGTATTCAGGCTATCTTATTTAATGACGTGGCTATAATATGGAATTTTCTTTTAATTAGACAAAAACTTCTTTATTAATAGAGCAATAAATGCGCCTATTCACGGGCTATTCCTGTGGGCGTTCCCGCCACATTAGCACCTGCCCACGCAGGCATTATTTTAAACAGCAGGTACGCTATGTTATTTAATGACGTGGCTATAATATGGAATTTTCTTTTAATTAGACAAAAACTTCTCTATTAATAGAACAATCTGCTCTCTATTCTCGGGCTCTTCCTGTGGGCTCTCTCTCTTAGCACTCTCCCACGCTCTCTCTCTTAAACTCTCTCTCTCTCTCTCTCTCTCTCTCTCTGTCGACGTGTGTTTGCGTATAGGCGACACCTAGTCTGAGGAAATGAGATAAGGATATGGGATAGGCCTATACCTTGCTGGTCTTCAGCTGTCAACGGATACGATTCGACCCATCGCCTTATTGTATCCGCTGGGAGAAATGAACCGTTCAAGATGATGATGAGTCAAAGCAAACAGATATGTGACAAGCAATTGATAATAACAAGTCTTGTGACGGTGAATCGTCAGACAAAGATGTAAACAACAGTGGAAAAATATTATGCCCTAGGTGTGGTGATTGGAACTATTATTAACATGGACTCGTTCAAATACGCGGAGGGTCACAGGTTCGAATCTACCTGAGCCACTGCATAGAGACCCTGGACAAGTTGTTCACCCACAAATGTATGTGAGGAATGCAACGGGAAACCACCTCACTCACCTCATCCCCGGGTGACATAAAAGCCAATGGACCTGCATTCGGGCATCATTGTACACAGTTATATGTATAAAATATAACTAGCATTTATCCTTAACCAGTATTTGTTCATAATCCACATAATATAAATCAGATTATGGTTTAGATTGATGCGTTATGCATTACGATAATGGCGCCATAGAAGTCGTCATACTAAATACGATTGAAACCTAGATTAGGTCAGATAAGAGAAGATCACATCAGAGTTGTAGTGCCATGGAAGTTTCAATTAAGTAAAAGTTATCGTAAAATCAAACTGTATACTCTACATTTATAAGCGCTACTTTTAAAGCTAAGCGTAGGGCACCAGCTTATCCACGAGCGCTCCGTCGTGTAAGAAGGGTTGTCCAGATATACCAAGTGAAGAAGGTCCAGTTAAGTCACAAAGTCATACAGTTATGACAAGTTCCAATCTACGCCTTGACAAAGCATGGGGCCATCCTGCAAAAGCCTAGTGTACAGGACTTAAGCCTATTATAGGTCTGCACGTGCTTATAAATGTCTCACCTGAAAGTAGCCTACTTAATTTAAACAATTGCGGTTTCTTTTTCAGCTTTACCGAAGACGTCGTCGACGTGAAAAGGCCAACATCATCTACAAGAAGGTATTTGATACGAGCAGGACGCTTGATGCTTACGGGGAAATTCGGAAAAGGCGCTAAAGCAATATCGAGCCATACTTTAAATTACACGAACTCTAGTAGTTACGCGTTCGTTTTACGTTGCCAATAAAGATAAGGGCTCCAAATAAAGAGAGTTCTCGATATTAGTTGTCTATCATCGGCACGGGCGTAGCCAGAAAAAATTTCGGAGGGTTTTAAGATTTGGGGGAATTCCATTGAATATGGTCGCAAAAGTTCAGTTTTTTGTATTTCGCATGTAAAAGCATATAAAAATTTTTTCGGAAACTTATTGGGGGGGCTGTTGAACCCGTAAAACCACCCCCTAAATACGCCCATGATCATCGGTGCATACAAAGCTCGTATATTACTATTACTCAACAGAGAATGCAGGGTAAGAAGAGCTAAAAAGCACACTCGGTAACTGGTAATTAACGTGGTCTTACAATGATTGGCTTTTCTGCACCAATAGGCGGTGGATATGGCGTAAAGCTCGATGTTGCACAATGTCATGTGAAATAGTTCAGACTGCGGAAGGGACCCTAGATAGACTCACAACAGAGACTGCGCCACTGCAAACAGACTTTCAGATAAAGTAGGCCTACATAATTATGTAGGCTACTGTAAGAATATTATCAGCTATTCAAGATTGGACGGATGTAGGCCTACTGATATGAAGACCTCTATAACGCTGTTATCATTAATCTTATACATTCGAAATCAATCTAAATATAGACTTAATCTCTTCCAAGTAAAACTGCAATTAATTGACCTTCGCAATTAATCTGATTTATCGACAAATTGAAGAGACCAGTAAGCGTGATGACGATAAGAAAATTTAATGTCTTACAGTATCGTGTAGGCCTACTGTGAAACAATATAATTTAAGGTCATTCAATGTGATGTAAACATGCTGTGCAATGCGAAAATAGCTGACAATTATCGGAGACGTACATGAGTTGTAAGTGTAATGTAAGTGTAAATGCTACTGTAAATTGTATTGTATTGTATTTGAACACTTGTTATATACCAGATTTCCCATTCAGAAGCGCTCCCGACTACTAACGCTGAATCGGAGTTTCACGTGCCATTGCCCCAGGGTCCCTACGCGGCGACTTTGAGGTGGATTCCCATTTCACCCATTTATATCTTAATCTCTCTTATTACCGGTACTGCCGATTGTGTTCAGTTACACTTCACATCGGTGTTTCTCTTTAACCGGTACCACATTTGGCTATTCATAAAGTCGTTCAAATGAATGATCATCCCCAAACTTTTCGCCCGCGTAATGAAATCAGATGCAATGCAGTCGGGTTGTTGGAAAAGTTTCCATGCCATGGCCAGGCCAAGAGAGCAAGAAAAGGCGTACATGTACCTGTTTTGGATGTCGTGAATAGTTTCAGGATTGTATGGGCGGAAAGGTATTTTCTTAGTCTTGCTGTTTTGTTTAAATGACATCACGAGCAAGAAAATTTCGAATTGTTGTGAGACACCTTTTAAAGAGTCAAAATTAAGACAGACAGACAGACAGACAGACAGACAGGCAGACAGACAGACAGACAGACAGACAAGACAGACAGACAGACAGACAAGACAGACAGACAAGACAGACAGACAAGACAGACAGACAGACAGACAAGACAGACAGACTGACAGACATAGACAGACAACGAGGGGACAAGGAGTTACAGCAACCTGAAAATAATTAGTTTATTGGCTGTACTTTGTCATAAGACAATTAATGTAATCTTAATGATAATACTTGATTGTTTTGTTTTAGGCTCCAACTACGGAAGAGCCGACTTCATCAGAGAAACTGTGAAGATAAGTTGGAATCGTTACCGCGTCACTCAGTCAGGAAAGCTAGCTTCAAGGCCATAATTATTATGGAATGTAACGGACCAGTTCCATATTATCTAGAAAACACAATAGAAAGACCCAGACATTGATGTATCCTTGCCAAACATCGGCTCGATAAATTATTAGGCCTATAGGCCTACTAGCCAGAGGTCTAACGCGTACAACTATGCTATATGTAAAAAGGGTGCTTGGTGATGGTATAAACTACGACACAATTTGAATCTTCCGGAATGTATTTGCTGTTTTATACAGAACGACTGTAATTAAGTTTTCGTGTTTTAAAATTTCATTCTAATGCTTTCGCGTTTCATAAATTTCACGCATGAACGATTACTGACATGGCTCAAAGTCGCTTAGTTTTGACAATACTAGAGCAGAGCTTCTAACTTTGGAAATGGGCTAACAGGCTTCGATATCCCAAGTCTGGGGTTTCAAAGCATGTTAGTACAAAAACAGTCGTGTTTTGTTTTTCGCTTACGCTAGATCGTATTTCGTGTGTAAAATATTATATCATTCGTGAAAAAACTGTTTTAGTTGTTTATTTTATTAAGTTACACGTAAACAGAAAAATGTTCGCCAGAAAATATGAAACACTGGATAAAACAATGCGTTGCTGCGTTGAAATGACGACGCGGCCACAGAAGTTTCTAGGCAGACTCGAGGGATGTTCTAGAACCAATGCCAGAGACTATCTATTTGAAGCGTGTACCATACTTAAAGAGAATTTAGGATACACGATGAACATGGTACCAGGCACGTAGCGAGACTTAAATTCAAGAGGAGGCAACTTCACAGACCACTGGCAAATCCTGGTCATTAAAATATTCTCTTCCAGTAATTGCAAGTTCAGAACTGCGTCTCATAGGACCTAGGGTACCTGATTGAATTTCTTAAAATATTCTCTTCATTAATTGGTTCAGATGCGTCTCATATAGGACCTACTTGAACATAGGCGTAGCTACATTGAGGCACGAGGAGGCAGTTGCCTCCTCTTACTTTTGCATATACTGGATATTCGATTGACCAATGAACCCAATGACCAGGATTTTGCCAATGGTCTGTGAAGTTGCCTCCTCTTGAATTTAAGTCTAGCTACGTGCCTGCATGGCACATGGACCCCTCCGGTTTCAGCGCGGGCCCTAGGGCAGAAAGCAATTAATAATACGTCAATGCACAAATATTCTAAATATAGGCTATGCAAACTCTCAAAGCGATCAGTATTAGGCCTACCATTGACAATGATGTCGCACAATCAATCTGTTCAATACTTCTATTTTTCTGGGTCCTTGTATGATTGAATTTAATGGCAATGCCCCAAAATGGCCCCAGTCCGACTCTGGACAGATCGACGCCATGCAGTGGGCCAGCCATATTTAAGGCATAAATTTAGAGCTACATGTACGTGCGCTGTAGCGATTGTTGTACGGTAGTCATAGCCAACTATATTCTTATGTCTCGTATAGGTCCGAAACCCATAGTCCCACACCTAGATCTCGAACACTTCTCTCACTATATCATATAGACGCACCTTTCACAGTTGCAATGAAACTCCGCCACTGCTCGTACTCTGGCAGTGTCAGTGAACCAACCTGGATAAAGGAGGGGAGGGCGGAGTCGCTAACAGAAGCGTAAGCGACTGACTTGGAGAGTTAGCGACTCCTCTTAGCGACTGACTTGACCAAGTCACTTGCTTTATCGACTGACCTAAGTCGCTTAGGCTTATCGACTGACTTAACGACATGATATCGACTTCTCGGCAATCAGGTACGTCTATTAGCTGTGCTGATAGCCTACAAATCATTGAATGACTGTAATAATAATAATAATAATTCTTCCTTTATTGAAACAATCCAGTTGACACATCGCAACCGGTATAGTTTACAGTTACGCAATTGAAACAATTCACAAGAACGCAAATGACAGAAGACATAAATCTTAACTACTAACAGAACAGACAGCCTCAATTCACGGCGCTAATAGCAGCCTACAAAAAGGAGGATCCGCCCAACGATAGTCTCGAACTCGGTACCTCTCGTTCAAGACGTCATTTTATAGATGTTATCCAATGCTATTATTATTATTATTACTGTTATTATTATTATTATTATTATTATTATTATTATTATTATTATTATTAATAATAATAATAATAATAATAACGGAGAACCTGTGGCACATTTATCAAACCCACGCCCGACATGGATGAGGAGTAGCCGTAAAAATAATGTGAATAATAATAATATTATTATTATTATTAATATTATTATATTATTATTGTTCTGTTATTATTATTATTATTATTTATTATTATTATTTATTATTATTTTTTTTTTGTCCCTAAACCGGTAAACATGATTGCCTCAGGGACTTGAATATTACGGTAGATGGGGTTGTCTGGAAATGACCCTACTCGTCGTTGTCTTGGCTGGCGAAGGTGCCACGAAATGCGATGGAGTTGAAGCGTTGTATCGTTAATGATATTCGCTGAAAGAGGAAGGATCCTCATAAAAAATCTGCTACATTATTATTATTATTATTATTATTATTATTATTATTTGTTATTATTATCTATTATTATTAAATATTATTATTATAATTATTATTATTATTATTATTATTATTATTATTATTATTATTATTATTATTATTATTATTATTATTATTATTATTATTATTATTATTATTATTATTATTATTATTACTGCCAATCTTCGCCATGCAGCTAGCCAACAGCCAACTGCACGCCCAGAGACCACCACGAGGAGGTGTTGGCAAAGGTCTCCGTAGTTCATTCATCTACAGCCTTGAAGCAACTAATTTCAGCATAATCACCCCGAGCAAGCACCCCAAATTCCAAATTTCATGAAATTCTAATTTTGAATTTTGAAATTTTCTGATAGTTCAAAAGACAAACAGCGAAAGTGACAGTAGTTATGACATTGAACACCAGGGGTCAAGAAAACACAAAAGACTAGGCTCTGGAGATAAATCGCAATGTTGGATTCCTTGACCAGCAACAAGGCAAAGCATCAAAAGAAGAAGAATATCCGAGCAGCAACGAAGACATATAAGGAAACCGATATGGGAAGAAAGACAAAACTGAAGGTGAGAAATGAAGGGACGGCAGAAACAGACAACATGCTAAGCAGAAAGGCCCCTCAATACGGAACAAGTAAAACAAGAAAAGCATCCTAACGTTCGTCTCTCTCCTCTTCAGTCGGTGCTCAACACAGCTGCTAGACTGATAGCCCGCCTTCCCCGATAGTCTCGCATCTCGAACTTTATGTTTGATGAACTTCATTGGCTCCCTCTCGCTGCTCGCATACAATTTAAAATCCTCACTCTGACCTTTAAGGCTCAGAAGGGTCTTGCCCCGAAATATCTGGTTGGCGTAATACTTCGGCCTCATTCAGCTTCCTCCCACCGTCCACTTCGTTCCTCCAATAGACTTGACTGACCTCTTGGTTCCCCGTACTAGAACTGCTATGGCTCAATCTCGTTGCTTTGCTTCAATTGGTCCCTCTCTTTGGAACGCGCTTTCTCCTTCTGTTCGCTCTACAATTCTATCTAGCAGTCTCTCTTCTTCCTTCGCTTTTCTCAAAACCTGCTTCTTTTCGCGGGACCTAGCGCACTGGGAGCGCTTCTGAACGGTTCACCCTACTAGAGGCGCTTTACAAATGCTTAAATACAATACAATACAACAATATGAAGCACATGTGGTGAAACAAGCAAGAAACAGAGAAAAAGCAAAGCTCATTTAGCACAAAGCGTAGACAGGTTGTAAGGACATAGAAGACCAAGCCCAACCCCTTGAAAACTAAATAAAATATAAAATAAATGAAATGGCCTCAAAATTAAATGGCTGTAGATGAATGAACTACCCAAATGCGCCTAAACTAACACACAAGAGAAACAGTGATGCATTTGGTTATCACCTTTCTCAAACAAAAGCTAAGTTTAAATATACTACGAGCTAATGTTCAGTTCTGTGTTTTAAAGTGTTCTCTCACAGGCCTATAGGTACTATAAAGTAGAAGAATCTTTAGAATACCTCGTGTCTTCACTTCACATCTTGACTTTGAAGTTGAAGTTGGCGTTGGCGTTGGAAGTTGGCGTTGGCGTTTGAAGTTTGAAGTTGAAGTTGGCGTTTGAAGTTGAAGTTGGCGTTTGAAGTTGAAGCGTTGGCGTTTGAAGTTGAAGTTGGCGTTTGAAGTTGAAGTTGTTGGCGTTTGAAGTTGAAGTTGGCGTTTGAAGTTGAAGTTGGCGTTTGAAGTTGAAGTTGGCGTTGGCGTTTGAAGTTGAAGTTGGCGTTTGAAGTTGGCGTTGCTTTGCTTTCATGTTGGCCATACTACGGTTGACTTTCGATCTGGACTTTTCATTTAATTTTATTTGCTAAAACTTTCACCCCTCGTCAACTTCAAATTACCATAAGTTCAAACCAATTAAAAGTTCAGTTTAAATATGCAAGTAAATGTTCAGTACTATCTTTGATAAAGTTCAGTCCTGTCTTTTAAAGTGTTCTCTAATAAAGAATCTGAATTTAAATATGGTACCTCGTATCTTCACTTCACATCTTGGCTTTGAAGTTGGCGTTGGCGTTGGCGTTTGAAGTTGAAGTTGGCGTTTGAAGTTGGCGTTGGCGTTGGCGTTTGAAGTTTGAGTTGGCGTTTGAAGTTGGCGTTGGCGTTGGCGTTTGAAGTTGAAGTTGGCGTTTGAAGTTGGCGTTGGCGTTTGAAGTTGAAGTTGGCGGCTTTGGCGTTGGCGTTTGAAGTTGAAGTTGGCGTTGACGTTTGAAGTTGAAGTTGGCGTTTGAAGTTGAAGTTGGCGTTGGCGTGAAGTTGAAGTTGGCGTTGGAAGTTGAAGTTGGCGTGAAGTTGAAGTTGGCGTTTGAAGTTGAAGTTGGCGTTTGAAGTTGAAGTTGGCGTTGGCGCTTGAAGTTGAAGTTGGCGTTTGAAGTTGGCGTTGCTTTGCTTTCATGTTGGCCATACTACGGTTGACTTTCGATCTGGACTTTTCATTTAATTTTATTTGCTAAAACCCCCACCCCTCGTCAACTTCAAATTACCATAAGTTCAAACCAATTAAAAGTTCAGTTTAAATATGCAAGTAAATGTTCAGTACTATCTTTGATAAAGTTCAGTCCTGTCTTTTAAAGTGTTCTCTAATAAAGAATCTGAATTTAAATATGGTACCTCGTATCTTCACTTCACATCTTGGCTTTGAAGTTGAAGTTGGCGTTGGCGTTTGAAGTTGAAGTTGGCGTTTGAAGTTGAAGTTGGCGTTGGCGTTTGAAGTTGAAGTTGGCGTTTGAAGTTGAAGTTGGCGTTGGCGTTTGAAGTTGAAGTTTGCGTTTGAAGTTGGCGTTGACTTTGCTTTCATTGGCGTTTGAAGTTGGCGTTGACGTTTTCATTTAATACTACGGTTGAAGTGCTGGCGTTTTATTTGTAACCCCTCGTCAACTTCAAATTACCATAAGTTCAAACCAATTAAGTTCAGTTTAAATATGCAAGTAAATGTTCAGTACTATCTTTGAAAGTTCAGTTGGCGTTTGAAGTTTCTCTAATAAAGTTGGCGTTTAAATATGGTACCTCGTATCTTCACTTCACATCTTGGCTTTGAAGTTGGCGTTGGCGTTGGCGTTTGAAGTTGGCGTTGGCGTTTGAAGTTGAAGTTGGCGTTGGCGTTTGAAGTTGAAGTTGGCGTTTGAAGTTGAAGTTGGCGTTTGAAGTTGGCGTTGGCGTTGGCGCGTTTGAAGTTGAAGTTGGCGTTTGAAGTTGGCGTTGCTTTGCTTTCATGTTGGCCATACTACGGTTGACTTTCGATCTGGACTTTTCATTTAATTTTATTTGCTAAAACCCCCACCCCTCGTCAACTTCAAATTACCATAAGTTCAAACCAATTAAAAGTTCAGTTTAAATATGCAAGTAAATGTTCAGTACTATCTTTGATAAAGTTCAGTCCTGTCTTTTAAAGTGTTCTCTAATAAAGAATCTGAATTTAAATATGGTACCTCGTATCTTCACTTCACATCTTGGCTTTGAAGTTGAAGTTGAAGTTGGCGTTTGAAGTTGGCGTTGGCGTTTGAAGTTGAAGTTGGCGTTTGAAGTTGGCGTTTGAAGTTGAAGTTGGCGTTTGAAGTTGAAGTTGGCGTTGGTTTGAAGTTTGAAGTTGAAGTTGGCATTGGCGTTTGAAGTTGAAGTTGACGTTGGCGTTTGAAGTTTAAGTTGGCGTTTGAAGTTGAAGTTGGCGTTTGAAGTTGGCGTTGGCGTTTGAAGTTGGCGTTTGAAGTTGGCGTTGGCGTTTGAAGTTGAAGTTGGCGTTGGCGTTTGAAGTTGGTTGGCGTTTGAAGTTGGCGTTTGAAGTTGAAGTTGGCGTTGGCGTTTGAAGTTGAAGTTGGCGTTTTTGAAGTGAAGTTGGCGTTGGCGTTTGAAGATTGAAGTTGGCGTTGGCGTTTGAAGTTGAAGTTGGCGTTTGAAGTTGAAGTTGGCGTTTGAAGTTGAAGTTGAAGTTGGCGTTGAAGTTGAAGTTGGCGTTGCTTTGCTTTCATGTTGGCCATACTACGGTTGACTTTCGATCTGGACTTTTCATTTAATTTTATTTGCTAAAACCCCCACCCCTCGTCAACTTCAAATTACCATAAGTTCAAACCAATTAAAAGTTCAGTTTAAATATGCAAGTAAATGTTCAGTACTATCTTTGATAAAGTTCAGTCCTGTCTTTTAAAGTGTTCTCTTATAAAGAACCTGAATTTAAATACCTCGTAATATCTTCACTTCACATCTTGGCTTTGAAGTTGGTTGGCTTTGCTTTCGTGCTGGCCATGCTGAAGTCGAATTTCGATGTGGATTTCTTTTTCACATGTTGATTTCCTGAAAACCCCCTGGCCCCTTCAACTTTAAATAATCATAAGACCAAAACCAACGAAAAAGTTAAGTTTAAAATAATAGGCTATGCACGCTAATGTTCAGTTCTGTGTTTTAAAGTGTTCTCTCAGTTCTGTGCTTATCGTATTCTCTCATAGAAATATAAAGCAGAATAATTATTATCTGAAATTAAATATACCTCCTGTCTTCACTTCACGTCTTGGCTTTGAAGTCTGCTTTGCAATGGCCAAGGATTTTACGTCATCATTATAGCGTTTGTTGCACAAGATGACGTTGACAATCAGTAGGCCTATCCAATCACAGCACCGATGTTGATCACGTGCATCTTGTAGCCAATCATTTAGTTCCATTTCTCCGAGTGACTGCTTTGCCGCTCGTTCAACTACGATGTAATCGTAATCGTAATCGTCGTAATCGAGCATTGTAATTGTATTTGTTGGTAGCAAGCTACTTCTAGAACGCTTGAGCATGTATATAGCGCCACTTAAAAACAGAGGCGCTCCCGACCCGGGCCAGTGTCTTCACTGGTAAAGAGAGGTTTTCAGGCGCTGGCGGAACTGGTCAAAAGAAATAGAGAAAAAGGTCAGTCCTGAGGGACTGAGGTAACTGGTTCCAGCTATTGGGAATCCAACAATAGCGAACTCCTAGACTGGGCCGTAGAAGTACGCACCCGCGGAACAACCAAGTAACCACGGGCCGAGGACCTAAGGGAGGAACGACTGTGCAGAGAAGATACTGGGGTACAAAAAGCCCTAAGATAATGAGGAGCAGAGCCAGCAAGACAGCTTCGCATGAGGGAACAGACCCATAGGCGTAGCCACATGGAGGCACAAGGAGGCAGTTGCCTCCTCTTGCTTTCCTATATGCTGAAACTTCGATTGACCAAATCCCTTTGCTTTTCTCAAAACCTATTTCTTCTCAAGTGGCCTAACTGGCCTTGCGCACTGGGAGCGCCTCTGAACGGTAAAGTTAACTAGACAGAGGCGGCCTTTGACAGTTTTTAACGATTTTGTACTATAGGCGAGGACAAAAATGCCGACCCTAACTCATAAATGAATATTTGACGAAAGTGACCATCATGTATTTTGTCGGAATTTGCCGCCCCTTGAAAGTGCCGGTCTTGGCAACCGCCTACATCTTGTCTTGTCTTGTCTTCAACCATCCTCGATCCGATGGTTGGTCGCTCCATGGACAAGTCTTCTCCACCTCTTTCTATCTTCCGTCTCCGTCAACAATCGATGAAAAGGCATATTCATCCACATGCTGATGTTGTTAAGCCATCCCATTCTCGGTCTTCCCCGTGTCCTTGCTCCTGGTACAGTTCCCTGTATGATCTCCTTTTCCAGGCAGTTTCTCTGTTTCCTCATCAAATGCCCAAAGTATGTAAGTTTCCTTCTTTTAATCTGATTGAGTAGACTTCTTTCCGTTCCTGTTTTCTCTAACACCCACTCATTTGTTCTTTTTTCTATCCATGACACTCTCAGAATCTGTCTTAGGCTTTTCATTTCAAACGCATTTATTCTTTCTTCCTCTTTTTTCTTGATAGTCCAACTTTCACACCCGTATGTTGCCACTGGCCATACCAAAGCCCTCATGAGTTTCATCTTTGTATCCATCTTTATGTTATGGCTTTTCCATAATTGTTTCAACGTTGTTATTGTATTAAGCCCTATAGCCAACTTCTCTCTTATATCCTTGACGTCTGCTGCATCTTCCGTTATCAAAGATCCCAGATATCGGAATGTGTCTACTTGTTCCAACCTTACTCCTCTAATTTCTATGTTGCACGTTTTCCCTTTTTGTGTCATCACTTTTGTTTTATTCATATTTATCCTTAGTCCTTTGTTCTCTCCTATTTGTTGTAAACGAGTGACTATAGTTCCTGCAGCTCACTTTCTGATCCCGCCAGAAGTACTATATCGTCTGCATATCTTAAATTCGTGATTTTCCTTCCTCCTATTCTCACGCCTCCCTCCCAACCTTCTATTACTTCTCTCATGACTGCTTCTGCCATTATGTTAAACAAGTGTGGTGAAATTACACATCCCTGCCTCACTCCTTTCTTTACTCGGAATCCACTTGACAGTGTTCTTGCCACCTTTACTTTTGCCTGTTGTTTACAATATAATTTATTCAATAAATTAATAATATGTGCCGGAAAACCCATTTCTGTCATTGTTATCCACAGTTGTTCATGTGATATACAGTCAAAAGCCTTTGTAAAGTCTACGAAACACATGTACAACGGCTGTTGATGTTCGTTCATTTTCTGCATTATTATCCTGAGATTTATAAGTTGATCTCTTGTTCCCCTTCCTCTTCTAAAACCGGCCTGTTCATCAGATAATTCTGATTCTGTTTGTCTTCTCATTCTCTGCATTATGACCCGAAGAATGATTTTACTGGCATGAGAAACTAGTGCTATGGTTCTGTAGTTTTCACATTTTCCCATGTCTCCCTACATCGCCTATACCTAAAGCCGGCACTGCTACTGGAGGAGCTTTATAAATGTTTGAATATAATACAATGCAATGCAATGAAATTTACGATTTCTATGGCCTTACCTCTCTAACGACCGAAAAGGTTTAGAGATGCTGCTTGGATCCATTCATTATGACGTAAACAATACAACATTGAACCGACGAACGGTTGTCATGGAAACACAAACAGCGCAGTCTAGCGGCGGATGTCTGTCTGAGTCGTGGATGAACTAAACACCGTAGACATCGGAGGAGGGTCGTAATAATAACAGCCTCAACTTCAAAGATCCACGTCTTCCATCAAACATCGAACTCCGATCCGTTCGCACTCTGGTATTAGACCTCTACCAGGTCTAGGCTATATAAAATACTGATTGCTGACAACTAAACAACGCGGGAAAATATGACGATCATCATGGCCATCGCTGCAATCGCCATCATTCTCGTCGGAACAGTCGTTGAAAACAATGGCAACGACATGGTCGAAGATGACGACGACGATGGGTGATTTGATATCAACCTCTCTCGGCAATATGATACCAACCTCTCTTGGCAATGTGATACCAACCTCTCTTGGCAATGTGATACCAACCTCTCTTGGCAATATGATACCAACCTCTCTTGGCAATATGATACCAACCTCTCTTGGCAATATGATACCAACCTCTCTTGGCAATATGATACCAACCTCTCTTGGCAATATGATACCAACCTCTCTTGGCAATATAATGCCAACCTCTCTTGGCAATATGATGCCAACCTCTCTTGGCAATGGGATACCAACCTCTCTTGGCAATATGATACCAACCTCTCTCGGCAATATGATACCAACCTCTCTTGGCAATGGGATACCAACCTCTCTTGGCAATATGATACCAACCTCTCTCGGCAATATGATACCAACCTCTCTCGGCAATATGATACCAACCTCTCTTGGCAATGTGATACCAACCAGATCTCTGGGCAATATGATACCAACCTCTCTCGTCCGATGCCACTTACGTACTCTTCATTTACACAGATCGTCGCAAGTCTTCATTCAACACCATTGAAAACGAACTCGTTCGACTGACCTCCATGCATGCAGAGATGAATGCGTACTACCAAGATAGCCTACTACTGCCGTTGATAATAATCAAAGACCTGGAATTTTCAAAGATATGTAATATGCTGTTTATTCGATACAGGCAGCTAGACCATCTATAAGACTGACGAAGAAATTTACTCAAAGGTACAATAACTGATCAACCTCAGCTTGGAACATCTGAATCACAATTAATTACTGTGCTGACAATTAGCCTTCTAAGCCTCGATAAGTACTCGACTAATAATTGTGCATCGCTATACTGGCTTTCGAATATACGTGCATAAATTAGAACTTTGCATTAGGAGAAAAGCACAATGGTAAATCTAGTTTTAATTAAGCACTGCTTAGTTAACTGTGCGTAGTGTAAACACAGGATGTATGATGTTAGGTCGGCGGCTATCAGAGTTGAGCTTGTCACGATGTTACGAAGCTCATTCAGTGAACAGAGAACAGTGATGAGAGAATCAAATTAAAAAGTTAGGTAACGGTACAAATCTTAATTTATGTGTATTTCAATAAGGATCGTATGGCCTCGACCCTGGCAATCATTTTTCAATGAATTTATAGGATGAAATCCTTCGAACAGAACCCAACAGAACCAGAGTTGCGTCTACAATGCGTGTTGATCTGAGCTAGTATGTAGATATCCTTGCCAGCATTTCCATGAGCACTAGCTATAGATGGGACCAATTATTATGGGCTATAATTTTATATAACAATCAAATATGTAGGCCTATGTGGATTTCATATGGGAATAAGGGTCCTATGCAGGTATAGGCCTATTGGTTCCACGTGGGCTATGCCTTTGATGTGAGAAACACTGCTATGGACTCAATGTAAGCCACATGGGCCCACATTCAAGCCCATTGCTGACCGCCAGTTGTTACAGATAACGCTGCATGTACGCCACGCATTGTGGGCTCGATGAACGTGACTTTATGGAAGGTGATGACAAATAGAGGACGACTGTAGGCATTTGCTAAGTAGATAGGTAGGCTGATACTTTTGGTTCTGTGCAGCATACATTTCATAATCGCATACATTTCATAATCGCAAACTCTCATTTCTAAATTAAGGCGCAGCTCAAAAGCCATGTTCAGGGAACCAGCTTCTCAGGGCACCAGTTTCTTCTTCTAGTCTGAGAAGGGTTCGAACCATTACATTTCGCAGTAGAAGACCGATGGTAGCATCATCATCATCAGGATCCTGGGCCGAAAGCCCGTAGGTGTCCAATGCAAATTTCGTCATCCGTTTCCATAATCCTCTGTCTTGCGCCAATACACTCAAACTGTGTAGGTCTTGTTTGCACCAATCCCTGATGTCATCAGCCCATTCCCTGTTAGGTCTTCCTCTTCGTCCACTTGCTGTCCACTTGCTGTCCACTTGCTGTCCACTTCGTCCACTTGCGATGGTAGCAGTTACTAAATATAAAATCAAAGATAACTTTTTTCGATAGGGGTGCATAAGAAGGTTAAAAAGCATAAACTTTTATGGTCAATTGTTTTGCTCGATATATATATATATATAGGCCTAATATTATTGCATTCTGACAGCAACGTACAGTATATCTAGGCCTACTCTATCGACGCCGCAACTTGGCTCCACGACAGCACAACGAAAGGAAGAGGAAACGGAAGTGAACTGAGCATAGAAAACTGACTGTAGACTAGAGTTACTGTAGCATTAGTATTCAAAAAGTAAGTACGGAAAAACCAGTGTTTCAGAATTAAGTGAGGGAAAAGAGTTATAATATTTCTTTTTCAAGTGAATTAACGCTTTGTGATTTTTTCAGTTATACAGTTTTTGTTTTTCAGTTTCTATTACGGTTAGTTATTCAGCATTTTTCAGTTTCAGTTTCAGTTACAGTTAACTGACAAACATTTTTCAGTTATTTTGCTATTTCAGTTACAGTTTCAGTTTATAGAAATAACACTGGCACCAAGATCTTAAACGCGGTGCTTAAAGGTGTGACAGTGTGTGGATTAGATGAGTGTCCAGCGGCACAAACAATGAAAAAACGTGAGGAAAGGTATACATGTACGACTTAACCCTATATTGCACACGGAAAATCCTGGGTGTCATACTTGTACCACGTAGTATTGTAAGATACACTCATGCTACAAATATTTCAGTTGCAGATTTACGCACACAATTGATTGACATTCGCTAGATGGCGATAGCTCAAAATCGGTTTGTTGCTCTCAGTTAACACCGTACAATATCCCATGATATGGTTATGTTGCCTAGGGTTAACAGCGTGCCATATAGGGTTTAATTGATCCACGATAAGTCAGTACTAGCCTATAGAGATTCCAAATACAGGGAAATGCGTTTATTGATCTGTTGCAGTGTTGCGCCCAAGACAAAAACTCCAAGACCAGGACCGAGACCGAGACCGCGTGGTTCAGGACCAAGACCACGTTGTCCAGGACAACAGTCTCAAGACCAAAAACATTATCCACTCTTTTATTGTTTCTCGCCTTGATTACTGCAGCGCCATCTATGTGGGTCTTCCGGCGGCTCGGGTTGGGTGCTTGTATGGGGTCATGCGAGCGGCGGCACGCCTCATTGGCAGCATCGCAACATTCGGCCATGTCAGTGATTACATGCGGGATGTCTTGCATTGGCTCCCTTTCCAAAGCGGATCACTTAATTACCGGATATCTGCCTTGGTCTGGCGCTGCCTCGCGGGTGTGGCCCATGTTTACTTACAGTAGCTTTGATGCTCCACCCTGAGCGTCCAGCGCCGTGGTTCTCTCCGCTAAATCTAAGCAGGCTGAGCTTGTTGCTGCAGCGCATTGCATTTTCTGCCTATTAAAGTTGCAATCTGGAAACCAAACACTGTGGATCTATACGCCTAATGCATAGAGCCCTTGCGGCCACATTCTTCTCTAACCTCAAGACTGTTCTCTTTAGCCGGGGTTGGGTCGGGATCGCTTCTGAGTAGAACTAATCTTGAAGGGGCGCTATATAAATCTCTGTAATGAATGAATGAATGAATGAATGAATGAATGAAACAGAATGAATGAATGAATAAACGCAATTCTCAATCGAAGTGTTGCATAATCCAATAATTAAAGATTTAAAGTCAGATGTTAATTACATTATACAAGTAGGCCAACTAGGCCTACTAAATCAAGCATGGTTTGTCCCCAAGTCTTGCCCTGAGAGGTCTCATGAAATAGTCCACTGCAGCTAGAAACACTGGAGGCGCCAGGTTTCAGGTGTTGGGGGGATAAAGCTCCAAGCCAGTATCCCTTTTGTCCCCAAATCCCTGTGATTTGCAGTGATTGCCCAACCACTGATTTTGAGCTCGAGAAGCTGCATCAAACTATAAATTAAGCCATTATGCCGAATTTAAGGGGAGAGGTCAGACTTTGATCCACGTGGAGTTTGGGTGTGCAATGAAGACTTAACAATGGGGTACTAAGAAAGATTTAAGACTAGGGTGTTGAACCCCCCACCCCAAATCCTCGGCAATTCTCACCCTGTATAAAGCACCAGCAGTCAGGGTTTACCCGTGCCTCAACGTTTTCTTGTCGCTTCTGTTAAGCGAGCAACTTAATTATACTCTACATTCGCTTAATTATAATTCTTGTCGCTTTGTTCTTGGCGGATTATCGCATGAATTCGAAGCTAACTTGGAAGTCCCTGATTGACCATCACGTCCAATCACCGGTAAATATCGACAACAACTTTTAGCAAATAATATATACTCCACCGAGTCTACCGAGACCAGATGCCCAAGACCAATCTTGACCACACCTTTGAGACCAAGACCGCGCACCTTTAAATACGGTACCAAGACTGGTACATTGGAGACCAAGACCGCATTTTTTGGTCTCGACTCTCTCGAGACCAACTCGAGACGTACGGTCTCAGACCACATCACTGGAGATCTGTTGTATCAAATGCGGGAAGGATAATTTCTTTAATGACCCATTTAATTGACCAAAAGACACAAGCAAGAGACACAAACGGACAGCGGTGGTGAAGGATTTCAACCGATCAATCTATTGAAAATGAACATGAAGGTCAATACTATACGGTCGCAATACACAATAAGCGTGACCATTTTACATTTAGGGAAACTACTTTAAGCGGTTTCAAGGATTCGTATTAAGTATGGCGCCAAACCATACATTACGGGTTTGCTTGCTTGATCTTAAAAATATGGTTTCTTTGGTAAATAAAGTCTGGTTCATAGCCCTTATATTTGGCAATATTACTGGTGTGCAGTTAGCAGACTAATTTGTCGTCAGTTGCTGATGTGTTGGATGGTGTCGTGTAGAACAATAACAAATTATACAAAATGTGGTCATTTTTCTCGAGAGATCCGATTAAAGACTTTCATTATGATATTGGAGAACGAGTTTCCGGATTAGACGATAAATCTCTGTGGAATTTACACGAAGGAAAACGCAAAGTTGGTATATTTGTGCAGTTTCCGTTGCAAGCTGGATTATTGTAACGCCCTCTTCTTCCACATCGACACCACCCCCACACACCCTAAGGGAGTAACGCGTGTTTACCCTTTAACTCGTTTTTTACTAATTGCCTGAGGTATTATTAAGCAGAGCATCATCACATCTAGTTTCTTGGAATGCTTACACCGTGAATCGGTGATGGATTGGTTCACGCTTGTCTTGTAACTTGAAATGTGCAGGTTCGAATCCTAATGAAAAGGTTAACATAGATATAATTACGACTGTGCCCCGAGTATAATACGAATATCCTGAATACACGCGCACCATGTTTCCGAATAGTATGGACAATGGGACATCAAATATTTTGTATATTCGTTTATTAAAAAAAACAGGCAAAACGCTGTACACATAGGTGAACACTCACTGAACAGTAGCAATTGACAGGATGGCTACTTACGGTAAATAATGGACGGTAAATGGACCAGCAAACTTATAGTATCGTGGGCTGAAGGATTATACATATCTTTTGGCAAGCTGCGAGGAAGGTTACCAGGCCAGTTTTCTAATGGCTAACCCTAACTGACCCTCACGGAACCTAACCGACACTCACGACGCCAGTAAACTTACGCACAATATCCTTCAGCCCCCGATTCTATAAGTTTGCCAATGGACCTAACATGTTCACAGGGTATGTGCAGAGAGTGTACTTGATAATGCTTTGCACACCTGGAATATTTCGGTTGTAGGATCTTGAAGCAAGTTCCGAATTATGCATTCTTTTAGTATTTGGTGTCTTGTAAATAGCGTTGATCCGTATTGATGAATTGTTGATTGCATTGATATTGTTTATTGTTTGGTTAACAGAGTAATGGAGAACAAGTATCAATATTTATATTTGATGTAAAGGCTTCCAGTCCAACACAGGTATGTGTGCATGTAAAAGCACATAAGTCATGAACTAGTTATTAATCTGGTTTGAATTAATAAACTGAATTTATTAATTTTTAAGTAAGTTCATTGCTGAGTTGTTTGTGGATTTATTATTGATTAATCAATCAATTAATTGAATAATCACTGATTATTGATAAATTCATTTAATTATGGTTGACTGTTGGCTGTTAGATGTATTTTAGTGATGAGATGTAATATTCTGTTGAAGGCTGTGTTTGAAAAGCATGGATATTGATTTGGAGGGCATTGCCAGGGAATAATTAATTATTTTTTTTATATTTATGGGTAATTCATGATGTTTAAAGTGTGCTTTTTCAACAGCTGCAGGTTGCGAAAGCATCCATGAAACGACTCAAAACTCTTAGACATCCTAGGATACTCACTTACCTGGATGAATTAGAGGTTAGTTAACTTATTTAATATGCAAATGAAGCAAATTTATTCATTCATTCAAGAATTTATATAGCACCTCTTCAAGAGGAGTACTCAGAGATGCTCCAGATTCCAGCATGGCCAAAAAGAACATTTTTAAGATTTGTATAGAATGATCAAGCAATGGCAATGTCTTACTGATGTAAAAGAGATAATTTCAATCTGGAAACCTTGTCTAGTTACATACAACCAAGTTAAACAGTAAAAATGTAGTCTAGTCAGATAAAGTAAAACAATCTGAATTCATCATCTATCTAATTTAGAAAGTCAGTTAAGGCTGTGAGAAAATTATTTAGTTAAATAAGGTCATACGAAATAGTTTAGTCCCTTTAATTATATGTTACCAAACCATAAAGATATATTTCTTTAGGAGGAGACTTGTTCAGTAGGCTGTAAAGATGCCAAATGTTCTAACTGTTATATTCGGACTTGGTTTGTTCATTTATCAGTAATTCAATAAACTAAGTAGATTTCCATAGTCCTCTTCAATGTATCTGCTATACGTGGAGTGCTCCCAGCTGAGCTTTGGTTAAAGTTTTATTTTCTTGGCAAAGAGAACTTGTCTTAATTTTGAGTCTTTATTATTCATTATTCGTGAGTTTCTTGTAAGGCGCTATATAAATGGCCATATAAATGCATACATACATACCGGTACATGGCTGAACTTTGCTTAGCAATTTGTAATGAATGCAAGAGATCTGCAACTGCTTGACTGATTGCTGTTGTCTTCTGGCAGACTGAGAAAGCGTTGTACTTTGTTACGGAAGCTGTTGTACCGCTGTCGACGTACCTATCGAACAACAGCAGTGATTCTGCATCGATTGAATTAGCCATTTCTTGGGGCCTGCATCAGATTGTTGTAAGTTTTACTATTTAATCTTTAAAGTTACAGTTTAACTTTTTAACGACGAGCGAGATAGTTTTCCATGCATTTTAGTACATGCTCATTGTTAAAGTGTTACGGACGTTAATATGCAGAAATTAACCAGTATTAAACAACTTCCGATGAATATTTATCAATTAATTGATGTGCAGACTCCTCTTTGTTGGTGGTTTAGTAATTATATGCTCTACTGGTTATCAAATTCATTTTAACATTAATTTTTTATTATTATTATTAAACAAAATTTCAACTCACAGTTAGTCACACAGAAATGCAATTCTGAGGCACGGTTAGTCAATCAATCGCCAGATGAAGAGCAGTTAGATTTCAGGATGCTTGAATGCCAATGAGAAATAGTGAGTTTTGAGCTTTCATAATCAACATACCTAGTATTCTGTGGTATGTATATCACTATGAGGACACTGTGCAGCCTTTATGTCATCTTCACTTATTCCATGGTTATCAATGTAGGACCTTTTAAGGGCCACTTAAAGACAATACTGCCATGTACTTACAACTCATCTCACCTTCAGTAAGTTCATCATCTATGCTGTGACTTGCTGTGATCTTTTTCAGAATCATCCTTTTTATTTTAAGTTCCTCTATTTTATATTGGTGTGTTGTATTTCATAAATAGTTTCATAATTCCATCACTTTGTCTAATATTTAATATTTTCAGTTGCGAATGAAATTATTTTCAGAAAGCGTTAAGTTTTCTCATCAATGACTGCAGTCTCATTCACAACAACGTCTGTGTCTCGTCCATTTTCGTCGACCGAGCTGGAGAGTGGAAGCTTGGTGGAATGGACTACACTTACCCGGCATCTGGATCTGATTCCATTCCTCCTGTCAAGATCCTTCCCACTTTGGAAAAATATGATCCACCCGAAAGGGCAACTAAGAAACAAACAGAAAAATGGTATACTGAACACCTTTTGGTTGATGTAATAGTAATTGGTAATGGTAATTGCAATTTATATAGCGCCACTTCAAGAGAACCTCATCAGAGGCTGTATACGAGATCTGCCATACAAGCTTTGTTTATAATTATATGTTAAATCGTATTGAATTAAGGATTGTTTCCTTGCTTACTTACTGCCTTGCCATCTGAATGACTTAGTACCTTACTTACTTATTACATTACTAACTCATTGTAACTTTTTACTGGGATTTTTCAACCAATTGTAGTTGTTTTTTCTCTATGGTTTCACTTTAAGAACAGTCTGATTGCGCCTTCACCGATGAAAGGACTTTATTTTTTACTGTGAGTTCACTTGAAATGACCTTCGATTGATATCTTGTGCATTGTGATGATGCCACTGTGGAAGCCATTCAATTAGATTTAGATGAAATTACTTGAGTGCCTCTAATCTAATTGAATGACTTCTATAACGCTGTTATCATAATGCCTAAAAATAAATCGATGGTCATCAGAATCCATTGTCAAAATCGAGTTGAACTTCGATAGATCAGAGAAACGAGAAGCCAGGCTACGATGGGTGAGCCACTCTGTAAAGAGATGAGTCTTAACTCTGATAAGTTTCTGTTGACAAGGTGCTATATAAATTTGCATTTATGAATTACTTTATACTTAAGTACTTGTATACTAATTTTGTTAACTAAAGAATCATGTTCTTGTCTCGGTTGAAGTTATTTTGGTTGGTTTTAGGTCGACTGACATGTGGTCTCTTGGCTGCCTCATCTGGGAAATATTCAACGGTGAATTTGCCAAAACGACTTCTCTAAAAGCTCTTGGCAAGGTTTGTAATCTCATTTTGTTATTTAGATGAAACCTCAGAAAATTATTTTGAAATGGAACATAGTGTGATCTAATTTACTGTTAGTGATTGTTCCAGTACTTTAATCTATTTCAGTACATACAAGTAATTAAATTTAATCTATTTTCAAAAACCTATTGCTTCTGTGAGGTACCTAAATGTGCTATGTTAAGTGTTTTAATGTATACACTCATAATAATAATATTCGTTTATTCAATTTAAACTGACAAACCGCAGTGTGATTACATGAAATAGTAGGAACACATGATAACAAGTTAGACAAGCGTTGATTTTATAAATTGGCAGCTTGTTAGGCTCCAATCCATCCTACTGCTGCTCAGGTTTCTTCACAATCGCCCCTAGGGAGTGGAAGGCTGAATCAACCTTATGGAGCTAGTGTGGTATCGAACTGGCAACCTTCTGTTTTTCATGCCTGTGTATTACCATTCAACCATCACCCTGCCCCATGCATACATGCATACTATCAAACCCACCAAGTAATCACCTATGTATGTATGTGCTATAAATCCATAATCACTGAATCAGTCATTCATTTTTCGTCTTTTGCAGATTCCGAAGTCTCTGGTAGCAAATTACTGTGAACTGGTCAGTGCAAATCCAAAGTCGCGGCCAAACCCTGCAAAGTTTTTAGAGATTTGTCGATCAAAAGGCGGATTCATGGATAACAAGTTTGTGTCTACGATGCTGTTTTTGGAGGAAATTCAGGTTTGTAAAGCTTTATTACGAACATGTACAATTGTACATATTTAATTTAAATTTTCATTTAATTCAGCCAAGATTTAATCACATTTGTTTTACTATTTTCTAAAATTATTTGCCATGTTTAGTGGAGAAAAAAATTAAGAATTGGAATGTTTTAATGTTTTTAAGTTTCTTATTATACCGTAGTTGTAAATGCAAGAAAACTTGTAGAGATATTTTATCTATGTTGCTATTTTTTTGTACATTGATGTAAGAACATTTTGAGAGACTCTGTAATGTATTGAAATTGTAAGTGAGATCGCTGTTCGTTCAAATTAGATTCAGGATCAGGAGGCAAAGAATCAGTTTTTCAACAGTCTTCCTCCAGTTCTCGATTCTTTTCCTCAGTCGTTCTGCAAGCAGAAGATTCTTCCTCAACTGTTACATGCGTTCGAATATGGCAATGCTGGTGCTGCCATCTTGACGCCGCTCTTCAAGGTCAGAGTTAACTATCCTTACCAGTAATTGTGTATATATATATATATATTATGTATGGAAACATGGTAATGTAATTGCAAATTTATATAGCACCACTTCAAGAGAGACTCATCAGAGGTGCTTCCGACCTAACAGAATAAAAGCATGATCGAATAAAATGATCTTCAAGTGTTTGCAGAAAAGAAGCAAAGAGTATGTATACATGTATGTATTTAAGTATGTATATATATATATATATATATAATATATATATATATACTAATGCTTTGGTAGAGCACCTCTAAATATCTTTTAAAAGTGCTATGAATATGGCTATTTAAGGGTATAAAGAGATGCACCTTAACGTAAATAAGGAATGTTCACTAAAAACGTTTGCAGGGTGTAGGTATTGTGTTGGAACACTTTGTGTAGTGGCTTTCAATCACCCTTCTCATGTCAGTCTGCGTTGCTGCCATTTCCAAGCTGTGTGTAGCCTGAAGTTTAGCATTTAGAGGTCAGACTCCATTGTTGTTCATGAGTAAATTGAATGTCCAGTTATGTACACAATTTGCAATACTTTTTCTTGATTTACCTGCTTTTAGTTGGGAAAATTGCTGGACTCTGACGAGTACCAGAAGAAGATCGTGCCATGTGTTGTCAAGTTATTCTCATCAACTGATCGAGCAACAAGGGTCAAACTTCTGCAGCAGGTAACTCTGTCTTATTGATTCTCACCATAACTAATGCAAACATCTTGGTCAACATTGTGTTATTATGAATGTTGTCATCATCACCGACAATGTCATTGTCATCATAATTGTGGTCATTGCTGTCTCTTCGTCACTTACCATCATCGATTCTGTTTAAGAACTGTAGACACTGAGTAAAGAAGATTTCTTCACCAAATTACAAATTACTTCCATTTTCAGTGGTATCCCATTATTATAATGGATGGCACGCAAAGAAGATTATTTTTCAAATATTAAATTAGATTAGATTAGCAACATTTTGGTTCTATGCATCAACTTTGCAGCATAAAATGAGTCAAATAATTATCCTTTAGGTTAATAGCAGAACTATCTGACACTGATGGAATGCATACCCCGAAAAGATTCTAAGCTCCTAGTTAACAGATTGCTGGAGTTACTGTATGTTTTGTGGATGCATTCTGAACATTGGGCATTTTTATGTACAATAGGTTGAATTGTTCGTTGAACATCTGACTCCAACGATCGTGAATGATCAGATATTTCCTTCGATTGTAAACGGATTCATGGACAACAATCCTGTCGTGCGTGAACATACAATCAAAGTAAGTTCATTTTTGTTAAACTTTAACACTTTAACGAAGAGCTGCATTGGTTTCCCAGTCACTCTTAATGTGCTGTAGCCGTTAAAGTGTTAACGTTTGACTTGTGTTCAGGATTATTACTTACCAGCTTATCTTGCACAAGGCATCTGCATACCATAAGTGGAAGCCTGTTTGTAGAATGTTCCATCTGTTGCATCCCATTAGCTACGACCCTTTTTGTTATAATATCCGTGTGATGCTACTAGTGTTGTATGTCGACCTGCCTTTTCAAAGTTTTGACCTGGCTTTTGCAATTTTTGACCTGCCTTTTCCAATTTTTGACCGGCTTTTCCAAAGGATTATGATTTGTAATTACAATTTAATTCAAGATGACCATTGACTGATATCTTGGGCATTATGATAATGGCTTTATAGAAGTTATTAGATTAGATTATGTTGCCTTTTCTAAATATGCTAAATGGATCATCGTCTGTGCATTTAAGTCTATTGTACTTTGCGGCAAATCTGATATTCAGTGGAGTTTTTTCTTACCGAGTGCAGTCAGTATTTAATTCTATTGAAGTAGAAATTTAGATATGGCAACTGAATGTCTGACTGATGATTGTGCTCACCTTGTTTCAGAGTATGTTGCATTTGGCATCGAAGCTCAACTACAGAAACTTGAATGAGGAATTGTTGAAGCATTTTGCTCGGCTACAGTCAAAGGACGATCAGGTTCATAGACATTGTCGACTCTTGTAGCTATATTTTTAGTCCAGTTTGTATTGTAATGTGTAACGTAATAGTGATTTTATTAGTTTCGTTCACTTGCAGTGCAGCTGTCTGATCTATTCCTTTTTTAAATATATCTACAGGCAGATTGATGTTTTGCATTTTTAAGCTACTGGATGACGTAAGGTTTACAATGAGCTACATCCGTTCCGTGATTAATTTGGTAACTGCTCAAGCTGTAGCTGTGTATATCTTCGTGTTCATGAACATTTATATAGTGTTGTTCAAATCTTGCTAAATTGCTGAGTCATTGCTGTTTAAGTTGCTCTAAAATGTACAATTTCTGTTAGCTGAAAGTGTTTTATATGTTTCAACAGATTGACAGCTAAGTGTAACTATTAAACTGCTTGTATGAAGATACTTGTGTTTTCGTTTATTGATAACACGGTTAACTTTTTAAAGTTTATGTTCTGCTTATGTTGTATTTTGCGTAGGGTGGAATTCGAACAAACACAACAGTTTGTCTGGGAAAGATTGCGTGCCATCTGCATCCTCAGGTAAAAGCCCTTGGGAGCAAAGCTTTGATTTTATTATGAAAGCTTGTTATTTGTTAATGTTTGATAAATTGACTTCGTAATATGACAGTTTAGCTTGTGACACAGTGGTTTAATTTCTCACTAAATACAGTCCAAGGTAATTAAACAAGTAACTGAAGTAAGTAAGTAGGGTGTCCTGTCTTGCAAAATGAATGCTTGTCCTCACAAAGAGACCTTGGCAAGGGCTGATTAAGGCAGTGACCACGGAACTGCGTTTTCTGGTAGAGCTTCCTGTCTGCTCTTTATGCAATTATCAGATGATCACCGGCGTTGCTGAGGAATTTCCTAGTTGTGATTCTGAATCCCTGCTATTACATCATACTGCCTGTTACTCATTGCAATTCTGCTTTAGCCAGATGTTAGCATACTCAACAGTGAAATGAAGTGTACACATGTATACCAACAGTCTGCCACTGAAATGTGTTTGCAGACAGGTATCAACAGTATTGTATTTTATTTGGACATTTGTATTCGCCTCTTCTCTTACAGTATTAACTGTTCAGAGGTGATCTCGGTGTGGGAGCCCCAGGGAAATACAATAGTCTTTAGGCAGAAAACAGATTCCGAACAAACCCCTGCCAGTATCTTAGAACGAGTATGTACAATAGTCTGTGCAGCTGCATGTAGGATCGTTGTTTTTTATTTTGCCAATCTGTAATTAACCCATATGTTTTTTTGTTTTTAAGGTGCGACAGAGAGTCCTAACATCGGCGTATGTGCGAGCGATGAAGGATCCTTTTCCACAAGCACGGCAGGCAGGAATTCTCGCAATGGCTGCCACACACAACTACTTCACGCTTCAAGAAAGCGCCCAGCGACTCCTTCCAGCGCTTTGTGCCCTCACAATGGATCCAGACAAAGGAGTTCGAGATCAGGTAGTCTCACTCAATCCATAAATTGGCGATGGGATGGGAGGTTGGAGGAAATTGGTCACCAACACTTTGTGGGAAAATGTTGCACACTAGTGGTTAAGTGAATTTTATTAAGTGAATAAGTGAGGAAAAACTGACAGAAAGATTTGACCTACTTAACAAAATTACACAGAAAATATTGTAAAGAAAGGCAAATTTGAGTTGATATTTGCCTGTTTTCTTATGACAACAGATCTGGTTTTCTTATGAAAATAGACCTCTTTTGATGTAGCGGCATTGATTGATCTGTTCGCTGCAACACAAAAGAATTGTGGAAATTTTTGATTGATTGAATAATTGGGGATTAAAATGATCTGCTTGTCAGCTTATAAGAATGTGCATTGACTGTGATTGATATGCGATTGGTTGATAAGCGACTTCTGATTAATTATTATCTGATTGGTGTGTAGGCTTTCAGAGCAATCAAGTGCTTTCTGGGAAAGCTGGAGAAGGTTTCAGAAAACCCAGAAATGGCAGCTGAAGCAGGTAAGGAGATGCTGGAAGTTGATATCTTTCAGGTGTGTCACTGGGACTTTTTGTGTTCTAACAATGCTTGCTGTGGGACTTGGTAGCCGGTTGGTTAAAGCACTCACCTTGTATCATGGAGAGTAGTGGTCTGAGCCTCCTTCCAGAGACGGTTACATATCCACACTCTGCTGTATATACTTCTTGATAACAATCAACTGTCAGTATGAGTACAACTTTCTAGCTATAAACGTCTTGCGCTGTAGATTATCTACAAGAGGTATGCAACGTTGTATGTGTAACATTGCCAGGTGTATGTGTAGCATAGCCAGGTTTATGTGTAGTTTAGCCATGTTTATGTGTATTTGGGTAAGGTTTTTGTGTAAATGTTTTTCTGCCTTGTGCATAAGAAGCAAGTATTATTAAGAGCATTAGATTATACTTGTTGGTCACTTGTGGTACAGGAATTGGGAAAGCTATTGAACAGTATGCACAATGTCAGGGCTCTCATTTTCATTGTGTGTCTCTTGCAGAGAGGGATGTGCTTACTGGTGGGGCTGCCAGTTCAACCGCTGGTTGGGCCGGTTGGGCTGTGTCAGGAATGACGTCGCTCACGTCGAAAATCTACAGAGGGAAGTCGCCTGGAGCACCTTCTCAGCCACAGAAACCAGCTGCAAATGTTCCTGCAAATGGTAATGTTATTGACAGTGTTGTAATTCTAATTCTCCATATCATTGGTCACTGTCTTCCAGGCAGATGGAAAGAACCACGTTATGTAGCTTGTTGTGGTATCAGTGACAATGATATTTGTGATATAAATGACAATGGCTTGTTGTAATATCAATGTCATAGATATTTGTGGTATCAACCACAGTAATTGCTTGTTGTGATATCAGTGTCAGTGATACTTGTGATAACTATGATGGAGATAGCTTTTTGTGATAGCAATGACAGTGATAGCTTGTTTTGATATCTGCTACAGTGCTAGTTTTGATCGTTGCCAAACACTTACCAACTTGTTTTGATATCAATGACAGTGCTCGATTTGATATCGACAGTGATTGTTGTGCTCTTACTCCCTATTGAATTTTTTATTGATTGAACAGATATTTATTGAATTTTCATTATTTTATGTAGATGTTGCTGGAAGCGATGCATTGCCAAAGCGTGGCCCAGCACCAAAGCCGTCAACTGTGGCGGCAAAGGTCACCGAGGCACCTTCGAGCAGAGAAATTTCTTCACCACACATAGACAAAGGTCGGAATGAGGAGTTGGAGGAGACGGCAGAGGAGCAGGATGAGGAGAATGATTGGGGTGATCAAGACTGGGGAAATATGGAGGTAACTGCCATGATATTCTATACTGACTCACTTTTGCTGAATGGTGTACTTGGATAAAGTGTGCATAATACGTGGCTTTATTATTGTTTCTACCGAGAAAAATTATATGGTGCCATAAAGCAGAATCTCTAGACAAGGGCACTTACAATGACCATAGCAGAATAATTCTGACTGGTAGCTACAGGCTTCATGCACTCCCTAGCTTAGCTCCTAAGCATCTTCATGATCTCATCCGCCTGCCGATCTCAGCCACTTCTCTCCATCCGCTATGCTCACTTGACCGGCAAGATCCCTTTGTCCGACAGCAAGGACTGCTATGGCCAAAACCAGAGCTTTTGTCTTCGTTGACCCTGCATTATGGAACCAGCTCCCTCCATTGACATGTTCCTCCTTATTAACGTGGTCCATGTGCCTCCTTTCATTGTCCTAAGACCACTTTATTTTCTTTGGGTCTTTCATGCTGGGAGTGCCTCTGGTTGGTGAGTATTTGTTTTTATAACTTGGGTCACTGCTGTCTGTCTTTCTGTCTGTCTGTCTGTCGTCTGACTTTAAGCCACTTTCCAGATGCCTGTGCTAAATGTAACTGTTTAATTTTATACAGGATGGAGCATCAAAGAGTGCAGCTGATTCAACGAATGTGGGTGAAAACGAAGGATGGGATGATGACGGTGATTGGGGAAGCCTGGAAGAACCAGATCTGAATCAGGTACTGAACCTACAGAGCCGTAAAGTACGCTTAATTGGTTATCTATACACGTAATTTACTGCCCCAGAGCAATCTGCACAAATATCCGTAATGAATGAATGAATAGTGCACTCATCACTAAAGCAATGTCTACACAAGACAGCTTTGTGTTCCTCCATGCTGTTGATTTTCAGAATGTCTGAATAATGTAATGTAACAAACATATTTATTATGCTCCTTATAAGGAACCTTCAGAAGCACTAAAAATGCATGATGTTAAGATTTTACTTTCATATAAGTTTTTCCCCTTTTTAAAGGGCATTTTGGCAAAATTCATGGTAAATAGGTGGTTTTTGAATTCATTGTCTAATGGTGAAAATGAAAATGATTCGTGAGCTTGTGTGGCTGTCCATTGACTTCTGTAGCGCCATTATCACAATGTCTTAAGACATTAGTCGATGGTCACTTAGAATAATATCGTAATAAAAAATCATAATAATTGGAGAAGTTAGGTCTTAATCCGACAGATCATTAAAACCAAAACCAGGCTATCTAAAGAATTGGTGATGTCTCTGGTTTTAATTGTGCAGCCATCAACGACGTCATCTTCCCATGCGCCTGATTCAGTGGCTCCTGCCAGCGCCTACAACTGGGATCAGGCATCGCCTGTACAAGAAGACGAGTTCTTCTCCAGCTTAATGGAAGACAAAAAGAAGGTACTTACCAGTTTTATTTATTGTATTCATTATATATTTTTAATCTTTACTAATTATTATAGTATATTTATGCATTTATTATATTGTTTTATTATAGTTTATTGTGTTTATTACTGTTGTTATAATCTATATGAGAGGAGAATCCCTCCTAAGAACTATAATTGAGGGAAGAATAGAGGGGAAGAGGACAAGAGGAAGACCTAGAATGATGTTATTGGACTGGATGATGAAGGAGGGATACAGCAAGTTGAAGGAGAGAGCTGGGTAACATGACAAATGGCGAAATTGGACATACGAACCTGCCTAGGAAGGCAGAGAACCAGAAGAAGAAGAATCTATTATCTGTTTATATTTATGTTGATACAGAAATTGGTTTTGTAATTAAATGCATTTAAGTTAAACAATTGTATTTTTGTTGACGCAGAAATCAGCATCATCGTCCACATCAAAGTCGCATTCTGCTTCGAACCCTTTTCAGACTACAAAGACTTCTGCTTCTATGACGTCAAAATCGTCATTTGACAAACCCGAGCCAAAGGTTTCATCATCATCGACTTCTGCCAGAACCCAGAAGAGCACGGATGATGGATGGAATGCGGGAGACTGGAACGAGGGAGATGACGGCTGGACAGATGATTGGCAGGCATTGGATTCCAGTAAGACAGGTTTTTCATCTCTTCTGTTGGACTTTAGTTTAAGTAGTTTAAAATGTTTCTATATTCTAGTGTACTGTTTTGAGTTGTTGTGTTTTCAATTCATAGGTTGGGTAAATGCATAATAAAGATTGAATGGAATGGAAAGTAAAATTGAGATTGATATTGATATTGCAAGGCCACAAGAGTGGAAATAGGTTTGAGAAAAGCAAAGGAGGAGGAGGGGTTACCAGGTAGAATTTGAGAGAGAGTAGATGGAGACAGCACATTCCAAAGAGAGGGACCAATTGAGGTAAAGGACTGGAACTGAGCCATAGCTGTTCTAGAATGAGGAACTAGAAGATCAAGTTTGAAGATATGTCGGGGAGATGGTTGACTGGTAACACGCTGGCATGAAGATCAGGATGCATGTTCGATACCTGTTAGCCCCATGAGGTTGACTCAGCCTTCAACTCCCTAAGGGTGACTAAAATGAGCAATAAGACAGATGGGCACCTTGCAGGCTGCCTTACAGTTAAATTCGACTCCTATTAAACTTGTTATCATCTGTTACTCCTATGTCATGTAATCTTACTGCATACTTGTGAGTTTGAACTAATAAACGAATATTATTATTATTATATGCAGTCTTGAATGTCCTTTTCTGTACTTGTCACTCTACCGAGTCCTTCTCACTCTGACTGTACTGAAGACAGGTGCAGCTCTTGGGGAGTTTGCCCTTCCATTAGTGAGCCCCGATTGCTTTGCTGTGTGGAGTCTGGTTTGTCGTTTAGACCCTGTTTAAAAACTCGTCGTTTCCTTAAAATCATTTTCTCCGTAAGGTATTACTGTCAGAATCTGTTTGAGAAGCACATATAAACACAATATAAATTACCTGTGCATGTTGCTTTCCTTGCCATTACCCTTAGGTCGTTTAATTGCATTTTCGAAACACCTGCATATTTGTGTGTGAGAAAATATATTTGAAACTGTTACAGAAAAGACCAAGAGTTCACGGCCTGCCGCAAAGAGTCAAGACCACGGAGCATCAAAGCCATCATCAACGGGAAAGGGTGCCATGAAAATTGGTTCCACAAAACGAGCAGTTGAATGAATTCTAAAGTACAACTTGTTGTCTGTCGATCCAACTGTTCCTGCACAAGACGATATTCGAAAGGTTGCTTCAATCCATTACATGATGTTACAAAAATCTGCGTCAGAGCATTTAGACCAGAAATTCCTTTGTGACTTGGTTTATTTTGAGTTTATACTCTCAGAGCAGTCGTGTACTTGATGTTATAAGCAAATTCGAGGTTCACAACTTATTACCTGTTAGGATTCTCTTTTTAAGGTCAAGGTAAACATTCGTTTATTGTATGCAGCTGATATCACAGTCCTTATCAGAGGCATGGTACAGAAGTTGATTATCTTCAGCACTGCTACAGAAGCACGGTCTTTTCTTAAGCTAATGTGGGACTCGTGTTGCAGACACTGATGTGTGTGTGTGTGTGTGTGTGTGTGTGCATGCGTGTGTGTGAAGACAATTTAGAGTCTTTTAAGATCCACTTGAAAGCCCTGCACATGACTATCCAAATGATCTAAGCAAATTTATTTTTGAAAATGTTAGCCGAGCAGAGTTTATGTGTTAACAATGTGTTTATACAACAAATGACTTGTAAGATACAGAGGAATGCATGGCAGGCTAGAGTCAATGTACAGAATGTGAAAGGTATAGTATTGGTTCTGGGTTCATATTTCCTAAATATTATACTTGTACCATATTTCCCTCTAAGGAGCATGACCTGTAAACATTAATATATGTTCCAGGAAATAGTTAGAATGTACTACGATTTGGTGGATTGCCTCTAGTTAATTTGTATATTTATGCTTGTGAGGTAATAAGCTGTCTGCATCCATGCCATAAATTACTGGTTGTAATATAAAACACAGGTAGAGATGTAATTTCAATTAAGTTGGAATGATGTCATTACCTGTCCAACATGTAAGGTTCAGGTATTGAATGTGGTTATAAATTACTTTTACTATGGAATTAAATTGTATGCATAAATGAATGAGAATATTTTAGCTAAGAAATGAAGCTATATGAATGACAGAAGAAAATGTTACTAAAGAAAAAGTTTCTAATGCCAAGAAATTGAAGGGTTGCTTGTAAGGAATGCTGTTATGATGTAAAAGAATTTCTGAAAGATGCTCGTAACAAGTGATGTTGAATTTGTAAGGCAAATATTTACGAGCACTTCTGAATGGTCCGTGATGGGAGAAGTGCTTTAGAAATGGTTAAATACAATACAATACATAAAACTTCTTACAAGTTTCAGTGTTTCTTTAAATTAATAGTTGATGTTATGGTAATTTGTGGTTGAATTATGGTATTAAATTTGTTTAACTGCAGAATTATCAGTTTCTGAAGGTGAATGTGGCTTTGGTAACAAGGGAACTTGCTTTCAAGAAAGTAACCTACCAGACGCTGCAAGCAGTTAACGCCAGGGGTGCAGAAAAGCAAACTTTTCAAAATGAAAAGTTGGTTTCTTGGGTTTTTTGTTTTTGAGACTTTCCTATTTTGGATCATAAAACTCATAAATATGACATATTACCATTCAAATTAATCAGATGCATATAAATGAAATTAACTAGAATGTCATAAAACGAAGTTAACAAAGACCATAGAGCGATTGGCAGGAGAGTTGAAGAGACGCCATTTTTAGCATTTATAATTTCAAAATTTGTAAGAAACCCAAAAACCAAATTTTTTGTTTTTTTAAACCAAAAACCAAAAAACCAAGCCTTTAGCAGCCCTGGTTAACGCTGAGGATTCCTAGAAATATATGTGGACACTGGCTAATGTTTAGGGAAATATACAGTACAAATCGTTTACCACAAAATGCAAGAGAGAATTGGTGAAAATTCATGTTAACTGAGTTTCATGTTAAACTTTCTAATTCCAATTTTTAAACGTATAATAACCATTTATTGTAAATACAATGATCACCGAATAGAACACCCATAATACATGCTTTTGAACAAACTACACAACACTGTACAACAACTGTTTGGCACGTAGCTACCAGTACATGTTATATGCCTCGCAAATAGCCTCGCAACACTTCGAAAGCTAGTGATAATGGAGAACGATTATAGCATATGATAGTTACATGTAGCTTGCTTGTTCTAGTTCGTATATAGTTAACACTTAACTTTAGCGTCTATGTATGCAGAGTTTGAGACTTAGCGTCTCAAACGCTACATACATTACCCGGTATAGCTGTATTTTGATGATGCTATGGTGACCGCATTTCTTTTCTGCCATTCCGGGACACCACAGTACTTCTCATCTAAGTCAAATTCAATTAGGAGCTGGGCTCATTGGAAAGAACGCTATTCGTTTCATTGTCCTGGAAAGGACGTGTCCGGGACGTTGGACATTTTTTTCAATTCCTGGACTGTCCCGGACATTCCGGTACATGTGGTCACCCTGCATAATGCCAGGCTTTAAATACAAAGCTCAGAAGTGCAAACTGAAGATGGGTCGCAGGAGACACTAATAACCGTAGACAGAAGTTACTAGGAGTTTCCAGTTTATCGCAAAAGACGGTCGATAGGCCTATTGGAGAGTTGGAAACACGAGGAGGTGTACTAATGGACATTTAAGCCAATTATGCTGGAACATTGTTAACCAATGTTTCATGTAAAATACTTTCATGCGACATATGTATGTGCTTTCTACAGTAGATGTTTAAAGAACTCGATCTTAATGGAATGAACAGTATGCACATCCGTTATAGCAAGTTTATATGAAGAATATTCTTCATTGAAACCAATTGCATACCGCATTTTGGAGTACGAAAACTTAATACAGTATCATTAAAAGAATGAACATTTTATAAATTACGCACCTAAAAATTCACACGGCTAATAAAAAGAAATACTGTAAGAAATTCACTTCACAATAAAAAGAAATACTGTAAGAAATTCACTTCACAATAAAAAGAAATACTGTAAGAAATTCACTTCACAATAAAAAGAAATACTGTAAGAAATTCACTTCACAATAAAAAGAAATACTGTAAGAAATTCACTTCACAATAAAAAGAAATACTGTAAGAAATTCACTTCACAATAAAAAGAACTACTGTAAGAAATTCACGTCACAAAATCTACAAGACTGACAAATTAAACATTTTCAAACGAGTTTAAGCAACCTTCGCACAACTTTGAATGGGAGACGAGTTTAAACATAATGTGTCCTGTCTGTTGTCTTGTGGGTGGTGGGTTGACGAATCATTCTATGCCGATTGAATATGACGGGTCGGGAATCGAACCCAGGGCTTAGAGGGGAACAACAGACGCGTCAGCCTTTCCGTCATCATACCACGCAGGCCTGTCAAAACTTCGCGCGCTTTGCCGTCCCCATTGTATACACTCGGCTGGTGGCGGAAATGAGCTGGCTGCGAAGAATAGGCCTACTGGGCAGAAGTAGGAGAGACAAGATCCGAAATGAGGTTACCCGGGAGAGGAGACAGGACAGAGGGAGACAGTACTGTTGTGGACAAGATCAGAAAAAGAAGATTCACATGGTTCGGGCATGTGACAAGAACGGACGATAAAAGGCTTCCAGCCGCTGCTCTGTACGGACATGTGGAGGGAACACGAAGCCGAGGAAGACAAAGAAAGACCTGGATGGACAATATAAAGGAGGATCTGAGGGCACAAAACATGGATATGAGGAATGCCGTTGATAAAATCAGAGACAGGACGATTTGGAGACGTCATGTTAAGGCCTAGCTCATCGTTGGCGCACGCCTGACGGAGGAGAGAGAAGAAGAGAAGAAGATATACGGCCTACACTCGGCAGGGCACTTATAGCTCTGAAGTTTCGCTTTGGACTACGGCCTATTAGCGTCCTAATCTAGCAGTTTCAGTTTAACGACACTGTGATGACAAGGATCATTAGTGTCGCCCTCCTCGGTTCCTCCTTTATCCAGGCTTGGGACTGGCACTGCGTCCTAATCCTAACTTGACCAATTGTAGATATACCTAAAAAGTACACGTTTTTCTATTGCGGCCATAATTATGGCCTCGACCTAGCTCGTTTTTCAAAGAACTGATTGGATGAAATACTTCACCACCGGTTCCCGATTGAATAGACGAAACGTCCTTTAAGGTTCCCGAGTAAGGATCGTGTGCTATAGCTTGAGATTCAAATCTCTGAAATAAGCCACACATCGGTTTGCAAAGCCTATAGCCTATGGGCGACAAACCAGACTTGTACCCAAGACATTAAACTCGAGACCGAGACAGTGGGGTCCGAGACCGAGACGAGACACCAGGTCCGAGACAGTTCGAGACAGTTCAAAACGAGTGAAATGCACATTGGACCCAAGTCTCGAAACAAGTTTTCTCAACTTTTGAAGTCTAATACCAGGGTCAAATCACTGAAATCAGCCGATCACCTGAATTGTATAAACTATAGAGAAATTGAATATTTCAGCCATTCTGAAACCTTCTAAATGATTCTAAAACTTAAACCAACGAAATTCCATATAGGCCTATTAGCGATTTAGCACATTTAGTAAGTCATATCACTCACCTTGAGAAACTAGATGTTCCAATCGTTTCGCTTGTGTTGGCTTTACAAAAACGACGAACGGCATGCCATTAATTTATTTTGTTTTTCATTGATTTCAAACTGCGTGAATGCAAATTTCACTAGTTCAGGTTCTTTATGAGACATTTTAAGATATTTAGGAAATTTTGGACTGAAAGTGCAAACTTAAGACTGTTTTTTTTCAATACTCTTAAATCTTAATAACAGGAACACCGCTTTTTAAAAACTTCCTGTCTGTTTGGGACTTCCGATTAACTAGTTATCCGTTCGGTAGGCCTACAAGACAATTTAATAGCGCAATACTGTACGAAGTTCCGAACAAAATAGTTTGTACGAGAACTTTGGAGACCGCTTCTACAAGAGAACAAGACTTTCGCTTCGAGACAGTTTCCAAAGTCAAGAAATGATCTCGAGACCGAGACCGAGACAGTGGGGTCCGAGACCGAGACATCAAAAATCCTATGTCGAGACGTCTCGAGACCGAGACAGTGTCTCGAGACAATCCAACTCTGCAACAAACTCATGACCCTGTAACTCTATGAGTTCTTCTTTCATCAGTTTTAGCCTGTAAGGCCTGCATACGTTTTGTTGCAGATATAACGCTGACTGAGAAACAAGCGGGTGATACACAGCTAGCTGTTACATAACTTAATAAAGCGACTATAATTGGGACGTGAAAAAGACTTCAGTCGATAGGAGGATAATTGTCCTTCAGAACATTCATGTGGCGCTCCTCCAGATGTATTGAATGCTATCGATCATTTAACGATTGCGAAGTAACGGTTGTCTCTCGCCTAAGGGTCCCTGGCAGAAAAAAACAGACGATGCTTAAACTTTATAATGATGCCAAACAACTGCGTTCTGGTTATCGAGTAGGCTAGCCTATCTGTGTTTAATTAAGTTTCTCTAATCTGAAAACTACATCGCCCTACGTTGTGGTAACGACGTAATGTCTAGGTATAATTATAGCCTAACCATATAAACAACGCCTAGACCAATTAGGAATTTTAGGCTATTATCTGTTTTGTAATTACAATTAAACGTGATATAATCTGACATTGTATGACTAAAAACACAACACTCATTCTAAACTTTCCTATCACAACATGTATCAGATGTGTCTACCTGTTTCATACCAGGGGCGGAGACTTAGAGGGGGGCGCGGGGGACGGTACCCCCAAAACTTGAGGTGGAGGGGACGGAGCTGCTTATAACCCCCCAATATTTCTGAAATATTTCCTGAATATAATAATAATAGCTACGAGTGACAGCTGGTTCTTATCAGCACTCAAATAATAGAGCAATTTTGTTCAGATGACCGCTTAAAATGCTACCATTACAGTGTGGAAATTCAAAAAATGGACCGGTCCCCCCAAACCCAGGACCAAGTCTCCACCTATGTTTCATACCAATAAACGAATATATTATAATATTATTTATCAATAGGCGATACATATAGGCCTATGTTTATTCTGTCTACTTACCCTGCTTTGAACGCTGATGACTATTAGGGCCACCAGGGCGCAGACGAACAGAAGGGCTCCGAGGGCGATCAGACCGTACTGGACACCGTCGTAGATCTGACGCTTGATCGTCTCTCTGTAGACCGAATCTCTTTCCTTCTCCGTTATGGAGTAGACCTATACATGCAAATTACAAGTGTGTTTATTGCGCAAACCTTATAATCCATCTTTAGTATTATGCATCAGTCTTAACTATTAGGACTGAGGTCGTTATAGGCTTTTAGATCCATTCCAAAGACCTACCTGGTCGAAGGGTGAACAGCCAAATAAGATATTGCCTGGCGAGACAATGCCATCAGTGGAGACGGACGAAGAACCAACCACCTATAGGGAGATTCGTGAGGTGGACAGGCTCATCAAGAACTCCAAAACGGCTGGCCAACTCAGGGGCAGGCGTTGGATAAACACATTTAGGGCGAAAGAGGCCTTTTCTGGCTTCCTTATCCTACAAGGAAAGGAGTGGTCAGCCCATATGGTATTGGACCGAGAAATTTTACAAGGCGACCCACGCCTGAAACTTGTTGCAGGTTGCGACCTGTCATCTTGAAAAGAATAAACGAAACTGAATGATTAATTTGATTGATTGTTGATTGATTGATTGATTGGAAGAGAGAAGAAGCCTATAGGTAGCGCTCTAGATTCAGGAGTTTACTTTTACGATTATGTTTACACGTGCTTCAAGACTGTTGTCGTGCGTGTATCAAGAGCCTTTTGAAAATAATTATAATTATTAATTGAGGTTGAGAAGTGCCAGGTGCTTTAAGTTTAAACTATCTACAATTACTGAAGTTCGAACAAGGTATAGGCTATCTAATTCGAGATATGAATCGATGATTCGTCACTCAGTGGCTTAGACGCCTCTGATGCGAAATGGAGGACAATCTGATGGGGCTTTGACCCCTTTGTGGACGACTGACCTCTTTCATCCAGACAACTGGAACAACCGTGTGGTTTCTATTGAACTGTTTGGTGGTCCTGCACAAAACAGAAGAACGAATTATTAGTAATATGGCGTTGCTCTCAGAGGCAAACTTACACATCTCAGTTGGCACGAGGACAGTTAATAAGACCCAGATATGATTATGAATTTATGACGATGATGATGACGATGACAGTGATGATGATTGATAGTGTTTATGATTATGACGATGATGATGATTATGATGATGATGATCGATTGACAGTGATTACGATTATGATGATGATGATGATGCTGATTACGACGACGACGATGATGACGATTATGACGACGACGATGATGATGAATAAGAACAGTCACTTAGGCTATCCTCAAGAGGCTGCCATGAGTATGAATTAAGTGTTCCGCCGAGTGTGTACGGCCATTATACTCATTATAGTTAAGTTGTATAGTGGGCGGAAGTGGAGACAAAATCTCGAAACAAATACCTGCCCTGACGGCCCAGTGATGGGGATTTGAACCTCTGACCTTTCGAACGCTAATGCACCCAACAAATAAAATCTTGATTAAACGATCCAGTTGCAGAGGATTTCGGACCTTAGATTCTGCTGAGGGACAGGTATAATCTATACGACATCATTAGGCTTAGGCCTAGGCCCTATATCGATTTAAGAGCTCAAAAAGAAATCTGCGGCTGTAAAAATGTGAAAAATACAGAGGGAGAGAAATAATTATTAACAATTCCTGTAACAGCATTCAGTTATTATGAGAAATTGAGCTCATAGGAATTCTTACGGAAATGACGATAGATGCATGACGTATGCGTTCAGCTGCATCTTTCTAGAAGCTTCTACAACTTCACCCGTTACCTAGAACAATATACTGTATAAGGCACGTGAGACATGGATGAAGCGCTCACCTTGTAACGCGAAGAATAGGGTTCGAGCCTCCTCCTCTGAGACCGTAACTGTGTAGGGACCTTGAACAGGTCCTTCAGTCAGAATTGCTCAGCGCCATCTATTGATGCTTAGTCATTACATATGGCGCTTAATAAATGTGTAATAATGATAACAATAATAAAAAGAACAACAACAAGAAAAAAAAACAAGAAGCAGAACAAAAGGTAGAACAAGAAGAACAAGAAAAAGAACAAGAGGAACAATAAAAAGAGCAAGAACAAGAATAGATGAACCTGGTTCGCATTCAAATATCATCCATAACACAAATTCCTGCCACTTTTCCTTTATTAAGTTTATATCATTGGTAATTTCATTTTTTACCATATTATTATTATTACTATTACTATTATTATTTTATTCTATTATTATTATTTTTTTGTTTTGTCCCGATATATACATGATCCCTCAGGAGGCTCAGGGACTTAGAAACTATCCTAAGGTATGCCATCAATCTGGAGTTAGTGGTCCTCGTCCCCGATGCATTGTGCGAAAGTGCCCCTGAAGGCTACTAGCTACTACTACTACTATTATTATTATTATTATTATTATTATTATTATTATTATTATTATTATTATTATTATTATTATTATTATTATTATTATTATTATTATTATTATTATTATTATTATTATTATTATTATTATTATTATTATTGTTATTATTATTATTATTATTATATGAATATTTAAATTAATATAACATGGTTGATATGTTGATGCTGACCGGTTCAATGTTGAAGTTGGTCATGTGTTCCACGGGGTTCGGGTTGAGGCCTTTGACACGTAGTAGGTAGCTACTCCTTTTGCCTGCTCCGAGGAAATGAGGCTGAGACAGGAGCAACGGTATGTTGTCTACGGCAAAGCAACAGTAGCAACAGAATACAACACTTTCAGTAATAATTACTGCTATGTAGTATGTACTGTTCGTTTCCTTATTAATTTATCATCATCATCGTCATCATCATCATCGTTGTCGTCGTCATCATCATCGCCATTACCATTTCTGCAGATGTGCAGCAATAGATTTTCTTTTAAGATGCCCTGATGGGTGACGCCATGTACCTACGTGTGTATGTATGTATGTATGTATGTATGTATGTATGTATGTATGTATGTATGTATGTATGCATGTACCTACGTATGTATGTATGTATGTATGTATGTGTGTATGTATGTATGTATGTATGTATGTATGTATGTATATACGTATGTACCTACGTATGTACGTATGTAGCCTACGCATGTATGTACGTATGTACGTATGTATGTATGTAAGTATGTATGTATGTATGTATGTATGCATGCATGTATGTTAGGGTGGTCCTTATGTGGCATCAAAAAGTAAATGGGCACTTTTTAAATTTCTTACCCCTGGATATTGTTATATGTAATGAAAAACAAATTAAACCCCCAAAAATGTAAAGTTATAATATGATTAAGAGGTGCCACAGTCGTCACGAAGTTCTCGTTGGACTCTGCAGCAAATCGACATTCCATTTCAGATGGAAAACAGGTGAATAATGATGTTAGTTATGAGTTAATTTCTCCTGAACTATCTGGAGGCGACAAAGTTGAAAGATTACCAGTGGCTATTTCTGGAGGTGTTCCCAAGCTGCCAGCAGGAACAGGTGAAGCAATGGCCAAAGCAGTGGTAGACTGCTTGAAAGACTGGAATATCAAAGACTGCGTTTAGGCAATGTCATTTGATAAAACCAGTAGCAATACTGGCATTAATCTTGGAGCTTGTACACTAATCGAGTTAAAGATGGGAAGACACTCCATCTTTCATGCCACCATCACATAATGGAAATTGTTGCAGATAAGGCCTTTAGTGCGTGTGACATGCAGTCAACTGGTCCTGACATTCTGATCTTTAAGTGTTTCGAGCAACATTGGCACAACTCTTGGTGATGGCGTGGCAGACAATGAAGATATTATAGTGTTTTGCAAAACGCAGTTGGTGATAACACAAGCACATGATGACTATCAGGAGCTGCTGGAACTGAGAGCTGCTGGAACTGACAATCTACTTTGGTGACATCCCTGTAAGAGGAATCCGGTTCATAACAACCAGGAGCACTCCATCAAGCCAGGTGGATGGCTCGTGTCATCTGTGCAATCAAAATACCGCCCTTTCATGCACAGTTTGTCAGGATTAAACGTGAGCAAGCTGGTGCCTGGTATACAGAAATTTGCTATCTTTGCCTCCAAGGTTTATGTCCGCTACTGGTTTTAGCTCTGCTTGGAGCTGCAGCTTTTGCAAGCGACTTGTCATTCCTCATCAAGCTTCTTAATTATGGAATCAAAGCTGTCTCTAAAGCGGTTAGCATCGCTTTTTAAAGACATCTTTGGTACCTGATTGAAACTCTTTTATCACTGTCATTTTTTGATCCTGGCATATCTGTTGCAGTCAAGCGTGAGTTGGTAAAGGCCTTGGAAACACAAGAGCACCCTCCAAAACGGATAATTTTGAAGTTGCTGCAATACCTTATCAGCGACTGTTTCTAACTTCGTAACCAAATCTTCATGTAGTTTCTTTGAAGAGTCGAGTCTTCCAACAGAGTTTCTGATAGTTGATCCACTCGAATGGGAAAAGCCAACTGACTACCAAGGTGCCATCGAGTTTGTTCGAACAATGAAGGTCGTTAACGACTTGCGGAAAGGGGAGTTGCACTTGTGCAGAATTTCAATAGTATTCTTACAAAGAATGAGGACCTAAAACAATTCCTACTTCTGCAGTTAGTGGAGCAACATCAGCAAAAGTATCCATATGCACCGAAGCAGACAGTAACTAAGAACTCATGACCGTAGCAAATATTAACGAGTTGTAAATCTATCTGTAGACAAGGTTATTGTATATCATAACAAAATTGTTTATAATTTATTTTGTATGTAGTCAGTTAGGGAGTTTACAGTTTCCTGCTATCATAAATACCTAATTACCTAATACCTACTAAAAACAGTATTTGTTACAAGGTATGCGACTTTTCTTGCAAAAAAGTTAACGGTGAATGTGAATTTTTCTTACATTCAACACTTACTTACAACTAGCAGCTTGTGGCACCTTTTCAAAACATTCAATAATTCCCAAAAAATTGTATATCATTTTCTTAACACAAAGAACAATATTGAGGGGTAAGACTTCCAAATTTTCAACTTTCATTTTGAAGGACCACCCTAATGTATGTATGCATGTATTCATGTATGAGTAGACCTATGCACGTAGCTGAGATTTTGTATAGCGCACAGAAGGTCCTCGCAAAAGCTTAAGGTTGTCTGGGTCTATGATATCTAAACAGATGTGTCTGAACATAAAGAAAAACTTTATCTTGAGCTGAGTTCGATGGAACATAAGATCTTAAAGTCACAGGAAATTGTTCCAAAGGCATTAACCGGCATAATGAAGGCATACCTGCAGACAGGGGCTCATCAGTGTGGAACTGGGATCATGTTGGGGCTTTACCATTTCAATCATGCAAGAAGTTGCATTTTTACCTTATCAGTGTAAAAATTAACGTAAACGTTTTTCTATAGCGATCGTCTAGCCTCGATTCTGCTCATTTTTCAATGAATTGATCGGGTGAGATCCTTCACCACCGCTGCCCATTTGAATGGGCGCCACGCCATTTAGGGTCCCTGTGCAAGGACAGTGTTAGCCCGACATTTAAAATCTCTGAAATAAGCCAGCATCGGGAAGCGAACCGCGATCCGCACGCTCTCTTTCACCGTGCTAACCAGAAATTCAAATAACTGAAATAAGCCATCATCTTATGTGTGAAAACTGAATTTGAGACCGAATATAAATCTTTCAAATAAATGTCAATATTGACTGACGAGGTGCTACAGGTGGTTGATGGGGAGCGATCGCTGGTGGCAGCAGTGGGGGAGGGACGGAGGAGCTGGGTGGGGCACGTGTTGGGGGACTCCCTTCTGGGGGTCATGGAGGGGAGAGTGGAGGGGAGGGGAGGGTGCCGGGGTGGGTGATGCTGGGGTGGATGGCCGACGGATGCAGCGAGTTGGGGGAGGGGCACAGCACGGAGGGGAGTGGCGTCATTGGAGGTTGGAACCTGCCGAAGGGCAGAGAACTTAAGAAGAAGAAGATTGACAGTGTACGATAGTGTGTTAGACGACAAAATCATACAGCTGAAGAAATTTCACGATAATTATAGCGTACGGTAATTTAATTAGATTGAAGTAACAATGCTACGTGATATTTTGCTCTCTTGAACGATTGATTGATTTTGATTGAATGCACACCTTTACATGATGTGACGTTCAGAACGCCGTCCTCCAAACAGCTTTGTTTGCCTTTTGGAGTCGGCTTACAGAATCCTTTTCTGGCTTTCTCGTAGTGGAATGCATACCAGTCGTAGGTATATTTGACTGTTTGAAGTCCGCGAACGGATTCCTGATCTTTACCGATCAGGCTGATTGACCGACACCAATCCGAATCGAAGATGTAGGTACTCTGAGACTTCTTCTGACCAGGAGGCCAAGCGTATCCGTCTAGAACAGCGATAATTCCGTCGTAGTTATTTAATCTAATCTCGTCTGAGTAATGAATAGAGACCGGATTCTGTATCGGAAGTGACGTCACGTCACGTTATCTAACTATGTAAAGTAGGGTACCAGTTTAGGTCACGTGACGTGATGTCACTTCCTATATAGAATCCGCTCTCTATTCACTACTCGTCCCATCTGATATAATCTATTGTATTGTATTGTATTGTATTCAAACATTTATAAAGCGCCTCTCATACGGTGAACCATTCAGAGGCGCTAATCTGAGTAGTTCCCTTGAAGAGGCGCTATACAAATTCAAGTAATGAATGAATGAATAATATGATCTTATCTATATATCATATAATCTTATCTAATCTAGTCTATCTAATCTAATGACTTCTATAGAGCCGTCATTATGCTGTTTAATTAAGACATAGTTAATGGTCGCTTTGAGTTAACTGATCTTAAATCGCAAAACAAAATGATGATCCAATGGAGGGGGAAGCCAAGTAATTATCTGTAGACTACTGAGGCCGTCATGACAGTAATCGTGACTGTCGTCATCATCTTCATCATCAATGTTGTTGTTTTTATAATAATGATGGCGATGATGAATATTACAATGAATATGATGATAATGATCATGATGACGACCATCATCATCACCACAACCACCACTCACATCATCATCATTATCGTCGTCGTCGTCATCATCATCATCATCATCACCACCATCACCACCACCATCACCGTCGTCGTCGTCATCATCATCATCACCACTACCACCACTATCATCATCATCGTTGTCGTCGTCGTCATTGTCACCATCATCATTATCATCACCAGCATCTTCAGCGTGATCAATATATAATCAGTGGGTGAACTAAATATCACCCCAAGTCAAACAGTCACGGTTATCAACACATCGATAAGCTGACTCAAACCAGCGTTAGCCTGGCATTTAGCTTTTATAGCACCTATATTTTAGTTTAAGTGACTCTATGCAGCAGTCCTGTTACAGTACTGCAGTCTGTAAGGCGGGTTATATTCTAGTTGCTTTATGGGAGGTTATGCTTATTAGTACAGTTTCTGTATCCTCCATGTAGGCCTCTGTTACTCTAACATTGCCAAATTGCGTGCCCCATTTATGTTACTAGATTAGGCCTAGTTGTAAAACACCTGTTCTATTAATGCTAATAAAAAATTGCAAAATACCTGTTCCATTAATGCTAATATATGGATCAATGGTGAAACATCTGCTGAATTAATGTTAATAAATCAACTGTAAAGTACCTGTTCCGTTTATTTTATTGCACCACCACCATTTCCAAGCGCTGAGCGAGCTAAAATAAATAAAATCAAAATTATTTGCACATTTGTTATTAATATTATTACTTAGTAACTTCTATAGTACCGGTTTCTAACACGCAAGGCATCAATCGATGGCGCTCAAACACAAGACGTAATCATTCATTCATTCCACAATTTACCTGGCGCCCCTTCAAGATTCCTACTCAGAGGCGATCCCTGCGCTATTCATTAAAATGATGTTAGAGAGTTAATATCAGCAGGGACGTAACTAGCGTTGGGCTTGGGGGTGCTTAAGCCCACCCCAAACGAAGCTGAAGCCCCCCCTAAAATGAATCAAGCCCCCGGCTCCAACATGGGCTCGGGCTACCGTATTCGCCATGTTCAAGGCTTAAAGCCCCCCAAACGAAAAGTCCTAGTTACGCCACTGAATATCAGGTCTGCATCCAGAAGACCAGTGCGTTGAGACAGCCTATGGTGGACAATTTTTATTCAATGATTCAGAGCAAATGCAAGACAATAGACGTATTTAGTATAATAGTACTGTTAGCCTAACTATTCGTTATTTTCTTCATCAATTTCCAGTTTCCATCGTTTCATTTTCCATTTCTTTTGTTTATTTGTCTATGGCCTTTCCTCCATCATACGCCGATTTCAGATCAATTATTTCTCTGCTCTGAATTGACACCTCCAGGCCGCCCACATTACGACGTCACATTGGCAGTTCGAATTTTTCAATTATTGAGAGCTGGAGAAGGAGAGAGAAAGTGAAATTGATGAAGGGAGAGAAAGAGAAGGAGAAACATACAGAGAGAGGGAGAGGGAGAACGAAAAAAGGATAGATGGAGAAATACAGAGAGAAGAGACAGTGTGAGAGAGAGACAGAGAGACAGACAGAGAGACAGACAGACAGACAGAGAGGGAGAGAGAGACAGATAGACAGAGACAGAGAGACAGAGACAGACAGACAGACAGATAGACAGACAGACATAGAGAGAGAGAGAGAGAGAGACAGAGACAGACAGACAGATAGACAGACAGACATAGAGAGACAGACAGAGACAGAGACAGAGACAGACAGAGACAGACAGAGACAGACAGACAGAGATAGACAGAGATAGATAGACATAGATAGATAGATAGATAGATAGATAGATAGATAGATAGATAGATAGATAGATAGATAGATAGATAGATAGATAGATAGATAGATAGATAGATAGATAGATAGATAGATAGATATAGATAGATAGATAGATAGATAGATAGATAGATAGATAGATAGATAGATAGATAGATAGATAGATAGATAGATAGATAGATAGATAGATAGATAGATAGATAGATAGATAGATAGATAGATAGATAGATAGATAGATAGATAGATAGATAGATAGATATAGATAGATAGATAGATAGACAGAGGCAGAGATATAGAGAGTCACAGAGACAGACAGACAGAGGAACAGATACAGACAAGCACCACACAAACGAAGACTGATACTGGTAGAGGGAGAAAGATTGGCAGAAACAGAAAGTGAAATACGTTTCAACCAGGGCTGCCAACTTTTGAACTGTTGAATCTGGGACGCTCACTTAGTCACTCGATAATAATTATGCCCTTCCCAGTTTACGCTGTTCACATCACAGTTCCGTTTATTTTATTGCAACCCCCTTTTCAAACGCTGAACGAGCTAAAATGCAACGAATGCTGCGTCAGCCTAATATAGGATCTACGGTCTACTGTTAATATTCGTTACGAATTAGTCAAGTTACCTATATATAAAGTTAGAATCTACTTCAAGCAGTGGCGTCTAACCCCCCACCTGAATTGGGAGAAGCCCACCACTCTGCCTGACTTATGTTATCGGAAATGAACAACAACCTCAGTTTATGTCCAAAACGTATTTTAACCCCTTACTTTTGAAGTTCGATGGAGATCGTTCTCCAAACCCACCATTGGTAGACGCCACTGACTTCAAGAGCAAACGTTCATTAAATAGAGGATAGATTCTTAACCTAACTGCCCTCTATTTTGTACTGACCCTCTGTCAAACTTATTTACGCCCGATTGTTCGAGTTTAGTGTACGAAAACAAGAACGACATTTTACATGCTGTGAAGTGTATAATTATTTACACTAAGTCCCGGAACAATTAAGGATCAATCCGGGACACGGGACGCACAAGACCGATTCCAGGACTGTCCAGAAGAATCCTGGATGGTTGGCAGCCCTAGTTTCACCTGGAAACCCGTAAGCAGAAACAGCGGAGTATTTGTCCATGGTTACCTATTTCCGTTCCATGTCTTGATGTTCCAGAGGTCGGACAGAGCATCGGTTCCAGTAGATGCTTCGAATGCGCCCTGGAAAGTCGTCCTTTGTGGCTGACCAGACTGCGGACACAACCAGTGCATAATCGTATACCATTTATATTGCGTTCGCTTAAGTCACACAATACAATACGGTGCGAAATAATGCAATACAAAATACGATACAATATACATTACAGTATGATGCAATACAGTACCGTCGACTGATGCTTAGCAATCAGAGGTGGTGTTTAATGAAAGCGAAGCAATAATAATAATAATAATAATAATAATAATAATAATAATAATAATAATAATAATAATAATAATAATAATAATAATAATAATAATAATAATAATAATAATAATCCCGACGTTACCTCACCTTATATTGCCTGACCCGAAGTTCCTGACGACCTAAGACCACCTGGCCTCAACTGACCTGGCCTGACCTTTCTAATTTGACCTAATGCCTGACCTAGATTGACCTTTCCTTTGCCCAACCCGCGCACAGTCTTTCAGACGTCCCAAAACCGAGGGTTAGCTGTGGGTGACCGATAGCGCATTGGATAACACACTGGCATAGAGAGCGAGAGGTACCGAGATCGAGTCCGTAGGCGGACATGCTTTGTAGGCTGCTATTAGCGCCGTGTATTGCAGGCAGTCTGTTCTGTTAGTAGTTAAGATTTATGTATTCTGTCATTTGTGTTCTTGTGAATTGTCTCAACTGAATTGCATAACTGTACACTGTAACCGGTTGCGGTTTGTCAACCGGATTGTTTCAATAAAGAAAATTATTATTATAACATCATTCGTCGTATATTATGTTGCTATGTTTACCTGATACATGAGTCCGTATTTCGTGTCATTGAGAGGATGGAAGTCAAAGTAAGCGTCGAGAAAGTCGACCACGACCTTTAAGTTTTTGTTTTCATATCCCCAGAGAAGGTCGGAAACGCTGACCCGGCTGTAGAGAGTTTCGTTCTGGCGTTTGATTATCTTGCCAACCTTCCCTTTGACCGTCTTATTCGTGTGCAGCAGTCGCGTTGCGAGATTCTAACATAGAAAGTCAAGTCTTGATCATTAGGAGGCAAGTTAATCATAGTTGCAATCGGTGTCTCGAAAGTTCGAAATAATTACTTCATAGATAAGCACAGCGCATAATTTCGTAATAATACTTGGTTTTGTTGCTGCTTCTGCTGATGCCTTCCGCATTTAGATAAGTAGATACAGACGAGGTGGAAATTACCAATAAACTACAACCAATGAGCAGAAATTGGTTTCCTACTTTCTAAATCAAAATTACGCCCTTTATGAAAGCAAGCGGTGTTAGGTGAATACTTTGTTGTGCAGGTAAATGGTTAATAGAGGTAAATGGTTAACATATTTATCATACCAGTATCGGCAAATTAACAGTAGTTATCTCATCTGTCTCATCGCCGATCGACATGTTCCTCTCGAAGGTGTAGGTCTTGTAGAGCTCGTAGGAAAGACAAGTGTTTTTACATTCGAATGACACATTTCTCCTCTCGAAGTTCACCCTATCGTCATACAAAGCAATGCAACACCGTATATATTTGTTATGGCTGTTTGGCAGTTTAGACGGAGTTTAATATAACATCGTAATCGTATCAAAGACTTATTATTATTATTATAATTATTTATCGCACTCCTCTAAGATCTTAGCAGCCAAAAATCAATTGAGCAAGGGAGAAGTTTAATTTGATCCCCATAGTTTAGGAATATAGGATTAATTTATTACTGTAAAACAGTGGCTAGGGATTCTTCTTCCTCTTCCTCTCCCTCTCCTCTCCCCCTCCTCTCCCTCCTTTTCCGCCTCCCCTCCCCTCCCCTCCCAACTCCTCCTCTTGCACTACCACAACTACAACTACAACCACAACCACAACCACAACCACAACCACAACCACAACCACTACCACTACCACTACCACTACCACTACCACTACCACTACCACTACTACTACCACTACTACTACTACTACTACTACTACTACTACTACTACTACTACTACTACTACTACTACTACTACTACTACTACTACTACTACTACTACTACTACTATTCTTATAATTACCTCTGTCTGTCTATTCGTCTGTTGATCTATCTATCTGTCCGTATGTCTGTCTATCTTCCTATCTGTCTGTCCGTCCGTCCGTCTGTCTGTCTGTCTGCTTCCCTGCCAACGCTTTCTACGTGAGAGTATAGCGGGCCAGACGAGCGATACCTGTAGACGTAGGGTCCGGTTTGGTTGACGGTTGTGTTCTTTCCAGTAGCGATGCTTTCAGCCGGATTCAAGACGTCGAAGAAGTAGAAATAACGATAGACTGGCTTAAAGTGGGTCCAGTTGAGCCAGGCTTTATACGACTCCGACTTATAGCCATCGGGTAAGACGAACTGTTCCAGTGCAAACACGCAATCAATCAATCATTTATTTTTTGCAACCAACCAATCGTTTTACGGGTATATAGTTGCAAAGGTCGCAACTCGCAAGGAAAGGCCCTGACGGAATCATCGATGCCGCTAAAAACTCGCAAAGAAAACTCCCGCAAAAAAAGGTTTTATTCAATCAAAAGAAAAACATACGAAATAATATAGAAGTGTATTATAAAAATTATAATTAATATGACCATCTAATGACTACAGTGTCTAGTAGTTTCAGTTTAACGATACTGTGTGATAACACAGGTCATTAGCGATGCCCTCATCCAGAGAACAGTGGCGGAGTTTAGTGCAGTGACTTCATTTCTACGCTACACAGATGATTATGGCATTAAGCTAAAACGAGCTAAGATTCAGTTCTGTTATAGCCGTGAATGATAATTTAAGATGACTGCTCGACTTTTCGCTATAAATGATATTTTCGAAACTACAAATCGAAAAGCAACAGGCGATTTTGTTTAGAAATAGTCTACGTTCGTAACTTCTCATTATAGATAATAAGTAGTGTACACAGGTCAGTGACATGTAGTCTAACTCCGCCACTGCTCGCAATCTGTAAGTGCCAGTCCTAAGCCGGGATGAAGGAGGAGGGTGACGCCAATGATCCTTGTAATCACACAGTGCAGTTAAACTGAAACTACTAGGCCTATTACTACGTGTGGTGTAAGCGACTCTAAGCGAAAGAAGAAGGCTAACAGTATACATGCATGTATGTGTGTGTGTGTGTATGTATGTACGTATCTATATATGCATGTATGTAAGCCTGAACTGTACTTTCCCTGTTTCTCTTTTGCTATTTCTCTGACTGTGCAGAGTTACAGGAAATGTATGAACTGCCATGTAAAACGATCACTAAGAAGAACTGTTTCTGTTACACAGTAGATGCTTTGACCAGCTCAAATATTAAGGCCTATTATAGTTTTTGTTGAGTAGGTTATTAACAATATTTAGTAGGAGATAACTAGCTTGTGAGCCTATGTATCCTATTTAATGGGTTGTTTCCTGCCTCAAGATAACATTTGCTAAACGTACAGTATGTAGGTGTATATTATAGCCACATAATGCATCTGACCATGAAAAGTGCAAAATATGGGCCTAATATGTTGTAAAATAACACGATAAGCAAGAATAAAGTTAAATGTAATCATATATATGCCACTGTAATATAGAATAATGCAATAAAATAATAAAATATAGGCCTATGTAAATACTATAAAATAATTGCCCATATTGCATGGTTAGGTTTATCATAGCTTAATTTCGCAGATTCACTTTCATGTAATCAGGCTATGGTTCTTGTGTGCATGCATTTATGTATGTATGTATGTATGTATGTATGTATGTATGTATGTATGTATGTATGTATGTATGTATGTATGTATGTTTGTATGTATGTATGTATGTATGTATGTATGTGTGTATGTATGTATGTATGTATGTATGTATGTATGTATGTATGTATGTATGTATGTATGTATGTATGTATGTATGTATGTATGTGTGTGCATGTATGTATGTATGTATGTAACACGGTAGTCGGTTGGTTACAGAGCTCGCCTTGTATGTATGTATGTATGTATGTATGTATGTATGTATGTATGTATGTATGTATGTATGTGTGTATGTATGTATGTATGTATGTATGTATGTATGTATGTATGTATGTATGTATGTATGTATGTATGTATATATGCATTGCAAGCGCGATGTAGGCCTCATCACTTCTGTTACGCCAGTAGCCTACTTTACACAATAGAAAACTTGAAAGTTAACTCTTCAGAAGTGGATCTTACATGTTTTGTGGAGTACGAGACTTGTTTATTGAAGACCGGAATCAGACATCCTCCGATAATGATAAGGACGGCTCCAAGAGCAGTCAATATGGCGATCACTACATACGAACATCTTACGGCCATTTTGACATCCGACTCTGCTGTGGCTGCTAGGCCCATACTGTTAACGATTAAAGCATACACTTTGTCATCAGTAGCTACAATCTACGTAGGCCTACAATCAGAGCTTGTATTGTCAAATGTGAACTGGGGGAGTTTAAAAATTCTTACATGTCCGGATGTCCCGACCAGAGTTCTTACGTACCTAAAACCGATATAGGCATACGGGCTAAATTGCAGTTGGTGCGGGTGTACTCAGTGGCGTCACTAGGGGGAGGGGTGCGGGGAGTGCGTGTCGCACCGAGGGGGAGTTGCGAGGAGTGTGGGCCGCACTGGGAGACACCTTCAGAGTGGGTGACACCAAAATTACTGTCTAAAAAAATGTGTGCAGAGTTTGAGCAAAAATTTATCATTTTTAAATTGACAATAGCATAACAAAGAAACATTTTTCGCAAGCCCAGCCAACATATAGGACAGTAGCCTGTAGGCCTACTGTATCAATTTACCTAAAGCTGAAACTCTATGCTAATTTAGGCCTACTTTTAACCTTCTAAGGATTCTGTATAGTCTGGAAAGGGGTGACACCAACCCTGGTGACACCACTGGGCGCACTCGATCCTCAGCTGGATAAAAAAAATCGAACAACAAGGAATATTTATTGGAAAACCCTTGAGTTTATTAGTAGGAGATTTATAGCTGTAATAAAAAAATTATGGCTTAACAAACACTGTAAGAGGTATGAATTGAAACATGAGAAAAACAAAGCATTAGTTATTACTAATTAAGAAGATACGATACATTGAACCACTTAAAGCTGTGTGGGGTTCAAACTTTGGGAATTAACTGAATGGGTTGAAATATAAATTGAGAGGGTTGACCTTCCACCCGACACTTCAGTCCCTGCATGATACAGTGCTATTAACGTTTGTTACTACATATATCGTTACTATGAACGGTGTTAAGGACAGATAAGTTATGCCTACAGCAAGTAGGCCTAAAGGATAGGCCTACTTAAAAAAATTCTTCATGCGTTTGAAAGATCCGGTTATGTAAATCTCATGCTGGAATTTGTCATCCGGAAATTTTCTAAGCAAACATTTGCACCATAATTCCTATGTTGACGTATATTTTTCAGCTTTCTTCACTGAATGTCATTATGGACTACTGTAACAGTCAAGAGCTGGTTAGTAAAAGTCTGTGAAAATGATAACGTTACAATACATGACGCCATTTAAAGAGCCCCTTCAAAGACCATAAATATTAGGCCTAATCAGAGTGAGTAAATAAGGAAATGAACGTCTAGTTCAGGTTTTGCTCGAGTTTATTGAGTTCTTATAAGGATTTATTATTTTTGGACACCGTGTATCTAATAATATTATGCAACAAGGTCATGAATTGCCAATCCTAACCTGAGTTTATCAAAGTTCCGTAGCGGAAATCCTGGTGCAACATGCGTAAACGTAATTACGTTGATTAAAACACGCATGCACATACACACTCACACATAAATACATGCACACATACATACAGTCTACGATTATTTTGTTTGCCATCTTTAACCTCAAAACATCAAACTGTAGCTCAGAATTCCAACTTCAGGGATTTCACATCTAATGCAGGGCTTTTTTTTACTGTGCAGTTCTACACAAAAAGGGCAGTTCTAAAGGAATTTGTGCAGCTGTAGAAGCATTTTTGTGCAGTTAAAAATAGTTAAAATTGTTCATTGTCATCCGATTTGAAATAATTAACCATGGCTTTTTAAGGGGCTGTACAGTTCTAAGAATTCCTTTACAAAGCTTGATTCTACTATATTCGTATGAAAATTTGTATTCTTGCGAGAAATAGCCTAGGCAAGCATCATAAAAAGTTATAATGAAATACGCTGGTTTGTTTTGGCGTAGGACCTACACTCATCACTAGCTTTACCCTAGGGCATCAAACAAACTCCCTGTTCTTCATATACTTTCTCTACTCCTTTGTAAAGAATGTGGAACACGGTATTGTATTGTATTTGAACACTTGTTATAGCGCTCCTACCAGATTCCTATTCAGAGGCGCTCCCGACTACCGCGCGGACGCTGAATCGGAGTTTCACGCAGAAGCGCATGAGCAATTGCGAGTGAAGGACTTGCCCAGGGTCCCTACGCGGCGGCTTTGAGGTGGATTACCGGTAGTCGGTTGGTTACAGAGCTCTCCTTGTAACGCGGATATTACACAAAATAACCACCTCATCTGAGATGGTTATCGTGTAAGGACTAAGGACCTTAAGCTTTCTTGCAAGTCCTTCACTAACTGTTGCCAATTGCTCAGCTCCATCAATAATTCTTAGTCAGTAGATAGTGGCGCTTAATAGATGTATAACAATAACAACAACGGCATCATCATCATCATCATCATCATCATCATCGTCGTCGTCGTCGTCGTCGTCGTCGTCATCATCATCATCATCATCATCATCATCATCATCATCATCATCATCATCATCATCATCATCATCATCATCATCATCATCATCATAATAATAATAATAATAATAATAACACTGGACCTTAACGACGATTAGGTGCCGTTCCAGACGAATTTTACTGTTTTAATTAATGTTCAAGTCCTTGAGGGATCATGTATACCTCGGGGCATAAAAAAACCCCAATAATAATAATAATAATAATAATATTAATACTAATAATAATAATAATAATAAAAAAAATAATAATATTAATAATAATACGACTAATAATAATATTAATAATATAATAATGTCAACAATAACAATAATAACCAACTTTAAATAGACCTCGATGAATAGGACCCATTCCAGATGATTCTGTGTTTTCTCTAAATAATGTGGAAGTCCCTAAGGCTAGAAATATTAATATCGATGAATAGGTTCAATTGAACGAGGTCATACATTGCCGCAAGATTACGAGAAGCAGACTTGCTAGTACTTGCCATGTCGATATGACTCACATAGACCTATTATATCTGTTGACTGGTTTAAATTGGGTCTGACGTCTGCTTTCATAACCACAACTGCATGCGGCAAAAGAAAAACTAAAATTTATTACCCACGGGTTTAACCATGACGCAGAATTTATGATTCAACTAAGCAGGCCTAAGTTGGCGGCTACTGATTAGGCCTACTGTTTAAGAAAGGGCTAATTAATACAGTTGTATTGATTAACCTATGTTTACTTAAGACTGGAACGTGATAAAGGCGGATCTAACAACCACATGCTGAGCTCAGCCTGTAACCTAGTCAGGTCAAGGCCAAAAGACTTGACCTTAGCTGCTATATGAGTCTAACAAGTATCAAGAAAAAGCCTACCTTCTTATTAAATCCGATAGTACGGAGCAATTGTGAATGAAGTCAATGTCTTACACAGTTACTGTCTAAAGGGAAGGCTCGAACCCTTATTCTCTGCTTTACAAGGCGAGCTGTCTAACCAATCGGCTACCGTGTCACATTGGAACATGGGACATGAGTCCATTGCTTTCATATTATTCGTTTCATATATTCGTGTTTATTATTAATTCAAACTGACGCAATGCAGTAAGATTACGTGGTATAGTAGTAATAGATGATAACAAGTTTAGTAGAGTGGATTTAACTGTATGGCAGCCATGTAAGGCGCCCATCTGTCCTACTGCTAATATTACCAACGCCATCTGACGAATGAAAGTCTGAGTCGACGTTGGGAGGGTAGCTGGAATCGATCCCGCCTCCATGTTGAGCCTCTGTTCTTCGTGCCAGAATGTTACCATTCATCTAAACCCCTCCCCAATCCTGGCAGGATTTGCGTCTCTCTCCCAGTTTGCTCAGATAAAATATTCTGATGCCTACGAGGGATGGAGGCACAGACGCACAAGCATGGGCGTATTTAAAGGTGGTTTTACGGGTTCAAGCCCCTCCCCCAATAGATGCATTACTGTTTAAAAACTAAAGATGAAAAAGAAAACTACGGCCATGTCCAATGAAACCCAAACAAACTAATAGCCCCACGAAATTGTTTCCTGGCTACGTCCCTGATCTTGCCCATGGTCAGTACACACAGTTCGTACTGCATGCTCGAACCCGAAGTCGTTAGGTTACAGACCGGGTGAATGCGTTGCCGAATAGACCAGTATTATCATGGACATTAGAACGGACCCGCATGGGCTCTATGCTGGTCCCATATGGACTATGGGTCGGTGTTTGAATGTATTAAGACTGCCATGTACAGTTTGCTAGTGCTTCTCATTAAAGAATAATTATTCTTACTTACATTATGTGAGTTTTACGTTAGCATGCTAGCAAGGATACGGGAAGTAATAGGCTAAATAAATTTAAAAACAGAAGAACCTACTTTTCTCTCGGAGTACCTCGCACTGGTAGAGCTTCTGAAAGGCTTATGCTATGAGAAGCGCTTTATAAATGATCAAATACAATACAATACAATACTTCAAATACAATACAATACAATACAATACTTCGAAAATTTATCCTAAGTTTAAAAATGGATATTAAAAACTATTTATCAGATGTAAGAGAAAACTTTGGCCTACCGTTTGTAGATTGCAGGACAGATACTCGAGCTCTGTCACAAAGAAACTTCTGATAGGTTAGGTTTCCTGCATGCAGCGACTACTCATCCTTTTTACGGCACAAGGAAATGACAGAGCAGGCGGCTGGGATTATACGCTGTCACATGAGACCGAGCGACGATTCAGCTTTCTAAACATATCCAGTGGATCCGGTAGCGACCTCTATGTCACGTGACTATTTCACTCGACGCTGACGCTAGCTCAGGTTTGCTCACGTAATTACTTTGTCAGTTGCAGCTATCGTTGATCAGTGACTGGTCCATAGGCTAAACAACCAACCCATAACCACAGATGGGCACGATTAGTTAAACTGCTAATCGATTAGAATTAGAATTAGCTACTGAAATTTGCGAATCAATTATAATTAGAATTAGCTAAATCTTGTAGCTAATCGATAGGAATCAGAATTAGCCAAACTTAGACAAAATAGCTAATTGATTAGTAGGCCTAAAATTGAAAATCGTTTACAATTATAATTATCTACTGAAATTTGATAATCGATTAGAGTTAGAATTAGCTATTTGTCTAGTCGATTAGCTAATCGATTACAATCTAATTATCCATCTCTGTCCAAAACATAGCCAACTGGTGCGCTTGCAGTCACAAAAAGCAGAGCCCACTACGACCCGTATTTCCATATGGGACAAATCGAGAGCCCACATGAGCCCTATCTAATGTCCATGTTGGCAGGGTGTAGACAAACGGCGGATAAGACTTATGTCTCAGATGTGGCAAAGACAAATTAAATCCGCAAACTAAACAAATCAAATGAAACCTGCATCGCTGGTGAATATCCCGTTGCTCTGCGCTGTGATTTAAGTAGCGCTTTAAGAATTTCATGATTACTATTACGATTACGAACACGCTGAACTGCTTCAGAGTCTGACAAGAAAAAATTGTATTACACCACATCTCAATACTGACAACGCTACCTGGGGACTCAAAGTGAATACTAGGACCAGGTCATGTGGATATACAGGGTGCGGCAAAATAAAGTAATCCTCTGCAGTGTTTGGTTGATATATCAAGAACGAAGTTGGATTTTTATAAGAAAATTTACACGGCCATTGGTCATTCATATCTACGTACAATTTCCAAATTACATTATATTATCACAACAATTGACTAAGTTATGCTATTTGAACAGAGACAAGCCCACGCTTTATAACGTGCAAATTTTACGGTTGCGTTATTGGTTGTACTGGAACGCGCCACTGCCCTGCTACGTCGGTTCAAAGTTCGTGATACCAAACGCGTGTTCTTCACGGATGAGAAAAACTTCTACCTCAACCCACCTGTCAGCAACCAGAACAACCGCGTGTGGTCAAGAGGAAAGAAGGTCGATGTCAGGCCAAGTCGCTTGCTGGTCCAGAGGGAAAAGTTTGCAAAACACATTATGGTGTCTGCTGGGGTCTGCTTTGGGGGTAAAGGTCGGCTCCACTTCATCGACGAGAAAGCGAAAGTTAACGCTCAGTATTACCTTCGTCGACTGCTTCCGCAGCTCAATGAGGACTGCAACCAGTTGATGCCAGTCGGGTTCATTTTCCAGCAGGACGGCGCTCCAGCGCACACGGCACGTGTCACGCAGGAGTGGCTGCACGCAAACTGTCCTGAGATCATTGAGAAGGACCAGTGGCCACCAAATTCCCCAGATCTCAACCCCCTTGACTATCACGTGTGGGGAGCCATGCTGGAAAGGTATCACAAACTCCAGCCGAAGCCAAAGACAATCGCCGAGTTGAAAGCCGCTTTGCAGTCAATATGGGACGATATGCCACAGGCGCCGATCAACAAGGCCATCAAGAACTTTACCAAACGGCTGAAGGCATGCGTGCAGGCCAATGGTGGACACTTTGAACACTTAATGTAAAATTGAAAGTGCAATTCGTAAAGCTTTGTTGTAAAAATATTTCAAGTTGTACCATTTATTTTTCTTGTTTCTTTACAAAGTAACTATTTTTAACCATGTAAAATCGTGGGGGTGTCGTGTTTGAAATAACATAACTTTGTCATATTTCAAGATTGTTAAATAACATTTGGAAGTTATATGTAGATGTGAACAGACAATATCATTACCAAGTTTTATATAAAAATTCTAAGCGGTTGCTACAGAATTTGCAACACACTGCACGGGATTACTTTATTTTGCCGCACCCTGTAATTATGCTCCACACAGAAAAGAAAACACACAGTCATCTGTTCAAATTAGTGGTCAAATAGGCCAATGTATTGTATAGGGTCTCCCTACACTTCGTTGACAACTAATTTAAACTGATCCTGTGGGAAATTTTCAGTTAGAAAATTAAGTTGACCCTGCTGAGTCGACAGTTGAGAGTAGGCCTATTATAATTATATCACAAAATGTTTGAGCTGCATCCTGCGAAGCTCTTTGCATGGGAGTCTTGGCAGCTCCTTTGTCTCTGTCTGTCTCTGTCTGTCTCTGTCTGTCTCTGTCTGTGTCTCTCTTTGTCTCTCTTTGTCTCTCTGTGTGTCTGTCTCTGTCTGTCTCTGTCTCTGTCTGTCTCTGTCTGTTTCTGTCTCTGTCTGTCTCTGTCTCTGTCTGTCTGTCTCTGTCTCTGTCTGTCTGTCTGTGTCTGTCTCTCACTGTGTCTCTCTTTGTCTCTCTTTGTCTCTCTCTGTGTCTGTCTGTGTCTGTCTGTGTCTGCAACTGTCTCTGTCCTGTCTCTGTCTGTCTCTGTCTCTGTCTGTCTCTGTCTGTCTGTCTCTGTCTCTGTCTGTCTGTCTGTCTCTGTCTCTGTCCTGTACTCTGTCTCTGTCTCTGTCTCTGTCTCTGTCTCTGTCTCCCTGTCTCTGTCTCTGTCTCTGTCTCTCTCTGTCTGTCTCTGTCTCGTCTTGTCTCTGTCTGTCTCTGTCTGTCTCTGTCTGATCTGTCTGTCTCTGTCTGTCTGTCTGTCAGCTGTCTGTCTGTCTGTCTGTCTGCTCTCTCTCTCTCTCTCTCTCTCTCTCTCTCTCTCTCTCTCTCTCTAATCGATTAGTTAAACCCCGCTGACTCGACGTAGAGCGCGTGAATAGGCTGGCGCCCTGCACTTGGCTTTGAAGGTTCCCACTTAAGCGCATATGCATCCTAGAAATTCTTTGATTAATTTAAATATTGTTACCTGCATTTCAGCATTATACTTTACTACAATCAGTCTCACCTCAACTAATATCGTTTTAATTTTATGTATTGTAGGCCCCGCTCGCAGCTTAAAATAAAATCTATAGTCTAAAAAATGTGACAATTCTTAAAAATGTGGAGTCTCGCATTTCGCCCGAAATGTGCGACCCCTACACCATGGCGTCGTTTGTTCCTACCTTAAATCCGCCTACTGTGCCTACCTACATCAAACTGGATAGACTGCAACGGTAGAGCCGATACAGGTAGAATGTGAAATAATCAGCGTTGAAACTCACACAGACGGTCTGTATGTTGCACCAAGCATTGGCGTCAGTTAGGCTACCTGGTAGGCCTATACCGTACACGTGGAGTTTGAATTGAGCTCTAAATTAGGCACACTATCTAAAGTACCTACTTTAAATGCAGTCAAATTTAAAAAGCGTATGTTTTAAACAAGCAAAGTCTACTGAGTAAGTACGAGAGCAAAGCATATGGAGAGCGTGTAATTCATTGGCACACACAATTACACGTAACATACATATTTATCTACGTGCACTTAATACACACATAGATGCATACTATATATATATACATATAATATATATATACACATAATATATATATATATATATATATATATATATATATATATACATACATGTAATAATTTATATCATGTTTTGACTGTTAAGTTAGAGGCATATCCAAGTCAATGAGGGCAATATTTAATTAGGCCTAGTCACCGAAGTTACTTCACTTGACGTTGAACGCTCTGTGAACCGGATGTTCCTTCGATTTGCGTCTATGTCCGACATGTATACTATGCAGCATACTATATATATATATATATATATATATATATCACGATTATTTGCATAGCTATACAGACAGGCCTAGACATAGCTTATCCGTCTCAAGACCTCAAGGATAGTAGTCGGTAGCCATAATATTTTATTATAATTTATATAATTTCAGATTTGAATCTCAGGCTAGGAGGGTCCTTATACGAGGACCTTAAGTGGTGTAGCCCCTATTCAAACGGGCAGCGGCGGTGAAGGATCTCACCCGATAAATTCATTTAAAAATGAGCAGGGTCGAGGAGGTCATACGGTCGTTATAGAAAACATATAATCTGCATTTAGCATATTTTGTGCATAAGTAATGCTGTTCATGGAAACCGATTCACAGTATTTAGTATTTATGTTTTATCACTTCATCATACATATGTTTAGCATAGACACACACCTACACACACACCTACACACACACACACACACACCTACACACACACACACACACACCTATACACACACACACACACGCCTACAAACACCTATAGGTGTTTGCATTCACCTACACACAAAAACATGCACACACAGCAACACACACACAGCTACACACACCTACAGACACATACGCACCTACACACACCTGCACATATAGACACGCACCAACACTCACACACACACATACACACACTCACACACACACACGCACGCACGCACGCACACACATACTTACACACACACCCAAACACTTATATCATAGGGGTTTATCATGGCTCTTTTTTTATCATGGCCAGAGTATTTTGTGTATATATATATAATATATATATATATATATAATATTGTATATATATACGTACATGTTCGTAACTATAGTTGTAGTGGCGGTCGCAGTTGGAAGTTGTATCTCCTGAGTTGGGCAACCGGTTGGCTGCGCCCGAATGGTGGCCAGACCGACCCACAGAGAGAGAGAGAGAGAGAGAGAGAGAGAGAGAGAGAGAGAGAGAGAGAGAGAGAGAGAGAGAGAGAGAGAGAGAGAGAGAGAGAGAGAGAAAGGCATACAGATGAATGTGTAATTCAGGCAAACTACTTTCATTTAGACAAGTTTATTTAAAGTCATCAATAATTTCACACCGAAGCTGAAGTCTTTCAGTAGTCGTATAACATCTTTTAAAGTTCACTCAGTTAAGAAAAGTCGACAGCAACGAGAGCGACAGAAACATAGCAGTGAAATGAAGAAAGCAATCGCTTTTACTTTGTTCTTGGAGCTGATTATTATTCGATTGTGAACGCTGAATAGTGCATTTTCAGCGGAAAGATGATGATGATGATGATAATGATGATGATGGTGGTGGTGGTGATGGTGATGATGATGATGATGATGATGAATTCTCTGCCAGAAGGCAGGTCCATTGGCTTTTATGCCATCCAGGGATGAGTGAGATGGTTTCCTGTTGACTTCCTCACAGTCATTTTGAGGGTGAACAACTTGTCCAGGGTCGCTACGCAGTGGCTTGAGGTAGATTCGAACCTGCGACCCTTCGGTTACAAGGTATAGGACATACCGCTACACCACCGCGTCCCACATTTCACTGGAATGGTATTTAGAATTGCCAGATGAATAGAGATACAGTTTACGCGATGAAAGAGGACGACTACTTAAGCGATTCGCCACTACATTTACTTACACTGACCATTGTACAAAGGCAAGCTAAGATAAAATTGTTTAAAAGCGAATAAGAGTTATTGCAGCGAAATTGCTACTACGACTGAGGTGTTGAATAGGCGTTCAATTCGCATTGGACACTCGTTGAGTGCATAGTCATCATTCTCCAAGAAGCGGTTGTCTCTCACCTTGCGGTCTCTGCGAAAAGATAGACAGAACAGATTGCTAAATTGTCTAATGGTGTATAAGAATCGTCCAAATTTAGTAGGATTTTTCGCCATTTTAACTTTCTAACTGCTATGCCAACAAGTGAGCAGGAAATGAAGGTCAAAATAGTGAACCCTGAAACAGGCCAATTATTGTAGGTCTAAAAAACAGTGATTGAGGCACTTTAAAATGCTAAGCAGGCTAATAAAAATCTACATTGGGGCCGTCCATAAAGTACGTCACGCTATTTTTGACCATTTTTACCCCCTCCCTGTCACAAACTGTCACAAAACTCGGACCCCCTAAAGTACGTCACACTTTCAACATAGAAATAATAATACTTCCGAAAGCAAGGCTAATACATAAACAAGGCTTCGCAACAGCATTATTACTAGCGCTCCTAGCGAGAGGAATCGTGAAAAACACATTCAGGAGATATGCATTTCATGCTATTTTGACATAAAACTAATTAAATGTTTCAGAAAATTATTTTTTTAAAGCTATGAAATTCTACTAAAAAATAAAAATAAATTATAATAAAATTTAAAAAAAATAAATGTGTGACGTCACACATGGCCTGACCCCCTCCCTCTGTCACAAACTGTCACACTTTCTTAAACCCCCCTCCCCCTGGAGCGTGACGTACTTTATGGACGGCCCCATTGCCTTCCCGGGGTCTCTTCTTGAAGATTTTCCCTATTCAATAAAATGTAGACTGAAAGTTACAAGATGCGGAAATAGTTGAATAACGAATTAATATAGCTATTAATTAATTAAGTTAATAACCAAGCCGAGTAAATAAGCATCATACTCTACTAAAAGTGTCCACTTACTATTCTGTTGAGCAGAATGAGCACTAGCAGTGCCAGCAGGGCGAAAACGAACAGCACGGCTCCAATTCCAATCAGACTGTACTGTACGTCATCGTAGTACTTGCGCTGAGACACGAGCGATTCCTTTTCCTTCTCGGTCATGGAGTAAACCTGTCGAAGGTCA
>JACEVL010000181.1:1316840-1400794 GCA_020284085.1 Aporrectodea caliginosa | reverse complement strand
AGTTATTGAAAAGCGTTATTGAAAAGAGTTATTGAAAAGAGTTATTGAAAAGAGTTATTGAAAAGAGTTATTGAAAAGAGTTATTGAAAAGAGTTATTGAAAAGAGTTATTGAAAAGAGTTATTGAAAAGAGTTATTGAAAAGAGTTATTGAAAAGAGTTATTGAAAAGAGTTATTGAAAAGAGTTATTGAAAAGAGTTATTGAAAAGAGTTATTGAAAAGAGTTATTGAAAAGAGTTATTGAAAAGAGTTATTGAAAAGAGTTATTGAAAAGAGTTATTGAAAAGAGTTATTGAAAAGAGTTATTGAAAAGAGTTATTGAAAAGTTATTGAAAAGTTATTGAAAAGAGTTATTGAAAAGAGTTATTGAAAAGAGTTATTGAAAAGAGTTATTGAAAAGAGTTATTGAAAAGAGTTATTGAAAAAAGAAAAGAGTTATTGAAAAGAGTTATTGAAAAGAGTTATTGAAAAGAGTTATTGAAAAGAGTTATTGAAAAGAGTTATTGAAAAGAGTTATTGAAAAGAGTTATTGAAAAGAGTTATTGAAAAGAGTTATTGAAAAGAGTTATTGAAAAGAGTTATTGAAAAGAGTTATTGAAAAGAGTTATTGAAAAGAGTTATTGAAAAGAGTTATTGAAAAGAGTTATTGAAAAGAGTTATTGAAAAGAGTTATTGAAAAGAGTTATTGAAAAGAGTTATTGAAAAGAGTTATTGAAAAGAGTTATTGAAAAGAGTTATTGAAAAGAGTTATTGAAAAGAGTTATTGAAAAGAGTTATTGAAAAGAGTTATTGAAAAGAGTTATTGAAAAGAGTTATTGAAAAGAGTTATTGAAAAGAGTTATTGAAAAGAGTTATTGAAAAGAGTTATTGAAAAGAGTTATTGAAAAGAGTTATTGAAAAGAGTTATTGAAAAGAGTTATTGAAAAGAGTTGAAAGAGTTAAAAGAGTTATTGAAAAGAGTTATTGAAAAGAGTTATTGAAAAGAGTTATTGAAAAGAGTTATTGAAAATTGAAAAGAGTTATTGAAAAGAGTTATTGAAAAGAGTTATTGAAAAGAGTTATTGAAAAGAGTTATTGAAAAGAGTTATTGAAAAGAGTTATTGAAAAGAGTTATTGAAAAGAGTTATTGAAAAGAGTTATTGAAAAGAGTTATTGAAAAGAGTTATTGAAAAGAGTTATTGAAAAGAGTTATTGAAAAGAGTTATTGAAAAGAGTTATTGAAAAGAGTTATTGAAAAGAGTTATTGAAAAGAGTTATTGAAAAGAGTTATTGAAAAGAGTTATTGAAAAGAGTTATTGAAAAGAGTTATTGAAAAGAGTTATTGAAAAGAGTTATTGAAAAGAGTTATTGAAAAGAGTTATTGAAAAGAGTTATTGAAAAGAGTTATTGAAAAGAGTTATTGAAAAGAGTTATTGAAAAGAGTTATTGAAAAAGTTATTGAAAAGAGTTATTGAAAAGAGTTATTGAAAAGAGTTATTGAAAAGAGTTATTGAAAAGAGTTATTAGAGTTTGAAAAGAGTTATTGAAAAGAGTTATTGAAAAGAGTTATTAAAAAGTTATTGAAAGAGTTATTGAAAAGAGTTATTGAAAAGAGTTATTGAAAAGAGTTATTGAAAAGAGTTATTGAAAAGAGTTATTGAAAAGAGTTATTGAAAAGAGTTATTGAAAAGAGTTATTGAAAAGAGTTATTGAAAAGAGTTATTGAAAAGAGTTATTGAAAAGAGTTATTGAAAAGAGTTATTGAAAAGAGTTATTGAAAAGAGTTATTGAAAAGAGTTATTGAAAAGAGTTATTGAAAAGAGTTATTGAAAAGAGTTATTGAAAAGAGTTATTGAAAAGAGTTATTGAAAAGAGTTATTGAAAAGAGTTATTGAAAAGAGTTATTGAAAAGAAAAGTTATTGAAAAGAGTTATTGAAAAGAGTTATTGAAAAGAGTTATTGAAAAGAGTTATTGAAAAGAGTTATTGAAAAGAGTTATTGAAAAGAGTTATTGAAAAGAGTTATTGAAAAGAGTTATTGAAAAGAGTTATTGAAAAGAGTTATTGAAAAGAGTTATTGAAAAGAGTTATTGAAAAGAGTTATTGTTATTGAAAGAGTTATTGAAAAGAGTTATTGAAAAGAGTTATTGAAAAGAGTTATTGAAAAGAGTTATTGAAAAGAGTTATTGAAAAGAGTTATTGAAAAGAGTTATTGAAAAGAGTTATTGAAAAGAGTTATTGAAAAGAGTTATTGAAAAGAGTTATTGAAAAGAGTTATTGAAAAGAGTTATTGAAAAGAGTTATTGAAAAGAGTTATTGAAAAGAGTTATTGAAAAGAGTTATTGAAAAGAGTTATTGAAAAGAGTTATTGAAAAGAGTTATTGAAAAGAGTTATTGAAAAGAGTTATTGAAAAGAGTTATTGAAAAGAGTTATTGAAAAGAGTTATTGAAAAGAGTTATTGAAAAGAGTTATTGAAAAGAGTTATTGAAAAGAGTTATTGAAAAGAGTTATTGAAAAGAGTTATTGAAAAGAGTTATTGAAAAGAGTTATTGAAAAGAGTTATTGAAAAGAGTTATTGAAAAGAGTTATTGAAAAGAGTTATTGAAAAGAGTTATTGAAAAGAGTTATTGAAAAGAGTTATTGAAAAGAGTTATTGAAAAGAGTTATTGAAAAGAGTTATTGAAAAGAGTTATTGAAAAGAGTTATTGAAAAGAGTTATTGAAAAGAGTTATTGAAAAGAGTTATTGAAAAGAGTTATTGAAAAGAGTTATTGAAAAGAGTTATTGAAAAGAGTTATTGAAAAGAGTTATTGAAAAGAGTTATTGAAAAGAGTTATTGAAAAGAGTTATTGAAAAGAGTTATTGAAAAGAGTTATTGAAAAGAGTTATTGAAAAGAGTTATTGAAAAGAGTTATTGAAAAGAGTTATTGAAAAGAGTTATTGAAAAGAGTTATTGAAAAGAGTTATTGAAAAGAGTTATTGAAAAGAGTTATTGAAAAGAGTTATTGAAAAGAGTTATTGAAAAGAGTTATTGAAAAGAGTTATTGAAAAGAGTTATTGAAAAGAGTTATTGAAAAGAGTTATTGAAAAGAGTTATTGAAAAGAGTTATTGAAAAGAGTTATTGAAAAGAGTTATTGAAAAGAGTTATTGAAAAGAGTTATTGAAAAGAGTTATTGAAAAGAGTTATTGAAAAGAGTTATTGTTATTGAAAAGAGTTATTGAAAAGAGTTATTGAAAAGAGTTATTGAAAAGAGTTATTGAAAAGAGTTATTGAAAAGAGTTATTGAAAAGAGTTATTGAAAAGAGTTATTGAAAAGAGTTATTGAAAAGAGTTATTGAAAAGAGTTATTGAAAAGAGTTATTGAAAAGAGTTATTGAAAAGAGTTATTGAAAAGAGTTATTGAAAAGAGTTATTGAAAAGAGTTATTGAAAAGAGTTATTGAAAAGAGTTATTGAAAAGAGTTATTGAAAAGAGTTATTGAAAAGAGTTATTGAAAAGAGTTATTGAAAAGAGTTATTGAAAAGAGTTATTGAAAAGAGTTATTGAAAAGAGTTATTGAAAAGAGTTATTTAAAAGAGTTATTGAAAAGAGTTATTGAAAAGAGTTATTGAAAAGAGTTATTGAAAAGAGTTATTGAAAAGAGTTATTGAAAAGAGTTATTGAAAAGAGTTATTGAAAAGAGTTATTGAAAAGAGTTATTGAAAAGAGTTATTGAAAAGAGTTATTGAAAAGAGTTATTGAAAAGAGTTATTGAAAAGAGTTATTGAAAAGAGTTATTGAAAAGAGTTATTGAAAAGAGTTATTGAAAAGAGTTATTGAAAAGAGTTATTGAAAAGAGTTATTGAAAAGAGTTATTGAAAAGAGTTATTGAAAAGAGTTATTGAAAAGAGTTATTGAAAAGAGTTATTGAAAAGAGTTATTGAAAAGAGTTATTGAAAAGAGTTATTGAAAAGAGTTATTGAAAAGAGTTATTGAAAAGAGTTATTGAAAAGAGTTATTGAAAAGAGTTATTGAAAAGAGTTATTGAAAAGAGTTATTGAAAAGAGTTATTGAAAAGAGTTATTGAAAAGAGTTATTGAAAAGAGTTATTGAAAAGAGTTATTGAAAAGAGTTATTGAAAAGAGTTATTGAAAAGAGTTATTGAAAAGAGTTATTGAAAAGAGTTATTGAAAAGAGTTATTGAAAAGAGTTATTGAAAAGAGTTATTGAAAAGAGTTATTGAAAAGAGTTATTGAAAAGAGTTATTGAAAAGAGTTATTGAAAAGAGTTATTGAAAAGAGTTATTGAAAAGAGTTATTGAAAAGAGTTATTGAAAAGAGTTATTGAAAAGAGTTATTGAAAAGAGTTATTGAAAAGAGTTATTGAAAAGAGTTATTGAAAAGAGTTATTGAAAAGAGTTATTGAAAAGAGTTATTGAAAAGAGTTATTGAAAAGAGTTATTGAAAAGAGTTATTGAAAAGAGTTATTGAAAAGAGTTATTGAAAAGAGTTATTGAAAAGAGTTATTGAAAAGAGTTATTGAAAAGAGTTATTGAAAGAGTTATTGAAAAGAGTTATTGAAAAGAGTTATTGAAAAGAGTTATTGAAAAGAGTTATTGAAAAGAGTTATTGAAAAGAGTTATTTGAGTTAAAAGAGTTATTGAAAAGAGTTATTGAAAAGAGTTATTGAAAAGAGTTATTGAAAAGAGTTATTGAAAAGAGTTATTGAAAAGAGTTATTGAAAAGAGTTATTGAAAAGAGTTATTGAAAAGAGTTATTGAAAAGAGTTATTGAAAAGAGTTATTGAAAAGAGTTATTGAAAAAAGAGTTATTGAAAAGAGTTATTGAAAAGAGTTATTGAAAAGAGTTATTGAAAAAAAGAGTTATTGAAAAGAGTTATTGAAAAGAGTTATTGAAAAGAGTTATTGAAAAGAGTTATTGAAAAGAGTTATTGAAAAGAGTTATTGAAAAGAGTTATTGAAAAGAGTTATTGAAAAGAGTTATTGAAAAGAGTTATTGAAAAGAGTTATTGAAAAGAGTTATTGAAAAGAGTTATTGAAAAGAGTTATTGAAAAGAGTTATTGAAAAGAGTTATTGAAAAGAGTTATTGAAAAGAGTTATTGAAAAGAGTTATTGAAAAGAGTTATTGAAAAGAGTTATTGAAAAGAGTTATTGAAAAGAGTTATTGAAAAGAGTTATTGAAAAGAGTTATTGAAAAGAGTTATTGAAAAGAGTTATTGAAAAGAGTTATTGAAAAGAGTTATTGAAAAGAGTTATTGAAAAGAGTTATTGAAAAGAGTTATTGAAAAGAGTTATTGAAAAGAGTTATTGAAAAGAGTTATTGAAAAAGTTATTGAAAAGAGTTATTGAAAAGAGTTATTGAAAAGAGTTATTGAAAAGAGTTATTGAAAAGAGTTATTGAAAAGAGTTATTGAAAAGAGTTATTGAAAAGAGTTATTGAAAAGAGTTATTGAAAAGAGTTATTGAAAAGAGTTATTGAAAAGAGTTATTGAAAAGAGTTATTGAAAAGAGTTATTGAAAAGAGTTATTGAAAAGAGTTATTGAAAAGAGTTATTGAAAAGAGTTATTGAAAAGAGTTATTGAAAAGAGTTATTGAAAAGAGTTATTGAAAAGAGTTATTGAAAAGAGTTATTGAAAAGAGTTATTGAAAAGAGTTATTGAAAAGAGTTATTGAAAAGAGTTATTGAAAAGAGTTATTGAAAGAGTTATTGAAAAGAGTTATTGAAAAGAGTTATTGAAAAGAGTTATTGAAAAGAGTTATTGAAAAGAGTTATTGAAAAGAGTTATTGAAAAGAGTTATTGAAAAGAGTTATTGAAAAGAGTTATTGAAAAGAGTTATTGAAAAGAGTTATTGAAAAGAGTTATTGAAAAGAGTTATTGAAAAGAGTTATTGAAAAGAGTTATTGAAAAGAGTTATTGAAAAGAGTTATTGAAAAGAGTTATTGAAAAGAGTTATTGAAAAGAGTTATTGAAAAGAGTTATTGAAAAGAGTTATTGAAAAGAGTTATTGAAAAGAGTTATTGAAAAGAGTTATTGAAAAGAGTTATTGAAAAGAGTTATTGAAAAGAGTTATTGAAAAGAGTTATTGAAAAGAGTTATTGAAAAGAGTTATTGAAAAGAGTTATTGAAAAGAGTTATTGAAAAGAGTTATTGAAAAGAGTTATTGAAAAGAGTTATTGAAAAGAGTTATTGAAAAGAGTTATTGAAAAGAGTTATTGAAAAGAGTTATTGAAAAGAGTTATTGAAAAGAGTTATTGAAAAGAGTTAAAGAGTTATTGAAAAGAGTTATTGAAAAGAGTTATTGAAAAGAGTTATTGAAAAGAGTTATTGAAAAGAGTTATTGAAAAGAGTTATTGAAAAGAGTTATTGAAAAGAGTTATTGAAAAGAGTTATTGAAAAGAGTTATTGAAAAGAGTTATTGAAAAGAGTTATTGAAAAGAGTTATTGAAAAGAGTTATTGAAAAGAGTTATTGAAAAGAGTTATTGAAAAGAGTTATTGAAAAGAGTTATTGAAAAGAGTTATTGAAAAGAGTTATTGAAAAGAGTTATTGAAAAGAGTTATTGAAAAGAGTTATTGAAAAGAGTTATTGAAAAGAGTTATTGAAAAGAGTTATTGAAAAGAGTTATTGAAAAGAGTTATTGAAAAGAGTTATTGAAAAGAGTTATTGAAAAGAGTTATTGAAAGAGTTATTGAAAAGAGTTATTGAAAAGAGTTATTGAAAAGAGTTATTGAAAAGAGTTATTGAAAAGAGTTATTGAAAAGAGTTATTGAAAAGAGTTATTGAAAAGAGTTATTGAAAAGAGTTATTGAAAAGAGTTATTGAAAAGAGTTATTGAAAAGAGTTATTGAAAAGAGTTATTGAAAAGAGTTATTGAAAAGAGTTATTGAAAAGAGTTATTGAAAAGAGTTATTGAAAAGAGTTATTGAAAAGAGTTATTGAAAAGAGTTATTGAAAAGAGTTATTGAAAAGAGTTATTGAAAAGAGTTATTGAAAAGAGTTATTGAAAAGAGTTATTGAAAAGAGTTATTGAAAAGAGTTATTGAAAAGAGTTATTGAAAAGTTATTGAAAGTTATTGAAAAGAGTTATTGAAAAGAGTTATTGAAAAGAGTTATTGAAAAGAGTTATTGAAAAGAGTTATTGAAAAAGTTATTGAAAAGAGTTATTGAAAAGAGTTATTGAAAAGAGTTATTGAAAAGAGTTATTGAAAAGAGTTATTGAAAAGAGTTATTGAAAAGAGTTATTGAAAAGAGTTATTGAAAAGAGTTATTGAAAAAGAGTTATTGAAAAGAGTTATTGAAAAGAGTTATTGAAAAGAGTTATTGAAAAGAGTTATTGAAAAGAGTTATTGAAAAGAGTTATTGAAAAGAGTTATTGAAAAGAGTTATTGAAAAGAGTTATTGAAAAGAGTTATTGAAAAGAGTTATTGAAAAGAGTTATTGAAAAGAGTTATTGAAAAGAGTTATTGAAAAGAGTTATTGAAAAGAGTTATTGAAAAGAGTTATTGAAAAGAGTTATTGAAAAGAGTTATTGAAAAGAGTTATTGAAAAGAGTTATTGAAAAGAGTTATTGAAAAGAGTTATTGAAAAGAGTTATTGAAAAGAGTTATTGAAAAGAGTTATTGAAAAGAGTTATTGAAAAGAGTTATTGAAAAGAGTTATTGAAAAGAGTTATTGAAAAGAGTTATTGAAAAGAGTTATTGAAAAGAGTTATTGAAAAGAGTTATTGAAAAGAGTTATTGAAAAGAGTTATTGAAAAGAGTTATTGAAAAGAGTTATTGAAAAGAGTTATTGAAAAGAGTTATTGAAAAGAGTTATTGAAAAGAGTTATTGAAAAGAGTTATTGAAAAGAGTTATTGAAAAGAGTTATTGAAAAGAGTTATTGAAAAGAGTTATTGAAAAGAGTTATTGAAAAGTTATTGAAAAGAGTTATTGAAAAGAGTTATTGAAAAGAGTTATTGAAAAGAGTTATTGAAAAGAGTTATTGAAAAGAGTTATTGAAAAGAGTTATTGAAAAGAGTTATTGAAAAGAGTTATTGAAAAGAGTTATTGAAAAGAGTTATTGAAAAGAGTTATTGAAAAGAGTTATTGAAAAGAGTTATTGAAAAGAGTTATTGAAAAGAGTTATTGAAAAGAGTTATTGAAAAGAGTTATTGAAAAGAGTTATTGAAAAGAGTTATTGAAAAGAGTTATTGAAAAGAGTTATTGAAAAGAGTTATTGAAAAGAGTTATTGAAAAGAGTTATTGAAAAGAGTTATTGAAAAGAGTTATTGAAAAGAGTTATTGAAAATGTGGTGCATCGGTAGAATCTTCTTGATACCCTACTTGGACAATGTGAGCAATATCGCGATCAGAAGAACAGCGATGGCACCAGTCGCTGTCACTGTCCGAAGACCGAGATTGGGCTTCTTTAGGTTTGTTGCCTGTGTTCGAAATCTTATCCATAAACATATTATTTTCAAATGCATCGAGCTTCTCCATTTCTGTCTTTCCAATAGTCCATGTCTCCTATCCAGAAGGAAGACACAGAGTTTTGAGGAGAGAGAGAGAGAGAGAGAGAGAGAGAGAGAGAGAGAGAGAGAGAGACAGACAGACAGACAGACAGACAGACAGACAGACAGACAGACAGACAGACAGACAGACAGACAGACAGACAGACAGACAGACATACAGAGACAGACAGAGACAAAGGCAGAGAGAGATACCGACATATATATAGGCAGAAATAGACATTATAGGCATAAAAAGATACGCATACAGATGAATGTGTAACTCAGGCAAACTACTTTCATTTAGACAAGTTTATTTAAAGTCATCAATTCACACCGAAGCTGAAGTCTTTCAAAAGTCGTATAACATCTTTTAAAGTTCACTCGGTTAAGAAAAGTCGGCAGCAACGAGAGCGACAGAAACATAGCAGTGAAATGAAGGAAGCAATCGCTTTTGCTTTGTCCATGAAGCTGATTATGCGATGGTGTACGCTGAGTAGTGCATTTTCAGTGGAATGATGACGATGATGATGATGATGACGATGACGATGATGATGATGATGATGATGATGATGACGACGATGTGTTGATGATGATGATGATGATGATGATGATGATGATGATGAGTTCTCTGCCCAAAGGCAGGTCCATTGGAGTTTTATCCCACCCGGGGTGAGAGATGAGTGAGGTTGTTTCCCATTGCCTTCCTTGCAGACAATTATGGGTGAACAACGTGTCCAGGGTCGCTACGCAGTGGCTTAAGGTAGATTCGAACATGTGACCCTTCGGTTTCAAGGCACAGAACATACCCTACACCACCGCATTCTACATTTTCAGTGGAATAGTATTTAGAAGAGCCAGATTAATAGCGATACAGTTTACGCGATGAAAGAGGACGACTACTGAAGCGATTCGCAACTACATTTACTGACACTGACCATCGTACAAAGGCAAGCAAAGATAAAATTGTTCAAAAAAGCGAATAGAATTTATTGCAGCGAAATTGTTGCTACGATCGAGGTGTTGAATAGGCGTTCAAATCGCATTGGACACTCGTTGAGTGAGTGCATAGTCATCATTCTCCAAGAAGCGGTTGTCTCTCTCCTTGCGGTCTCTGCGAAAAGAATACACAGAACAGATTGCTAAATGCATCCATTCTGAGACTTTATATAGCGCCTCTTGAAGATATCTACTCTGCGCTAGCTTATTATGATGTTAAGTGTCATTGCGAACGAAAATATTACACCAGTTAGCAAAACAATGCACGGTAAACTAGAAGAGACACCACTGGCGGGCCCACGCGCACACGAGGAACCAACCAACGGATTCCCGTCGAAAGCTAACAGATGGCATGGATTTTCAGAGTCTCTGAGCCAAGTTGCGTCGATGTCTAATGATGTCTAAGAATCGTCCGAATTTAGCAGATATTTCGCCATTTTAGCTTTGTAACTGCTATGCAGACAAGTGAGCCGGAAAATGAGGGCCAAAATAATAAACCACGAAGCAGGCCAATTGTAGGTCTATAGTCTATACAAGCAAACAGTTACAGACTCACTTTAAAATGCTAAGCAAGCTAAAAATCGATTCCGAATCAAGATGTTGGCAACTAACTTTAAATCGTAATACCGAATTTCTCATGCGTTACATAAAAGCTAAGCGCAGGAAATCATGTAATTGACGAGCGCTTCGTCGTATCAGAGGGGTTGTGATGAAGGAGGGTTGACGAATATGAGAGGAGGACGAGGAGGATGAGGAGAAGGAGGACGAGGAGGGGAGGAGAGGAGGAGAGGAGGAAGGGGAGGAAAAATAAAAAGGAGGTGGTGGAGGAGTAGGAAGAGAAGGAGGAAGACCGTGGAATATAGAGAGAATGAGGAAGATGAATAGCAGAAAGATGACGTATAAGATGACGCCTTCATTCGTTCATTCATTCATTCAGTCAGTTAGTCACTCAGTCATTCAATCATTCGACCACAGCAATGATGCTTAATATGAAGGATAGTCATGCATGTAAGTGATTACAATCTACATTGCCTTCCTGGATCCTCTTTGTAAGATTCTCCCCATTCAGTAAAAAGTAGAGTGAAAATTACAAGATGCGCAAATAGTTGGATAACGACTTACTATTATTATATTCGTTTATTGGTTGCAAACAGAGCCGGATTAACCTATAAGGGAAATAAGCCATGGCTTAGGGCCCCACAACGTTTTGAGGGCCCCCAACTGTCAGGAAATATAAAAATCAGATGGTACAAAGGTCCTATTTGACAATTTTCTTCTGAAAAAAGACGGAAAAAAAGGTCATTAGAAATTTTTCAAAGTAATAAACAATGGTTTTTCTCCAAATCTGAAAAAATATTTTTGCATGGCTTTCCGGTTAGGGCCCCCGAATGTCTTAACCCGGCCCTTGGCTTAGGGCCCCGAAAGTCTTAATCCAGCCCTGGTTGCAAAACAAATAGAAACACCACTATCTGGTACATGGAATCAGGGATCGGTTTTTCTGATGACCGGAGCGCCGTGTCGGTGAAATATTCTAGAGTCTAGACTAGCATGGCGCCTGAAACCGGCGTTGCGTTTCCTTTTTGTTTAGGACGGGATCACTGCGTGGAATATATTTATAATTAATATAGCTAATAATTAATTAAGTTAATAACCAAGGTTATATGATGCTTATAAACAGGCGAGTAAATAAATATAATACTCTACTAAAAGTTGATTGACTGGTTAGTGTCCACTTACTATTCTGTTGAGAAGAAAGAGCACTAGCAGTGCCAGAAGGGCGAAGACGAACAACACTGCTCCAATTCCAATCAGACTGTACTGTACGTCATCGTAGTACTTGCGCTGAGACACGAGGGATTCCTTTTCCTTCTCGGTCATGGAGTAAACCTGTCGAAGGTCAAACCAGTTTCAATGTCAAACGTGTTCTTACCCTACTGAGTCAGTTGGTTAGACTCCACATGTGTGAGTGGGCGCGCACTCCTGACTCTTCAAGTAGCCTGTGCTCTGTTTTGCTACTCAATAAGCTGGTGCCATTTCCTTAGCTTGAAAGCAGAGCGTGAGCATACTATAAAAGATCTGTCAGAAACTGGAATGAGCTGGGTGGCAACCTGTTTGTTTGGCTCGATTATTATGGTAAATAAGTAACCACTTTTATCGCTAGCTGTTCTGCGATATCAGCCCAGCTAGCTTGCCCATCACATGGAGCCATATAGAAACCATATTCCCATATGGGACCAGTACTGTACAGAGCCCGCATGGGTCCCATTTAATGCCCATAAAAATGTTGGCAGGCAGTAGCTAAATGTAGACAAAAAACTTTTCTGAACCGGTCTTCTGTCTTCAAATCAGAAGTCTTTCCTCTGAGAGAGGAAGAATGTAATGAAAGAGTTAGAAAAGTCTTTTTGTGTTAGACAACATCTCTCCCAAAATGAGCAAATCCAGTAGTCTACACCTGGCCTATAGGACGGCGACAGAGAGCAACTTACCTCTTCCATCCAAGCAATGGGAATAACGGTTATGTTGTTCGTGAAGTTTTCAGTGTCTCTGTTGCAAAAACAAATAAGAAAGCGATATTCAGAACTTACGTTTATTTTGTTAGAAATTGTTTTTGTTACGCTGCTGCACAAAAGTAAGTGTAATCTTTGTTGACCTGCTCTTTCTAGACAACTTGCTACAGAGATATTACACAGGTATGTAGATGAGTAGACGGTACTGTTACACCTATAGGACAAGCTGGGCACATTCTTTGCGAATTGAACCGTCTCTATTAGCTGAACTCTTTGGGTCAGACTGAACCACGGCCGATTACTGGTATTTGACCAGATAATACAAATTGTACTTGATATTGTCCTCCTTCCAACGTGCAGAAGTGCGTACATGAACACACGACAGAACATGGACGAAGCTGAGCAATTGCACATGAAGGGCTTGCTGAAGGTCCTTCTAGTGATCAAATGGCTGTCGAATTCCTTGTTTATCTTAATTAGAACAGTTGTGTTAGATATGATTAATTAATTTATTAATTAAAATTTAAGAATTCTTACGGAAAAGATGCCAGATTCATGACGTATGCGTTCAACTGCAGCTTTCTAGAACCTTCTTCAACTTCGCCCGAAGACTGGAAGAAGAAACAGTTACACAAATTAGATTATATAATCGTAGATATAGTCCTATATGTTTTACATCACATATAATAATAATATCTTTTCTTTAATAAGCGCCTGACAAACGCACTGCGCTGTACATTTACATGTTATGCAATTTAAATCTTAACTACTAACACTCTAACAGAAGAGACAGCCTGCAATACAACGGCGCTAATAGCAGCCTACAAAGCATATCCACGCAACGGGGGCTCGAACTCGGTACCTCTCGCTCTCTGTGCCAGATGTTATCCAATGCGCTATCGGGCCCCCCAAATATAGTATCTATTATTATTTTGCTTAATATTTCTTTATATTTATCTATTGTTGTTTGGTTGGTCATATGAGTACCGGCATCAACTGTTCAACTTTTTGCGTTATTGAGATTTATTGCTTGAAATCGCAACCAAAACTCCTGATCCACTGAAAAAGCCAGATGGAAATCCGATAGGTCAGAGAAACCAGAAGCCAGGCTGCATGGGCGTAGCCAGAAAAGAATTTTCGGAGGGGGTTTTAAGATTTCGGAAGATTTTCCATTGGAAATGGTCGCAAAAGTAAAGTTTTTTGTATTTCGCATGTAAAAGGATATAAAAAAATTCTGACACTTATTTGGGGGAGTTGAACCCGTAAACCCCCTAAATACGCCCATGCCAGGCTGCGGTAGCCTGATAAAGGGTTTCATTATGTAGCCTGGAATAAACAGTTAAACCATTTCTACCGTTTCTTCTACAACGACTACATTTCTTCATATCGTTTGCTTTGCAGGTTTCTGACATTACCGTACATTCAGAAGTTCTAATAGAACGACTGACCTGATCAATTTTGAAGTAAGTCGCGTGGTATTTGGGGTCAGGATGAAGGCCCTGAATGGCATTTATGTAGCTGCTATCGGCGTTCAGAAAATGAGGCTGAGACAGTAGCAATGGAATATTATCTAAAGCAACACATCAGGTTCAATTTAACAACAACAATTGTAATGATAATAATTATGACAATTATAGTTGAACCCCAGACACAGAGGTGAAATATAGCTATGTCAGTGCTCTGCCTCCGTGCCACCAGAATACTCTGTACTAGTCTAATCCAAAGCAATCCAACCCAGTACAATCTAATCTAATTTAATCTAATGACTTATATAGCGCCGCTATCATAACGTGCTAGACGTCAGTCGATGGTCACTTGAAATTAAATCGAAATTAAAGAATCATTAACATTGGAGAACCCAGAGCGAAATATTGCAATGCATTAAAGTCTGACTTCTATGATCACAGATATTGTAACTGTAATTGTAACCGAACATTTATATAGCGCCGCTCAGAAATCAGCAGCGTTCTCGACCTGCATCAGTGCCTGCATCAGCGAATAGGAAAGTCTTAAGGCGTCTCCGGAACTGGGAAGGTGAGAGGGCTAATAGCTCAAAGTATGTGGTGATGAAGAGAACAAGTACTGTAGTAGGGTTTGAAAGATATTAGAGCTTACTGTTCGAGTTTGACATTTACCAGATTTAACTGTATTACCATTTATTTCCCAAACAGAAGATTTCTTTACATTAATGATTCACAAGGCAACAAATCTACGCAGAGCTATAATAAGAAGTCATCCATTTAGGATATCCGCATGCATATGGGAAGAAGCATGGTAATGCCTAATGAGGACAAGGGGAGGGGTCAGAATCAGGTAATTTCCTGCGGACGTCCTTTATGAACAACATATGATGTAACTGTAATGTATTATTTGCAATAACTCCGCCATTGCTCGTACTCTGGCAGTGCCAGACCCAAGCCTGGATGAAGGAGGAGGAGGGCGACGCTAATGATCTTTGTTATCACACAGCGTCGTCAAACTGAAACTAATACTATCATGCCTTTGTGTAACAAGTAATTTTAACAACCTTTCAGCCAGACGGAAAAATGAGTTTTTCTAATGTTCGAAAAAATGTACGATTATAATCTTACTTTTGCATTTTGTAACGTTGAGAACGCCATTTCGCAGACATTTGTCCCCATTTGGAGTCGGTTGGCAGAATCCCCGTCTCCAGCCTCCGTATCCAAAGGAATCTTTGCTGTATTCGTATTTGGTGGCGACCGTGGTGTTCCGCTCTGGACCTTTGCCCACCAGATCGATAGACCGACACCAATCCGAGTCAAAGATGTAGGCAGTCTGCGACACATTCAGACCCGGAGGCCAGGCGTATCCGTCTACAAAGAAGACAACACAACCCTAGTCATTATCACTAATGATAACATCATCAGCATCAGCATCAGCATCAGCATCGTCGTCATCATCATCATCAATCATCATCATCATCATCATCATCATCACCACCACCACCACCACCACCACCACCGCCACCACCACATCATGATCGTCCTCCTCCTCCTCCTCCTCATCATCATAATTAGTAACATTTTTTGTGGCATAGGCAGCTACTGTATTAGCTTTGCTCTGATTCAACTGTTAATAATACCTGTTCCCTTAATACTGTTGCACTTCGTTGAATTCCAGACATTAAGGTAACTGAAATTGATAAAAAAATCAAGATAATATTTGCTTCTTAGTAATTTATTCATAATCAAGACAGAACAGACGAAGAATAAACAGCGGAATCGCTCCGATCAATCTTACATGTTTACCATTTCGCCTTAGTCTCTCTTTTCAATATTGTATTGTATTGTATTGTATTTAAGCATTTGTAAAGCGCCTCTCGTAGGGTGGACCGTTCAGAAGCGTTCCCAGTGCGCAAGACCCCGCGAAAAGAAGCAGGTTTCGAGAAAAGCAAGGAAGAAGAAAGAGTGCTAGATAGAATTGTAGAGCGAACAGAAGGAGAAAGCGCATTCACAAAGAGAGGGGACCAATTGCAGCAAAGGAACGAGACTGAGCCATAGCAGTTCTACTACGGGGAACCAAGCGTGCAGTTCTACACAAAATGTGCAGCTCTAAATCAATTTGTGCAACTGTAAAAGCATTTTTTTGCAGTGAAAAATTGCTAAAAAAGGTCATCGTAATCCAATTGGGAAAAATGTAGCCTACCATTGGTTTTTGAAAAAGAGAGAAGAAGTTGTGCAGTTCTAAAAATTCCTTTAAAAAAGCCCTGGGGAACCAGAAGGTCAAGTCTATTGGTGGAACGAAGTGTACGGTGGGAGGGAGCTGAATGTGGCCGAAGTATAGCGTCAACCAGATATTTCGGGGCAAGACCCCTCTGAACATTGAAGATGAGGGTGATGATTGTTCATTTCATTCATCTCTTTGTCTTCTCCGCTTCTCTTTGTCACCGCTTTCAAATTGACTAATGTCGTGATTCTCTAATTGGTGAGAGTGGCGAACCTGGCGTGTGAACTCTGGCTCGTCACAGCTCTATAGGAGCGCCTCTAAGTGGATCGCTTGAACAGGCGCTATACAAATTCTCAGAATGAATGGATGACTTCGCTAATGTTGTAATTATGCAACACAATACAATATACAACACAAACCAACTGTGAAATTCCCCCTAATAAAATTCAAATATGCGCATTGAAGTCGGGCAATGGAGAACATCAAGCATTCAGAGAAGGCATGCAGTGTAAAGTAAGACTGAGGCACAGAGAGAGAAACAGAGAGACAGAGAGAGACAGACAGACAGAGACAGAGACAGGAACAGAGACAGAGAGAGCAGGAGAAACAGACATGTATTGATAGAGACGTATATTGAGAGAAGAGAGAGAGAGAGAGAGAGAGAGAGAGATAGAGAGAGAGAGAGAGAGAGAGAGAGAGAGAGAGAGAGAGAGAGAGAGAGAGAGAATATTTGTCCGTGAGCCTACCTCAATTCGTTCCATTTCGTGATATCCCACTTGTTCAATGTCCCATCCGTTCTCGTCAATACTTCGAATGTGCCTTCGAATGTCTTTCCGTATCCCTGATCAGACTGTGAACCAAATCGTATTAACATCGTAACACTTATACATAACTCTGGTTTAAGGATATATTTAGCTAATTTAGGGACACAAACAATAGGATACGACACGATATAACACAATATAAATTTGAAGTGTTTCTATAATGCGCTTCATAAAAATCCGTAGGCTGTAAACACGCGTATATACATAGTCTACATACAATTCAATGCAATCCTATATAATGCATTGCGATACAAAACAATTTATGATACATTACAGTGGTAACTGTTGTAAGGTGTCATGGCTGCCTAGTTTTTAAGGTGTAATGATTGGCCAGTTGTAAAGCTTCTATAGTGATTTGCTATTTCGTAATGCTCTTTACGCTTCATAAGCGAATTCCGGATTCACTTCCAACTAATATATCGAGTAATAAAAAGAAATGTTGAGTCATATTATGAAAAATGGTAAAAAATAAACGAAAATCTTGTGTGTTGGACTTCAGTGGACAAATCCAATAGCAACAGACTGAAAACTATAAAGTGAAAATCGTGTAGTAGGCCTAAATATTAACGTAGTGGACCCGTTCACGACCCGAACGTGAGCGGAATCCAAGCAATTACATTCACGCCCGTCATGATATTGGCAAAGTATGTCCCGTGAACTTTCTAACTTCCTTGGGATGATTTTCAAATGGCGGACATCTTGAGGGTCGTTTAGGGTTAGGGTTAGGGTTTGTGTCGCCATTAGAAAACATGGTCAACAATCTTCCACCGCTTTCGGGAGTGTTTATCGGTCGGCTCCTTTCACGTCCACAAAATCATGTGACATGCATTGACCAATAATACGTAACGGGCGTGATTCGAGTCTCGTGTATAGACTCACGTCGGGCGTGACTGTATCCACGACCAAATATTAACAGTATTTGACATTTCTTTACCTAATCCTGCCTGAATCATAGTCACCTGATCTCAACTTACCTTAAGGTGATACAGATATCTTACAGATCATTCAAATACCTTACAGATTATACAGATACCTCACAGACGGACGATGCAGAAACCGTATAGGTGACATAGATAATCTGATTCCATTTTCAGGATCCAAAGCTTTGGAACTCAACTCACTACACATAAGTCTTAAAACTAACTCTATAAAATCATTTAAGACGCGCTATAAATTGTAAATCGTTTATCATATTTAGTTACCGAATATTTTCTCTGTTTTTGTTGTGTTTTGTTGCAGGCAGTAGTATCAGTGTATCAGTGTAATTGATTTTCTGTGCCTGTACATTTCGCTTATAATTATCGGTTAATTGCAACCATTTTCACGACAATACTGTAGGCCTATGGTGGACTCGATAAGCTCATTCGAGCTCTTTCCCTTTCCAGAGCTTCTAAACCTTTAGGAGTAATAACCAATAATTGATCTCTCTAGTGAATGTTAATGTTGCTTTACTTTTCATAATTTTCACTATTTTTGTTTTGTTTTCTAGGTTCTCGATTTCTTTTTATCCATCTAGTTTAACTTGCGGGAATCTTGCAATCTTGATTGCTTGAATGTTTGCTTGATTGAGCCACAGGCTAAATAGTCAAATCTTGCGACGACTAGTTCGATCACTTACAATCATTCAATCGTCGTGAAACTTGGCAGACAGACTCGCCCTCGCACACACTTCATTCTGTCAAAATTTCAGCTCCCCAAAAAAGGCTAGCTTATAGAATCGGGGACTCAACTTTTCGAATCGGGGAATCCCCTTTTCCCACACGCAGCGTTGTGATTGGCCAGCGTTGCCATTGGCTGCAACAGAAACGGGTGCGGTGCTTGATTAAACGGACGCTATGTTGTAAAATGCTATATATTTGTAGAGGTAACTGCTTAATATGACGGATTATAGGATACTAGATGGATATAGTAAAAAACTTTGTTTTTACTATTGGTTCTTTTTATTATGCATGCATTTCTTGACCCTTGTATTTTTGAGTTGAATCAACTTGAAACTTGATTCAACCGGAACTTCTAAACTGCGGTTCTTTCTTTCATACGTACAATGCCCAAGGAACTGTTGCTTACAAGGAATAACAACAGCCTGTATAATCGTAATCGTAATCGTAAAATCTAAATTTCTAAAGCGCCACCCGCAAGCGAAGCGCAGGGCACCAGCTTATTCACGAGCGCTGTGCCTTTTACGTGTAGCCTACCTGATACAGAAGTCCGTATTTCGTGTCCTTGAGCGGAGTGATGCCGAACCGATGCTTAAGAAAGTCGGTTAAGTTCGCGATGTTGTCGTTTTCATATCCCCAGAGGAGGTCCTTCAGGGCGATGCGGCTGAATAGACCTTCCTTCAGAAGTCCGATCAAATTGGAGACGCCTCGTTCGACGGTCTTATTTGTCCACAGCAGTCGCGTTGCCAGGTTCTATAGCAGATAAGGAAGAAATTAATTTAGAGGGAGTTTGCGAGCCGCTGATGATATTGGTACATATGAATGTATTATGTAGGCATGCATGTATTTACGTATGTATGTGTCTACGTGTGCATACATGCATGTATGCGTGAATGCGTTCATTCATTCATTCTGGAGATTTATATAGCGCCCCTTCAGTAAATCTACTCAGGAGCTCCCAGCCCAGCCATGTCTAAAGAAAAAAGACTTGAGTGATTTATAAAACCTAGGTTGATTGGTCAAAGGTAGCAAACGCAGCTCCGATGGCAGGTCATTCCAGATGGAGGGGTCTGCAACCGAGAAAGCTCGGCGCTGCCTAGCAGTCAAGTGAGCCCGCGGAACTAGGAGTTGCCCCGTCGTCGCGTGTATGCGTGTATGCGTGTAAGCGTGTATGCGTGTATGCATGTATGCATGCAGGCATGTATGTATGTATGTATGTATGTATGTATGTATGTATGTATGAATTAAGGTATGTATTTATGTATATGCATATACTGTATATAAGTATATTTGCATGTATGTTTGCATGTATGTGTCTGTACATTTTACATCGTATCTTTTAAGTAACACACAAAGCGCCGACAGGTTGTGTTGATAGATTGAAATTGGTTCTGGCTTAATGTAGCAGAAATGGCATTCTAGTTGAGAGGTGGTGGTGTGTTGCTCGTGTTTGGGATGGTGTGTTTCTCAGGAATGCCTGTGGTTGTATTCGTGGTGGTATTGGAGGTGGAATTGCTGGTGGTGGTAGTATCGGTGGTGGTATTGGTGAGGTGCTGGTGGCAGTGGTGACGGTATTGGTGGTGGAATTGGTGTTAGTATCGGTGTTGGTATTGGTGGTGATTGTCAACGAAGTAATGGTGGAGGGTTTCTGATAGCGTTGTGCTTGGAGTGGACCTGGTGGTTAAAGTGGTGATAGTGGGTAGTTTGATCATCCAAATTATGATATATTCTATTGATAGATATCACACTTAGGCCTATTGCACATAATAATGCACAATCACTTATATATAATTATGCCTATATGCGATCGTTCAATCAGTATGGTATCTATGAATAGAAAATACCAATGACAGAGATAGTGGTAGTTTTGACACCGCTCTGATGATAAGGAAGCTTCGCTGTCTATACCAATCCTTCTACTGTATACCTAACCCTCGTCATTTGCAGCTTGGTACACACTCTACTGTTGAGAACAGCCCCTAAAGTGGATATTTACTTATGCGCGTAATTGGTTATTAGAGGTAAAGGGTTAACGTATTTATCATACCAGTATCGGCAGATTAACGGTAGTTATCTGATCAGACTCATTGCCGACTGATGCCTCTTCGTCGAAGGTGTATTTCTTGTGGAGTTCATAAGAAAGGTGACTGCGTTTGTTGTCAAATGATACGGACTTCATCTCCAACATCAGCCTGTCGTCATAAAAAGAAAAGTGACATGTCATCCTGTTGGATTTGTTTGTCTGGGTTGTCTGTTGTAGACTTGATCTATACCAAGTTCTCTCACTAGGGCTAGGCAGTTTACTTGGCTTGTTGAATGGCGGCCTGTACTCGTTAATAAGTGTGCAGTTTTTTAATAGGGCGAGACGCCGGTGACATCCTATCCTAGTTCATTCATTCAAAATGTTTATATAGCGCCCCTTCAAGGTAACTGTCAGAAGCACTCAAATGTCCAACCCGGGCAAAATGTAAGTTTACAAATGGCCATAAAAATAGGCCTATCAGTACATGATCTATGGAACAGTCGTAGCTCCCGATGTCCGGGGCTATGTCCGGGGATATATATATATATATATATATATATATATATATATATATATATATATACATAGGCCTACCACAGAGAATGCGGTTCTGCATAGCTGCTGTGCAGTTGATGCGATTGGTCATCCACAACTGCTTATCTGGCAGAGAAACCCCGATTATTTCGCTGCTAACCCCTATGCGTAGATACGGTTACGATAGTCTTCAGAGAATAAGCTTACTCAAACAAATAATACGTAGATGTATGGCTACGATTGTTTTAAAACAGAGAATACGTAGATATGGTAACGATTGTTTTCAAACAAAGAGTACGAAGATATGGTTGCCAATGTCTTCACACAGAAGAAAACGTAAACATGGTTACGATTGTCTTCAAAAGAGAAGACTATACGTAGATATGGTTAAGATTGTCTTCAAACAGAGGAATTCGTCGATATGGTTACGATTGTCTTCAATCAGAAGAATATGTAGACATGGCTACGATTGTCTTCAAGCAGAACAATACGTAAGCTTATTATACGTGGACAACTGGACATGCCATGGTTACGATTGTCTTCAATCTGAAGAATACGTAGACATAGCTACGATTGTCTTCAAACAGAAGAGTAAACGTAGACATGGTTACGATTGTCGAGGATATAATTATGGTTAGTGTTATATTCAAACGGAGAAGACGTAGGCATGGTTACATTTGTCTCCAGAGAGATTGCGTAGATGTAGTTACGATTGTTTCTTAACAAATAGAATGCGTACATACAGAAGAATACGTCGGCATGGTTACGATTGTTTGAGAATACGTAGGCCTAGGTAGATATGATTGTCTTCATACGAAGAGAAAAAGTAGATAGGGCCTATGGTTACGATAGTCTTCAAACAAAAGGAATACGTATATAAACGGTTTCTATTGTCTTCAAACAAATAGAATATAGTCATATGTCATACGTCTTTAATTGTTGCACAAGTTATAGGTATATTAATATAAATAATACTCTATTTTATTCTGTTCTATTCCAATTTATTCTATTCCATTCCATCTTATTCTAGTCTGGAAACCACACGCTGACATACTTTAAAAAAATCGTCCAAACCTTGCGGCCACGCCCGTTTCCATAGAGACCTCTAAACGCCCGTGTTACCAGTTGACATAAGTCCAGAAAGACAAAAGTAGCTAGGAGATGCGTGAAACCCATTGAGAAGTATAATACCATATATCACTTATAAATAATAACATATCAGATTGGTGATACCTGTAGACGTATGGTCCGATTTGGCTGACGGTTGTGTTCTTGCCAGTTTTGACAATTTCGTCAGGATTGGAGATGTTGAAGAAATAGAAAGACGTATTCCCGACCTGACAAAGCAAAGCCACGATCAATTTGTAATGGCTTTCAGACTGTTGCGGAGTATATAGACTACTAGAGGCACAGAAAGCTAGCTACTATAAAAGGTGCGTGTTTTGTGTAGATAGCAAGGAAACCTAATACAAAACGTTGGATCGCCCACAGTGAAACCTTATGCTAGATGGTGGATGTTTGACCTGAATGGTCAATCTGGGCTTATCAATCAATCAATCAATCAATCAATCAATCAATCAATCAATCAATCAATCAATCAATCAATCAGTCAATCAATCAATCAGTCAATCAATCAATCAATCAATCAATCAATCAATCAATCAATCAGTCAATCAATCAATCAATCAATCAATCAATCAATCAATCAATCAATCAATCAATCAATCAATCAATCAATCAATCAATCAATCAATCAATCAATCAATCAATCAATCAATCAATCAATCAATCAATCAATCAATCAATCAATCAATCAATCAATCAATCAATCAATCAATCAATAAATCTTATCAATCAATCAATCAATCAATCAATCAATCAATCAATCAATCAATCAATCAATCAATCAATCAATCAATCAATCAATCAATCACTCACTCACTCACTCACTCACTCACTCACTCAATCAATCCTTTTATTGTTCCAATAAAATAAAATACAGGTATTGATACAGAATTTTCACCGATCGTGAGACTAGTAGTTTAAAACAGTCAGATCACATGATTAGCCTATTGACCATTGAGGGAGACAATCGGATATGTATATATATATATATATGTATATATATATTTGAGCACTTGTTATAGCGCCACATCAAGATGTCTACTCAGAAGCGCTCCCGACTACAGCGCGGACACTGAATCGGAGTTTCACGCCGAAGCGCATGAGCAATTGCGAGTGAAGGACTTGCCCAGGGTCCCTACGCGGCGGCTTGAGTTGGATTCGAACCCGCAACCCTCCGGCTGCAAGGCATCGAACATACCCCTACACCACCGCGCCCCACTACCCAAAAGGGACTGAAATCCCGCTAAGTTAGGGATACCCGTGTACCATGTGAGCAGAAGGATGACGGCTGAGTATACTTAACAGTGATGTAAGAGAGAAGAAATAACTAGCTTAACTAACAATTCTTAACTAGGTCACTTAACTAATTGTGTCAAAGCAATGAATCACCATATTTGGATAACACATTGACTATTATCAAGGCGGTAGGCTCTGACTCCTTTTTAAACTATATCGCTGATTTACTAATTACAGGGCTATTTTACTAAGTACTGTATAAGCACAAATAGAGGTTCCTTCTAAATAGTTGACTCTGAAAACATTGCAACGGCTCTTACTTCTTTTGAGGCGTGGATCTTGTCCTTGAAGACTGGAACAAGAATTCCTCCTATGATGAGGAGAATGGCTCCAAGAACAGCCACACCGATGAGCACGGAATATAACCATCGCCCGATCATTCTGACTGTTAACGCTTCTTCTGAGCGCTGTTAATAAATTTATAAATTAAGCGCCTTTTTAAATAAATATATATATATATATATATATATCTAAGTTGCTTTTTATATTGTTACATATATTATATAGTCTGTGTTGTGTGTGCATACATATATGTGTGTTTGTGTGCGTTTGTGCATGTGTATGTGTGTGCATATTATGTATGTGCGTGTGTGCATTCACAAGTAAGTTTGTTCATGGGTGTATTTTAGCATTAGTAAGATTGTAGGCAGTTTAATGAGCAGCAAGATGGTCTAAATCGATAAAGCGCTTGGTCTATTATAGTCTGGACAAGTTCAATGCGCACGGAAGTTGTGGGTGAAGGACTTCCTCAAGGTCTGTACATAGTAACCTTCTTAGAGAAGACTCTAACCTATACTCTCCGTGTTACAAGGCAAGCGCAACAACCAATCAGCAACCATGTCGCAAATATATACAGCAATACGCGCATTTCATTAGAGCTCCTAAAATAAAAAGCACACTTTTAAAAATCAGTCTCCAAGTTTCCTGCAATGATACGAACTGATGAAAAAAACAACAGAGTTACCGTTTGTAGATTGGTCGAGAGCCGGTTGTTAACTGAAAACTTTGCGGCATCGAAGAACAATTTATCTGTCTGTGCAGACTCAAGGGGTTACAGAATCTCCAGTGTTCCCTGCACATGACTGTCACATGAGAGTGAGGTATTAACATAGCTGAACAACAAAATTATAAGGCCTTTTTTCATCACTCCACGGTGAATCCCGCATAAACTCCTTTGTGACAACATCGCACAATCTCTAATTGCCAGTACACCCAAGACAGCTATAATACGAGTTCCTCCGCAGCCATAATTGGCTCTCGTTATGCTACTTTGGAAAAACAAGCAACTCTTAAAATAGCCTGTAAGTGTAACCGAATCATATAACAAGTCGCTCTCAATAACGAATACAGGTCGGTCATTAGTAGCCTTTTGTGTTTAACGATATCTTGTGATTGCGTGGGCGGTTGACATCGATCTCACCTTCTCCTACAATTGCTGGAACAATGGTAGCACTCTGGCGTGAAGAGAGGAACATCAAGTAATAGCCGGATCGATACCCGCTACCCTCTTAGAGGTCAACTCAGCCTTAAACTCCCTAAGTGGCGACTGCAAAATGAGCAGCAGGCAGGGGTGCAAAGGCCAAGTTAGGGTTTTTGTTTTGTTTGTTTGTTTGTTTTTTATATTACAATTTCCAATTTCAAATCATAAAACTGATAAAAATGGCTAAATACCGTTGAAATTAATCAGATGCATATAAATTAAATGAACTAGAACAGTAGAACCTTAGATTGTCGTAAAACGAAATTAACAAAGACCATAAAACAATTGCCAATAGAGTTGAAGAGACGCAATTTTTGGCATTTATAATTTCTAAATTTCCAAAAAGCAAAAAACCAAAATTTGCGGGTTTTTTGTTTTTTGTTGTAAACAAAAAAACCCAAAAAAACAAAAAACCAAGCCTTTAGTAGGACAGATGGGCGCCTTGCCATGCGGTTAAATTCGACTCAGTGAGACCCGAACATGTACTCTTCGCGTTACAAGGCGTGAACTCTAACCACTGGGCTACCGTGTCTCACACTGCATTAGCAACACAATCGCACAAATAACTATACAACACCGTTGTAAAAATATAAACCAAAAGAAAAGAAACGTTAAACAAAACAAAGGAAAACAAATCACACAAAAACAACGAAATAAACTTCTACCAAGTAAGTAAGTATGTTCTTTATTACAACAGTTGCAAGCCCTCACTCTGGTGTACATACATCGTACAATAATCTTTCTTTTACGGCCACCATTCATCATCTAATTAGAGGGATTCTTTATCCCTTTAGGGCCTCCTTTTTATAGCCAATTTGCAATATGTATACCTGATAATTCTGTTTCATTGTTGCAAAATAAACATTTTGATTGATTGATTGATTGATTGAATTGAGTCAGTGAAGGTATAATATTTTAATTATAAACGTTTCTCGCACAAGATTGTCTGCAACAGGTAAAGAGAGGCCGTGCGTTCGCGGTCGTAAGTTATGTATTTTAGGGTTTGGGGTTATTATTAACCTATGCAGTACATGGCCCGGATTCCTTAAGATCCCCGAGAGAAGTCTGGTGTCAGCCTCCTTGCAATTCCGCTCAAAGGTTAGGTCTTTGTCTGATGTGCGTATTGTGTCCTACCCAACGATTCATAAAAGTGCATAACAAGGTTCGTGAATGTATTCAGAGCATGTGCATATTATGTTTGCCTAGAACAAAGAGGACCAACGAAAACCAAGTGACAATTCGTCACTCAGGGATTTTGATCACGCGTAACATATTCATGCGACACATTAGGCCTAATTGCAGCCAATTAACCATAATTTGGTAAATTATCCGCAACAGATAAGTCTACTTAATATGTTTCATGTAATTATGTATGCACGTACGTACGCATGTATGTATGTACACGTATATATGTATGTATGTATGTATGTATGTGTGTTTGTATGTATGCATGTATTCAATTCAATTCGATTCAGTTTATTTGCTGAACCAACACGGTACAATTATGACAGTAGACTTAGTAGTTTACATTAATAGTGGTTACCAAGGGGAAGACCCAGAAGGGATGAAGAATCCCGCTAATAGGGCAACCTAGTAATTGTGAATAATATAAAGTCACAATAACGCATCTAGTTACAGGAATACTCTGATAATCAGGAAATGGCTTAAATACTAGAAGATTACTAACATAACTGAACTAACACACCCAATGAAAAATAATCATTCAAGTAATATGTTGAATCAGATAAAGGCGGAGTTTATTCTTAAAGATAAACCGACGAATAGATAAGGGTAGGCCCTACACTGTTCCAAACGTTAGCGTCTGCAAATCTGAATGAGGCAAATCTGATAGAGAACAACCGAATGTTTGTATGAGCAAAAGGTTGTCGATATAACTTAGAACTTCTTGCATGGTAAGAATGAATTTCGGAGGCACGGAGGAAGAGTTGTCTATAGAGTACTGGTAACGAATTATGCTCGCAACGATACATAAATTCACCAATCTGTGCCATCCTAATTTGTTCAATTTTAGTAACTTAAGTTCTCGAATAGTTGACTAGTACGAGAACCGTTTTCTATGGGATCTGGTCTTATCCAGATTTTGGTTAAATGATAATTTATTGGAACGAAACCAATTAGCAATCTGAATTAGTTGGGCATTCACTGTTTGGTATAAGCAGGTACAACTGTAAGGGAGCTGTGGCAATAAAAGATGTTAGTGTCGTCGGCAAAGAGGATGAAGTACATACGTGGTGATGCGTTTGGAAGGTCATTAATAAAAATGAAGAATAATATTATAGGTCCTACGTTCGATCCTTGCGGAACACCAAATAGGATTGTGCGCATCATTGAGTAGGCACCATTGCAGTAGACCACATGTTTGCGATTCTGGAGGTAACTAGCAAACCACTTTAGTTGAAATCCTCATACCATAGTTGCTAAGTTTTTGAAGTAGAATATTATGGTTCACCGTATCAAAAGCCTTGGCCAAGTCAAAAAGACACCAAGGGAGGTGTCCGGACAATTCGGAGTCGGACAATTCGGAGCGGACAATTCGGAGCGGACAATTCGGAGCGGATAATTCGGAGCGGACAATTCGGAGCCGGACAGTTCGGAGTCGGGTAATTCGGAGCGGATAAGTCGCACGAATTGAATTGAAGATCCTGTGAACTTAAAATTTAAATAGAATAGAAGTGTCGACAATTTATCGTTTTTGGCGCTCAAATTTATTCACCCACTGTAATTCTTCTTTAAATAGAAGCTGGATCGATGAAAAGTTATTGCTTAAAAAAGAAGTTGGATTGATGAAAATAATTCTTGCTTAAATAGAAGTTGAATTGATGAAGATAATTTTTGGCTCCGAATTACCCGGCTCCGAATTGTCCGGCTCCGAATTGCCCTAGAACCCCAAGGGAATATTCATTACGATTCTCTATGTTATTATTTAGTTAAGAACATTATTGACTTGAATCTTTCTTTCTTACATATTGATCTTCTTAGTAAATTGCAATGTTATTATTTAGTTAAGAACATTATTGAGTTGAGCCTTTCTTTCTTTCAACTGACTAACCAGCCATAAATGATTATTGTTAAAAAGGGTGACCCTAATTAAGCGGGGCTTGTGCCCCTGTTCCCTAGCCAATGCACTGATATGTAATAGTCAAGTTATAATTGTTGTTAATTGTTATATGCATTGTGCTTCTGGAAATAAAACAGTTGTCAGTTATTGCTTCAGATAAATTATGTTATCCTGAATGCTCAACAGTGGCATAGAGGGGAAGCGACCAGCATGGAATCCTTGTTGAAATGGAGAATGTTAATTATATATGGTTAATTATATATAACATGTATACGTGCATGCGTGAATGTATGTGTGTATGTATGTGTGTATGTATGTATTTATGTGTGCGTTTGCATGTACGCATGAATGTATGTATGCATGCAAATATGTATGCAGGCTATGTACATGTGTGCATGCATGTATGCATGTAAGCAGAACTATGTATATACGGTCGATGCCGTGTGCATTATACACCGGTGTTACAGAAGTTGCTAATTACCGTTGCTAATTACAATTGCAATTTAGCAAGCCTATGATATACCAAAATAGTTACGGTATACTAAACATTATTATGCATGAGTTATAACAGTGGATATTTAATTCAGGTTATCGTAGGTTTCAATCTATATAGGAAGCTATAGATATTTACATAAAGGATTTATATATATAGCCCACCACTTATACACAATATTTAATTAATATATTTGTAGCGTAATATATTATAATAATATGTATTATACAAATTAATATATATTTGTATGTACAGCTGTCTAAATTGCAAATATAATTATTCGTTGATTTTTCTTCATTGGTGCAATAAACTTAATGCATTTGTCAAGTAAAAAAACTAGACGTGATTATTTCCCCTCCTCCTGAGGCCCGTGCACGACATTAAAATAAGATTTCCAATCCTGCGTATTACTGGTCCTTTGTTTCAGGTCACACACGAAAATTTTTTGAAGGAGTTATCAATAAATTGTACAATGCAGAAGAAGCAATTATCTATTTATTATGCGCCATCTGCGGGTAGACGATTGTTCTTTTAAAACCAGTCGTGGTACAAAAACCCCCAACGTAGATGTGGTGACGGTAGATGTTATTCGTGAGATGGCGTCAGTTAAGACGTCTGTTAATTGGACGGGATTGGCTGCCATTCTGGCTGACCCTGAAACAAAAATAAGTCATGTCAAAAGCTGCCTTAGAGTAGAATGGAGGTCGATTAATGCTTTTCAGATACGATTAGAAAAGACTAAGTTGGAAAGAAGAAGAATGCGAAGAAGAAGAACAATAAGAAGAAGCAGCAGAAGAAGAAGAAAAATAGAACAACAACAAGGAAGAATGCGAGGAAGAATAATTGCGAAGAATGTTAATTGCGAGGGGAGGAAGAAGAAGTATAGGAGTAATAACAATAATGAGAAAAGCATGTGAAGAAGAAAAAGAAGACGAAGACGAATTGTGGGATACGGTGGTCTAATGGTTAGTGTACTCATTATAGCCGAGTTTGCAATGGGGCGCATATGGAGCGGAAATCTCTAAATTTCTGTTCTGGTTGGGATTTGAACCATCGACCTTACAACTGAAGGAACCCTAAGACAGGCTTAGATCGAGCACGACAACATTGAGCGAAATTCAAGACGTCCACCACGCTAACCACAAGACTATGGCGCACCCCACATTCCCAGATGGGGAGATGGTTGAATGGTAACACGATGGCACGAAGATCAGAAGGACGCGGGTTCGATACCCGCTAGGCCCGTATGGTTGACTCAGCCTTCAACTCCCATGGGGCGACTGTAAATTGAGCAGTAGGACAGAATGGCGCCTTGCAGGCTGCCATACAGTTAAATTCGACTCCTGTTAATCTTGCTATCATCTGTTACTACTTGTAATCTTATGCGTACTTATCAGTGTGAATTGATAAACGAATATAATAGAATAGAATATAATAGATGACAATAGATGATAATAATAATAATATTCTTTATTGAAACAATCCGGTTGACAAACCGCAACCGGTTACAGTGTACAGTTATGCAATTGAAACAATTCACAAGAACACAAATGACAGAAGACATATATCTTAACTACTAACAGAACAGACAGCCTGCAATACAGAACAGATGACAATAGAATGGAACAGAACAGAATAGAATGGAATTGATTAGATTAGATTAGAGAAGGGACCAGATGATATTAGAGCCTACCTGTGATCTCGATAACTTGACGACGGCAACGATGATAATAACAATGACGACGACCAGGATAAAGAGACCGAATCCAATGACCCCGTTCCTCGTTCTCTCATTCGAGTTACGTTGAAAGGTCAACACTCGCAGACGCAATTTCTCACTGTCCGCCATCGAGTAATCCTAAGTGGTACAACAACGATAACGATATCGGTAACTGACGATAGCCACAAACGCGACGATAACAAATTCATTCATTCATATCGAACATTTGCATAGCGTCCCTTCAAAAAACTACTCAGAGGTGATAACGATGATAAATAATGATAATAAATGGCGATAACTTGGGAGTTGATGAAAAATGACAATAACTGATGATAGCAAACGACAATGAGAAATTACGAAAATAAATGACGATAAAACTGATAATAAAGATTATGATTACTGACGATAACGTCCATAACAAAGATAACGATTAGAAAGAGCATGAACATGATGCTGTGAACCTTCGATGGGAATCCATTGGTTGGGTTTCACGTGTGTGCGTGGGCTCGCCACTGGTAACGCTTCTAGTTGTCCGTGCAGTATTTTGCCTACTGATGATGTTTCTGTTCTTATTGCCATTTAGCATCAATTTATACAGCGCCATTTCGATCATCTAAAAACGCTGGCGATGTCTGCATTCTGCTTCAGCGTTCTTTAGTGTTGGAAATACTTATCAATTGTGCAGAGTGTTGCTTACCTCGTCTATCCAGGCCACAGGAATCACAATCGGAGTATGAAAGTTACTCGTTGCACTGTTAACACAAAGAACAATTAAACTTTTGAAAGTCTATGAAAGTTTGAACCAGTATAGTTAAGCTAAACTACTGCTTATGTCAAGTTCAACTATGATAAGTTACTGCTTCTACTACGACTGCTACAAAAAGTGAAACTACTGTCTAAGTTAAGCTGAACTATATAATAAGTTAAACCACTACTCCTACTACGACTACTGCAATACAAGACTTTGTGTCCGAGTTAAACTACTGCTGATAGCTGAATTATATAATAATTATAAGTTTAACTACTGCTTCAACTATAACTGCTACAATAAGTTAAACTACTGCTTCTTTGAAAATATTTTTTATCGACTTATTGCACATATTCCGCGCGCATGACCAGCCGATCTTAATCGAATAACATATTGGACATGTGCCCGGGATCGTTACAATAGGGAGTCCCATCAGCAGGCTATATCTCGCAATCCTTTGGTCATAGGCTCAGCACGCTATCAAAAATTTCAGCGTTCAGCACCAAGCGGTCTGTAAAACTACTGCGTCTGAATATTATGACCAGTTTCGTACGGAAATTGACCCAAGATATTAGCTCGTAGACATATGGGGGGGGAGGTCTGTTATAAGGTTAGCTTACTTGAAGATTTCGGTGTCGTTCTTCACAAAAACATTGAACTGCTTTCTGGATCTTGATGCAATGACTTCGCCCGTTAGCTGCAAGAAAATGCTAGGATGTATAGTATGCTTCAAATAGGATTAGCAGGAAGATGGCCTTGTTTCAGAAATAATATTGCCAAATTGGCGCTTTTAAGCAATTTGCAATTATTATGATATGAATGCGGGTCCCGTAGGAAGTTATTAGCCGTACGATCTCGTAGAAAGTTAAGTCACAGAAACAGCAGGCGTTTATTCAAAACAGAACCAGTGTTATACTGATGGATATTATAAAATGATGGATACCATAAAATAATGGATACTATAAAATGATGAATACCACAACATGATGGATACTATAATGATATAGATAGGCTACTATAAAATGATGGATAAAAAATTATGGATACTATACAATGATGGATACAAAATTATGGATACTATAAAATGATGGATACAAAATTATGGATACTATAAAATGATGGATACAAAATTATGGATACTATAAAATGATGGATACAAAATTATGGATACTATAAAATGATGGATACAAAATTATGGATACTATAAAATGATGGATACAATAAACCCATCACGCATATTCTATGTTAAATGTACACTCTAGTGATATAACCTAAGTAAAGTTCCAAGGGTCAAACAGTTAAACAGGTAGATGGTGTTTAGAATTGGAGTAGCTAGAGATGTATAGGCCCTAAACAAGGAAAAGAAGAGGAACCAGAGCAGGATCTGTGGAAGAGAAGTGTTTTCAGGTTGGAATGTAAAGGTAATCGTAATCGTAAACTCCAAATATCTAAAGCGCTACTCTAAAGCTAAGCCCAGGGTTTACCAGTTTAGTCACGAGCGCTGCGTCATATCAGAGGGGTTGTCCAGAGATCGATGTCCAGTGGAGGTTCGAATCCGTTTACCAGAGAGACCAGGAGGTAGAGGAGCTGCTAAGGCGGGTTTCGTTGAGGACAAGAAGGTTTGGAAGGTGGGGGATCAGATGGAATGGAACGGAGGAATTGCAAGAAGTGCATCGTCGGAGAAGTAGACAGGCGATAACAGTTTGATTTGCAGATTGTATAGTGTATACAGACCATAAAAATGTCCAGTGAAGTCTCGTGTCTGTCCTTGTTGGCTGGCGGCAGGTTGTGAATCGCTTTAGCGAATCTTGGATCCGCTTGGTAGAAATACGGCTGCGACAGAATCCAGGGTATCCTTTCTGAACGCAACGGACATTTGAACATAATATAAGCTATTTATTTGTTTATTTATTTATTCATTGATATATTTATGTCATTGCTTTTGCAATCGCTATGACACGAAACAAGAGCGCTGAATTTAGTAACTGAAAAAGAAATGAGTAAGACGGTAAGTACGATAAACTCAGTATCCAAACAGAAACAAAAACAGAAGACATTTCTTCTCTCGTGTAAATGGCTGCGGTATGTCAGCAATTGAATTCAATTAAACGAATATATATATATATATATATATATATATATATATATATATATATATATATATATCAGTATAGTAAGCCAATAGGCAAGAAATGAATGCATGGTTGATGTAAGTTCTCCCGCATACCTGTATTACACGAAGTAATATTGAGAACACCTGATGCGAGGCATGTCTCTCCATCTGGCGTTTTTTCGCAGAATCCTTGGTTCTCCGGCCTCGAAGAGTCAAGAACGGAACTCGGAAGTGAGTATCTTCCAGCACTTAACTTCCCAACTGAACTCTGACCTTCGTGTGACATGTAAATGGAACGACACCAGTCGGAGTCGAAGGAGTCAAGTCTGTCGGATGAGGTCAGGAAAGGATGCCAGGCGTAGCCGTCTAAAATGCAATCAGACGGGCGCTAGATAATGATATTTAGTTGGTTGTAGGCATAAATCATGAACTATGTGTTTCTGTCTTGAGTCATTTTGTGCTCTACTACCTGTGGAAAGTAGCGACAAAGGTAAAAAAAGAGGTAAATGTTTAGGCCAATGGTAGAAATGCGACAAGGACTAAACCATGTCGTCCTAGAAGGTCTGACTTCGCATTGTCCCTACATGGTCGGAACGATGCGATGTTAGACTCGGCTCCTCATAGAAGTCCCAGTGTGACTAAATGTTGCTTGGGAAATGATTGCAGACTTAAGTTCACAGTGACTAAATGTTGCTTGGGAAATGATTGCAGACTTAAGTTCACAGTGACTAAATGTTGCTTGGGACATGATTGCAGACTTAAGTTCACAGTGACTAAATGTTGCTTGGGAAATGATTGCAGACTTAAGTTCACAGTGACTAAATGTTGCTTGGGAAATGATTGCAGACTTAAGTTCACAGTGACTAAATGTTGCTTGGGAAATGATTGCAGACTTAAGTTCACAGTGACTAAATGTTGCTTGGGAAATGATTGCAGACTTAAGTTCACAGTGACTAAATGTTGCTTGGGACATGATTGCAGACTTAAGTTCACAGTGACTAAATGTTGCTTGGGAAATGATTGCAGACTTAAGTTCACAGTGACTAAATGTTGCTTGGGACATGATTGCAGACTTAAGTTCACAGTGACTAAATGTTGCTTGGGAAATGATTGCAGACTTAAGTTCACAGTGACTAAATGTTGCTTGGGACATGATTGCAGACTTAAGTTCACAGTGACTAAATGTTGCTTGGGAAATGATTGCAGACTTAAGTTCACAGAGTCATCCAAAAACCACAGTGCCTAAAAGCTTCGTCAACACTTGTGAAAGTAGGCTAAAAGTCTAATCCAATCCACTGAGTGCATATTTTAACTGTATAAGTTTTAGGATTTGCTCCAGTAGGTTTAGGATTTGTCCCAGTACTTTTGGTGATTTGTCCCAGGTAATACTCTACTTTCAATGTTGATTTCCAATAACATTGAAAGTAGATAGCAGACGTTGTCCCAGGAGTCCAAATCCGTTAAAATATGCGCTGAATCCACTCCACTCTAATCTAATCCGAAGACTTCTATAGCGCCATTAACATAATGCCCAAGACATCAGTCGATAGTCACTCAGAGTAAAATCACAATAAAAACAATCATTTTCCATTGGTGAAGCCAATTTGAGCATCTATAGCCTTGATCCCTTCCTGGAAGCTTTTAATCTCGATCTCTATAGTTTAAAAACGTAGCGCCGCCAATTACTACATTACTACATTACATTTAATTGAACTCCATTACTTGAATCACATTTTTACATGCACTAGTTTTCAATGACAAAATGTTTAGGCAAACGTTTAGGCTAATTGTGAAGGTGCATACATACCATGTTACATTAATTATATAAGACTTATGTGTAGACCAATATACAAATCTTACATTCAAATCTCGACCAGTCGGACTAAGCTCAAAGATGAACATATTGCTACAAGCCATCTATATATATATATATATATATATATATATATATATATATATATATATATATACCAGGCATGAATTTATGTGGCGCCATAAGTCTACAAATTCAAATGATTACTTAGAGTCGTGTACGATGATGACAGAAACGTACGTACTTGTTCCTCTGAAGGTGTTACTGCTGTTCGAGTTCCAATAATTCAATTTGCTTTAAAAACAACATTCATAAAGATGGTCAAAAATAACAACGATTATTTTATTTGTTTCAATAGCAAAACTAAATCCAGTAAAATCCAATGCAATAGTAACCGATTATTATTATTACAGAAGCTTTATATAGCGATCATTCAAGGTTGCCTACTCAGGAGCGCTCATTATGCAGATCTTACATTCAAATGTAAGGTCATTCTCTGTGGAATGGACTTCCTCCACCGGTTTGCTCTACCATCCTTTCTGGTAGTCTCTCCTCATCTTTTTCTAAACGATAATCCTGCCTTTTCCCTCGGGTTGCTCGCACTGGGAGCGCTTCTGAAAGGCTTTTGCTGTGAGAAGCGCTTTATAAATAGCCAAATACAATACAATACAATCTGCATGACAACCAATCTTTACGCGTTGTCATGACTGCCTATTTCGTCGACGCAAGAGGGCGGCTACTTTGCCCATTGATTAGACAGGAAGTACTGTAGTTGTGTAACGATGCTGTGTTACCACGAAGATATATAGCAAGCGTTTCCCTCCTGAACTATTCAGGCTTGAGACTGGCACCAGCTGAGTAGGCTAGAGCAGTGGCGGAGTTAGGCTTCGATTAGAACCAGCTGTTTATGTTTGACAATGATCATAGCGAAGGCGATTAGCGTCGTCCCCTCCCTTATCCATGCTTAGGACTGGCACTACCTAACCACGGCAGTGGCCGAGTTTCCCCTTTTCTCTAGCAATGACGGCCTCGGTTAAAGATGAGCATTCATACTACAATAGTGGCTGAAATACAGATTAACAATATAGCAGGGCACAACGAATCCAAATCATATGATTTGGGCGTTATAAATCTTCATATGGTGGTGGTGGTGATGATGATGATGATGATAATATATACATACATACATATATATCATTATATATACACATACATAAATCACTGTATACATACATGCATAGATACATATCATTATATATTTTCACATGCATACATACATCACTGCATGCATACATATATAATTATATCATTATAAATATGCATAAATACATCACTATACATACATAAATAATTTATATGTATTCATACGTACATCCACACATGCATGCAAACGACCACACATACATACAACCACACACAGATACACAAACACACAGTTACGTACTTCTCATTGTTCCACTCCTTTATGTTCCAAACGGAACTAAGTTCGTCAGTTCCTGTTGCGACCATGAATTCCCCCATATCTCTTGTATGTCTCGGAACACCCGTCTGTAATTTCAAACACACAATGCCATAGCCCAGACATGACTAACAATTGAGACAGACAGAGCAGGCAGACAGACATACAGGCAGACGTACAGACAAGTATCTAACCTGATGGAGGATTCCTACTGTTGTGTCGTTGAATAGCTTGAACTTTTCGTTGACAGGCAGACGGACAGAAATAAAAAGAGGCACGAAGGCAGGCAGTCCAGTCAGACAGGCAGACAGACAGATATACAGACAGGCAGACAGGCAGACAGACGGATAGAAATACAGACAGACATGCAGACAGACAGGCAGGCAGACAGGTAGACAGGCTCTCAGGTAGACAGGCAGACAGACAGCTACAAATACAAGCTTACAGAGAGACAAACAGATAGGCAGGCAGACATACAGACAGACATACAGGCAGACATACAGACAGACGTACAAACAAGTATCTGACCTGATGGTAGATTCCTATTTCTGTGTCGTTGAATAGCTTGAACTTTTCGTTGATTCGATTTAGTTCTGCGTTTCTGTAGCCCCACAGAAGATCAGCCACAGAGATGTTTGTGAAGAGGGTTTCGTTGGATCTGGCCAACTCACCAATCGCCTCCTTGTTCGGATTCTGACGCAGCTTCGAGACGAGGCTCTGCACAGACACGAGGACAGACAGACATACAGACAGACAGATAGACAGAGAGACGTATATTACAGGCAGACAGACAGGCAGACAGACAGGCAGATAGACAGGCAGACAGACATACAGGCAGACAGACAGGCAGACAGACAGGCAGACAGACATACAGCCATGTAGACAGGCAGATATACAGAGAGAAGACAGGGAAACAGACAGACTGGTAGACAGGCAGACAGAAGGACAGGCAGACATACAGGCAGACAGACAGACAGGGAGACATACAGAAAAGGCAGACAGATAGGCGGGTAGACATACAGGCAGACTTACAGGCAGATAGATGACAAGCAGACATGCAGGCATACAGACAAGCAGACAGGAAGACATACAGAAAAGGCAGACATACATACAGACATGCACGCAGATAGACAGACAAGTAGGCAGACGGACAGACAGATAGGCAAACAGATATACAAACAGATATACAAGCAAACATAAAGACAGACAGTTTAGATAAACAAGTACAATCCGTGTAGAACGTGATTTTTAGAAGTCATTACATTAGATTAGATAGATAATCTAATGACTTATATAGCGATGCTATATTATTTCACCTGAGCAAAAATTCTCAGGATGCTAATCATGCCAAGTTCACGGAAACAATGTCAGCAGTACTGTCAACTCTGGATGGGAATAATCTGCCAGGGATCACCGTGTTTGCGGATGCCCGCCAGTGGTGGCTTTCTAGTTATCTCAGCACTGTATGCTACGCACGAACCTTATTCTTAACGATTTCACACCATTAGGTTAGCGTAGGCACCGCCTCTGTTAGAAGTATTGCTTACAGGCGCAATCTTAATGTCTAGATACATACAGAAACACATAAACCACATAGCCTAATATCACGTAGGCTTACATGTATACATCGCTGAATCCAGTTGCAATATTGCCCTTGAGGTATGTAAACGCGCTATGTAAATTCCCATACATTTCATTTATTCATATCAAACATTTATATAGCGCCCCTCAAGAAAACTACTCAGAGGCGCTCCCAACTCCAGCACGGCCAAAGAGAACAGTCTTAGGGTGAGAAAAGAACACAGGAGAGAAGGTTCTAGGAAAGAGGCGAGGCTCCAGATGGAGGACAATACATACAAACACAAGTGCATACATGCGTCACTGTGTTCAAGCAAACATAAATACATTAAAACACATATACATATATTCATACATACATGCAATTCTCATGTAAGCAAAATCACACAAATTGCTCATATATTGCCAATTTTGACGCACCAGAATGGGTACATTGAGGACCATCACAAAGTCATCCTCGGACCGACCGCCGGAAGAAACCGAATCGAAGTGGTAAGATTTCGTCAAATTGTATGAAAGGGTGTGGTTCAGGTCATCAAAGATAATGTTCTTCTTCTCCTCAATAACTCTGTAAACGAATTTTTAAAATGCAACCTGTTAGATTGTTTACACAAGTACACCTCTGTGAGTTACGTAAACTGAAGCCTGTCATATTTTCGTGTTTTTAAATGTCAGCCGTTAGGTTTTGGCACTAGCTTACACCGTGACCTTTCTCAAATGCCACTGCTGGACTTTTGATACTAGTAGTAGTAGTTTCAGTTTAACGACACTTTGTGATAACAAAGATCATAAGCGTCGCCCTTCTTCTTTATCCAGGCTTGGGACTGGCACTGCCAGCGTATGAGCAGTGGCGGAGTTGAGGAGTACTATATACCTACTTGATTTTGTTTAAATGCGACCTGCTACGTTTTACGCTAAAATATCTTCGTGATTTTTAAAATACCAACTACTAGGTACTTAACACCAACATACGTGAGTCATTGTTGAAAAACCAACTGCTAAGCGTTTGGAATTGGCACACCTCCGTGATATTTTACATGTAAAATGCAGCGTGCTAGGTTTTTGAAAATACTACCTACGTGATGTTTTTAATTCAACATAGAAGAGTTGTTTCACAATGTTTATTCTCGTTTTGGGGTTGCGTCAATCCAAGCCTGGTTTGAAGGAGGAAGGTGACACTATAGTTATCTTTGTCACGACAGTGTGGTTATACTGAAACAACCTACCTAGTACGAATTTGCCATATAGCTTGCTATTTTACTTAATAAAATGTCATCTAAATGACTGCAAACAGTGTTGGTCGGTGTCACTGAGTTCATATATAACCTGATTGTGCCAGCGGTCGTTGCGTGCAAAGACTTTGAAAAAATCTCCAACGCAAGAATTGAAAGCATTCATTTGTACATTCGTGGTGGATCCGTTCACGCCCGGGCGTTAGCGGAACCCCAGTACTGCATTCATGCCCGTCGCGTTATTGGCCAAAGCATGTCATATGAACTTGCTTACTTCCCTTGGAATTTGAAATGGCGGACATCTAGAGGGTCGGTTAGGGTGAGATTATGCGTAGTGAGGGCGGGTTAGAGTCAGGTTAGCGGTCGTGAGGTTCGATTAGGGTCAGGGTTAGGGTTAGTTTCGTCATTAGAAAACATGGTGAACAATCTTCCACCGCATTCGGGAGAGTTTATCGGTCGGCTCCTTGCACGTGCACAAAATCATATGACGTGCATTGGCCAATAGCGTGGTGGGCGTGATTCTAGTCTCAGGTATTAGGATCACGTCGGGCGTGACTGTATCCACGACCTTGTACATTAGCTGTATACCTGCAATTATGATGATGATGATGATGATGATGATGATGATGATAATAATTCGTCTATTGTTATATAATTCATGCCAGATGACAAACCGTATTTAACTTACGGTTAGAGATGTTAACAAAGAAAAAGCGATTTAACTAAAGCATTAAGAATGTTCTGTTTAAAATTTGTTATTGAATGCTTTAAAATAAATATACAAATAAGTAAATAAGTAAACGAATAATGCACAGATAGATTGATTGGTAGGCTAATAGATAAAGTAATAGATTGGTAGATTAATTAATTAATTACTTAATTAATTAATTCAGAAATTGATATAGGGCCCCTTAAAGGTGACTACTCAGAAGCGCTCCCAACTCCAGCCCGGGTAAAAAGGTAAGCTTTCAAATGGCCATAAAACGTATCAGAACATGATCTAGGGTCAGACGTAGCTCCCGAGGGAGACCATTCCTATCCATAGGGCCTACCACAGATTAACAGATCGATGGAATGACAAGCAGACATACAGATAGACAGATAGACAGACAGACAAACAAGTAGATAGAATGCTGACCTGTAGACGAAAGGTCCTTTCTCTTCGACTGTTATATTTCGACCGAATCGAACGACTTCCTCTGGATTCGTCACATGGAAGACATGGAACGACTCCTTCCTCCCCTCTACACTGCTGTTCCACGCATTGAATCCATCCGAGTACTCAGTCAGCCTTGCTCCCTTAATTAACAGACAGCAACCAAGTCACCGATGAAAGCATCCACACAATCTGACCGTATTAATTTGGTCACTACTTAAAACCGTATGACAGCTCTTATGCAGGCGAACTCCGCCACTGCCTTTTCTCGGGAGGTGCCAGTCCCAAGCCTAAAAAATTAGGAGGGCGATGTTCAAATCTCTGGCAGTCATAAGATTTCGTTAAACGTTTTCGAGTGGTGACAGTCTCAAGCCTGGATTAAGGAGGAGGGCGAGGGCGACGTAAACCATTAGATTTTGTTACCAATCGAAACAACTTCTACTATTCATGCAGGCGGTGGCATCTGACCCAATCTGTTGGAGTCCAGTGGGTCATACAAACCAGAATTCAGACTAGAGTGGACTCAAATTTATGTAGCGTCACGACCATAGAACACCAGAATGATCCCATATCAGCAGCGTGGTCAAATGAAGATAATTGTTACTTTTGAGCTGGGTGCATTCAGTGCAGTGCCTCAGTTGTATGGATGGATTTGTCCCCTGCAGGCTTAAAGGGTCTAAGAGGAGGAAGTTAGCGATTAATTAGTTACTTAATTCGTAACTTCTATAGCACCTCTGCTTAATACAAAAGGCATCAAACGATGGCGCAAGTTGCGCTGCAGTACACCAATGAAGCGTCTGTTTAAATCTGTTTAAATTGCGATTTGTTTAGCGCCCGTGTGAAATTCTTAATTAAAAGGCGCTGTATGCATAAGCAAACACAAACATACAGGCAGATATACAGACAGACAGACAGACACATACATACATACATACATAGTTACATACATTCATATAATACATACGTACATACATACATACATACATACATACATACATGCATACATACATACATACATACATACATACATACAAGCAAACCACATACATACATGCATACAAACATATTCCACATGAAGATGTAATGTAATACCTTCTCCACCAAGTCCTTAGTTACTTGCATATAATAGAATGTCATTAATATTCCTGCTGCAACGAGAACAATTCCCCCAAAAGCAAAGAATCCACCAATCGCACAGACTTCCCTCTTCTTCATCTCCAGTTATTAATCAAAGTAACGTTGGCTGTTAAAAAGTATAGCAGCAACTGCTATGTACACCATCAAGTGCTGTTATAATCCAAAGAAGCGCCGTTTGTTCAGAGTAGTAATAGCTGTCCATAGACTTGACTGCAACGAAATAACCCAGTGTGTGTTCTCCCAATGTATAATTAACGAGAGCCCTATGCATAGGCCTACTACTTCTACAGGCATAAACCAGTTTTCGCTTTCATGTATACATCCGGGTGCCCACTCAAACTGCCCGTATACACGATTAGCCAGATTTTATATTAAGTACAGGCCTTTGTGTATGCAGTAGGCATGCTCTCCAGTCCGTGAACAATGACCTATTTAATGATGCTGAATAGGCCGTGAAGCGTACATCGTTGTGGAGCTGTTTTTGGTCACGGGTGCCCGGCCCGTATTCAATTAAGAGTCAGCATGTATCACAATCGACATTGTCATCGTTTAAGATCTCATCCATGTTTTAGCCTCTTTGGGAAATTCCTAACAGACACCACATGAATAGTCATATGCATACATTGCATACATATATTCACGCATACATACGTACGTACGTACATACATACATACAAAGATACATACATACATGCATACATACGTTTGCATGTCTGTATGTACGTACGTGTGTGCTTATGTAGGACAGTGCATACGTACATATGCACACATATATGTACATACGTACATACCTACATAAGTGCATACATATTTACGTACATACATGTATGCATACATACTTTTATACATACACGCATACATACAAGCATGCATACATGCGTAGCTGCATACATATATGCACACGTGCATAAGTACGTACATACATACACACACACATACACACATACATACATTTCTACATACATACAATACATACATACATACATACATAGGCCTGCTTTTCTGCATGCATACACGCATACACTCCTACATATCATACACACATACATGTATGTAGGAATGTATGTACGTGTGTATATATGTATTGTAAGTACGTATGTATGTCTGTAGGAACGTATGCATGTATGTATATATGCATGTATGTATAATAGAAAAGAACAAATTACCGAAGCCAAAAGAAGAGTTTAATTTTACTGGGTTAGAACATCAACGGATATGCATGTATACTGGTAAGCTTAATTCGATTGCAAGTTTATATAGCGTTACTTCAAAAAACTCTGTCGTTGGCTTAGAATCGAAATTAAGCTCACATCAGTCATTTGAAGGCGCCAGATTCTCTTAAACCATATTAAATTTTCTGTGATTGTTGTTTCTTGTTAACATACACTTTACATTCTAAAGATGGCGTGCGGCCTAAGCGGAACAAGTGTAGTGCACGGCGTGGAGTAACAATGAGCTAAGATCATTTATAGCATGTGACAGCTACGAGACTATAGCCATACATGTATGATATTGATCGACATTTATTTAAAGTTTATGGCAAACTGACCAATTAAATATGTATTCAAATAAACACAGTTAATTAGTATAATTATTATACTTGTGTGTCTCATTTCGGTCTCATGACAATAGGCCTAAATATTTTTTCTCACGTGATGCTCTCTCTCTCTGTCTCTCTCTGTCACTGTCTGTCTTTCTCTGTCTCTCTGTGTGTCTGTCTCTCTCTATATATATGCATGCATGCATGTGTATGTATGTATGTATGTATGAATGTATGTATGTATGTAGGTATGTACGCATATGCTGTGTGCATGTGTTTGAATGTATGTGTATGTATTTGTTTATGTAGGCCTGCGTGTAGTTAGCATGTACATTTTTTTATTTATGTATGTTTGTAAGCATGTCTGTCTGAAATAATTACGTCTTCATTTGTCAAATGTTTTCCCTGATGGAAGGAAAATGACCAATACAATGACTATTGCAAAATCAGGAAATAAAATTTATGTTAGCAATCACAAACTAATTTCAGAACCCTCGTTTTTCTCAAAAATATCTGGAAACTAACGCATGAACGCTTACATACTTAAGTTCATGAAATGAATATTATTACATGCCATTATGTTTAGCTTACAAACACGTCTATCCGTTTAAATGGCGCTAGTCCTTAGATCCGGATGAGAAAAGTTCCCAGGCTGTCGATAGAATCTTTCATGACTTGACAAAAACATTTGACACCGTGGATCGTGTGATCTTGCTAAGGTCTAGAATTCAACGGAGTATACGAGGACTCCCAACTGACTTGGTGGGGTGTGATCTTTACGATAGAAAACAACAGATTCAGTGAATGGCCATAAAACTGAACACATCAAAGTCAGCCTAAAATTAATTATGCTGAAAATATAGGCCTAAAGTAAGTTGGAAATTTTGAAGTAGGCCTAGGTAACTTTAATTTTGTAACACAAACGATTCAATCAGTTGCATCAGTTCGCCAGTCCTATGACAACAATAACTTATAACAATAAGTAGCCTGCATTAATATTATTTGAGCCATAGTATGTGTAGTTCATTAATCCATTCGATGAAATTATCAGACACAGCGACAAGTCATAGTGTAGGCACTAGGCAGTCCATTCATGCCCAAAATAGGTTTAAGTCAAAGCCGATGTCAGCTGGTGGGAACAGAGATATCAACGCCCATCGAAAGCAATTCGTTCGCAGATAAGTTCGCAACCGCTTTTCGCCATCGCTCTGAAATTCAGATCATATCGTCTCGAGCTAAAATCTCTTATGCATACATATTCTATGAAATCAATCATTTAGTGCCTAAGGTTAGGTGCCATCTGACTATAAATCTTAGGATAGGGCGCTACAAGATAAGTGGAAGTGTTCAATACAATACAATAAGGGCGACACGAGCTTAGTCCAGACATTTCGTCTACCGAAATTTCGTCTACATGTTATTTGATATGGACCCATTAAAATGGAAGCTGGATCGATGAAAAAACTGTTTCCTCGAGGAAGTGCGACTCGAAAACTCCTTTGTTGAAATAGTCCCTGGATCGATCGTAATTCGCCATAAATAGAAGCTGAAAACCAAGCTGGATGCATTGTTTGACAGTGATTTCACTGATTCATATCCAGAGTACAATATCAAAATATATATTGATTCTCTAAGAAAGCCCTCAATTATAACACTAATAGTCCAATATGTATAACGTGCCTATAGTTCTTATTTTCTCTAAACATAAGACATTCGGCAGCATGTAATCTAGATCTTCAGTATCATCACAATTCAACTGAAAATTAATAATGCCGTCCGTGCAACTGGATTCATTCGGGAATTTGGCATGCACAAAGATTTTGCTTACTATAGCGAGTCAGCGACTATCGCCTGAGTCTAATTACAGTGGACCTAAAAAGTTGATAATGAAATTAGATTGATTGATTAGCGTTGATACTGTTGCGAAAACTTGTTATTAAATGATACACCTTTACATTGAAATGTCGTAATAGCCTATTTCTACCTAGATCAACTAACCTCACAATTATAGACCTGATTTGTCGCTTACGTTTGGTGGGCCATCGGTTGATAGGCCTTGAGCTTCAGACTTAATGACGTCATGTAAGCTGATAATACTAATATTAATAATACGTCATTAATTACACTACATAATTAAACATGCGCAAGTCTATCTGCATTCGAGCTTACCATAGTCGATACTCTGTCTTTTCCGGACATTCTTTTCTCTTCCACCGTACTTGACAGAGGATCTCTCCTGCACTGATCTTGCTAACAGTGTCTGCCACTAATGCCTGTACCACCCCCATCAGTTGAATAGGTTACGACCATTCGTCGAATTTCTTCGACTTCTTGAAAGTTTTAACGTCGATTATTATCGAAGGCTGCTAACGAAATGATATGCGACAGAAGAGTTCGTATTCACAGCCAGGTTTTAACTGATCAGTTGACTAGCAAATCGTCCAGCAGCTTATTCAGTTCAATTGTCTTGTTGGCTCCCATCATACCATAAGGACTCATGCATATGGGTATCCTCGGTCCAGGGTCGTAATCGTACGGCTCTCCAATGGACTCATCAGCGCCACTCGAAAGCCTAAGCGCAGGGAATTTAAGCTTATTTGGACCCAGCGCTGCGTCTTTCTCGAGGTCAGAGGGTCGAGCCCCTTTGTCCCTTCCATCGTTTTGCAGTCGCGAGTCTGGATCTTGGTCCAAGAGTCCGGTTTCCACACACATACCATCACTGCTTCATCGTCTCCTTAACTAATCCTTATGATCTCTGCTTTTTAATGCCTATTTTAATATCGCACTCCAACGAGATCTCACCGTACTTCGCACAAACCGGAAGTTTGGAAGCCATCATTTCTCAGGACCCTCAGAATGGAACAGTCTTCCAACTTCGGTTGGACAGTGCACATCTGTTGCTCAGTTTAAAACAAAAATTAAAAACTCATCTGCTTGGTTATCTGTAAATCTGAGTGCTTTCAGCAATCTTCCTCCAACTTTCACTCATTCCATTATTCTTTCATCGCCTCGTATTAATTTCTCTATGTAGATGTTAAATTGTATTGTGACGTTTTCATAAGGGCGAGAAAATACCATCCTTATCTCACTTATTATTACCTCATCTTGAACATTTTAAACTGCGCACCTATCTGTAAGTTACCATAGCGCGTCAGAGTTCATCTAGACGTACAACTGTATACTGCAACATTTAATTCGGTAATAATTATAAATTTAAGGTTACGATTTCGTCGAATTTCTTTGACTTCTTGAAAGTTTTAACGTCGATGTTATCGAAGACCGCTAACGAAACTATGCGACAGAAGAGTTCGTTATTCACAGCTCTGCATCAAAGCTCTGGCACCGTCAGAACCTCTTATTAAGATAACAACATGTCAGCCTCGATAATCCGAAGGTTCGATAGTCAGCACTTGCACCGTCAGCCCTGGTCACCGGTCAGTCCGACTGACACGGTCCGAAGCTCTGGCACCGCAAGTTCTGACACCGTCAGCTCTGACACAGGCAATCCTGACACCGTCGGATCTGGCAACCGCTATTCTAGCATCTGACACGGCGGGCTAGTCGAGGTATCCTCGAGCTGGCAGCCTGTCAGCTTTGAAATTTCAGCCCTGGCTACCTAAGTCAGACCCGGTTTTGTATAACACCGTCACATATGCTGCGAGCACCGGTCCGAGGCACTCAAGGCACCGTCAGCCCTGATGCACCGTCAGCACTGACACCGTCAGGCGCTGAGCGACTTTCGCTGACAGAAGAATCTCGACACCGTCAGCTCTGTTACACCGTCAATCCTAAGACACCGTAGCATGTGGCACCGCTACTCTAGTTAGTCTGACCTCAACGGCGGGCTAGTCGACTGGTGTCCTCGGCAGAGTATTTTCCACCGTGACCCGTCAACGGCTGGCAGAATGAAGCTCTTCACTCGAAGGATCACAACTCCAGACAAAAGTCACAAAGTGCACAGACTCCTGGAAGCAGGGGCGGCGTGTATAGGACAGACTAAAAGGGTCGTATCTCTAGGCCGGGACTAGATTTGGCTGTAAGCCGGCCTTGCCTATTAGATTGGTGTGCATGAAGACGACGTTACCCGCTTGCGCCCGACTTCGGCTACGCCTGCCAACAACCAGGCGTAACTTGGCTAGGCCGGTTTTGTAAACGAACAAGAAGATGGCGGCTGTTGCGATTCGTCGGTTTAACAGAATTTTAAGACGCCAAAGAGCGTTTAGGGATCGCCGAAATCCACCCGAATCGTTCTCGGCCGATGAACTTTACGACACATTCACGAATTGTTAATAATTTGTGACGAATTTAGCCACAAGATACTGTTTAAAATTAGCGTGTCACAACGGCAAGGCCGCTAGCCTGCCATGGTTGAAAATTAAATTTTCGCAGCTGCAAGTTATATGACAGTTGAATATGTTTTTGTGAAAGACAACCTTAATCTTTTCATTAGCTATTTTTAGCGGGATAGTAATATTGTGATAAAACATTTGTGTTTAAACGGATAATCTCCGATAAAAATGCGCTAAAGCAAATGCTCGATGTTCGAGTTGTCTATAAATATTTCTGCGCATGCGCGACCAGCCATAATCGCATAAACCATTGACGCTGGGTTTTACCACGCCAATTTAAATTTGGCCACGCCCATTCTGGGCCGGGACTTGTTAGGCCGACGCTTGCGCCCGGTCCATGCACCCACCGTTTTCCGACGGCTAACATTTTCGGCCTACCAAGGTCCGGCCTAGGCCACTAGGCCGACGTAGAGTTGCGACTCTCCTATACACGTCGCCCCAGGTAACTTTGAGCTTATTATCGATTCTTTATTTGCAATAAATCCAATAGAGGACTTGCTGATGAGATGAGACCTTCGGTCACTTTTGATGTATTATAAATAGTCGAATCTATTTAAGGGTATAGATTAAATACAGGACGATATATAAATTATTGTACATAACTCCCATTCTATCATTCGGTTAAAAAACGTGTGTTTTATTTCTTTCTTCTTGTCGATTCAGGGTGTTTTATTAAGTAGGAATTAAAAGCTGTCTGCCCAGTGTTTTCGAAAAAAACTTTCTGTTATGACTACACTCCAACATTGCTTGTTTATCTGCAAATCTGAGTGCTTTCAGCAATCTTCCTCCAACTTTCACTCATTCCATCACTTCTTCCATCGCGTCTCGTATAAATTCCTCTATGTAGATGTTACAGCGTATTGGTGAGAGCTACCATCCTTATCTCACTCTTCTACCTCATGTTTAAGCGACCACTTAAGGCTACTCACGCTATAACTGTGTACCACATCAGCAGGTTTATAAATTACACAGGCCTGAGAAAACCGCCATGTTGGACACCGCTCGAGCTGGCAGCCTGTCAGCTTTGTTAGCCCTGGCACCGTCAGACCCGGCACCGTCAGTATTGGCACCGTCAGCACTGGCACCGTCAGCCCTGGCACCGTCAGCACTGACACTGTCAGCTCTGACATCGCTGGTTCTGACACCGTCAGCTCTGACACCGTCAATCCTGACACCGTCGGATCTGGCAACCGCTATTCTAGCATTCTGACACGGCGGGCTAGTCGAGGTGTCCTCGGCAGAGTATTTCCACCGTGTCCCGTCAACGACTGGCAGAATGAAGCTCTTCTCTTCACTCGAAGGATCACAACTCCAGACAAAAGCCACACAGTGCACAGACTCCTCCTGGAAGCAGGTAACTTTGAGTTTATGAGGATTTGCAATAAATCCAATAGAGGACTTGTTGATGAGATGAGATGGTCACTTTTGATGTATTCTAAATAGTCGAATCTATTTAAGGATTTGGATTAAATACAGGACGATAATTATATTGTACATAACTCTCATTCTATCATTTCATAACAAAACTTATGTTTATTTCTTTCTTATCTCGATGCACGATGTTTTATTAAATAGGAACTAAAAGCTGTATGCGCAGTGTTTTCAAAAGAAAATTTTTGTAATGTATCGGCAGATTGAAGAAGCATTTAACTCGAAAGATCACAATTGGATGGTATTGGATAGGAGGGACTTACACGGTCCAGTTGACCGACTCTCTTTGAAGGAGGTGAGTTTGAGTTTTGCTAAAGGCCTGCGACGAATCCAATGGCTGATGAAATCGTCGGACATTTACAAGATGCTAAAGGAAGCGTAAACTAGATCAGGATATAGATTAAAAGCAGAAAGCTTTACTTTCATAACCCTTAACCTTTAACCTATTTTCGCTCGAATTTTTATTAGTGCCTCATTTTCATACAATTTAAAATGTTTAATATCATAATAGCTATGCCACCCTATTTATTTATTTATTTATTTAAAGAAATTCCAATTGATTTCTGATTTTATTTATATATTCCGATATATGAGAAACGGAGATAGAAATGGAAATGTACATGTTTTATATAGCGAACGTATGGCCTCCACGTTGCTGCTCTCTCCTCTTTATTTCTTCATGGTACTTTTGATCATTTGTGATCGTCTTCAAAAGATAGCAGAATTTCCAGATTTGTTCTATTTCCATCTAAAGTGACATTTACTGTTGTATCCTCTAATTTACTTATGATCTCTGAATGATTATTATTTCCACTTGGTTCTCCAACGAGATCTTATTCAGTCGATCCATCGCTTTCTGTTACCTCTTCCTGACTACACGCTAGCATTGCTTGGTTATCTGCAAATCTGAGTGCTTTCATCAATCTTCCTCCAACTTTCACTCATTCCATTACTTCTTCCATCGCGTCTCGTATTAATTGTTCTAAGTAGATGTTAAAGCGTAGAGAGCTTTGGCGAGAGCTACCATTCTTATCTCACTCTTTTGCCTAATGTTTAAGCGACAACTTAAAGCTATACTCACGCTATAAATTTATACCACATCAGCAGGTTTATAAATGACACAGGCCTGAGAATACCGCCACGTTGGTCACCGCTCGAGCTGGCAGCCTGTCAGTTCTGCTAGCTCTGGTACCGTCAGACCCGGCACCGTCAGTATTGGCACCGTCAGCTCTGGCAACGTCAGCCCTGGCACCGTCAGCACTGACACCGTCAGTTCTGGCACCGCTGGTTCTGACACCGTCAGCTCTGACACCGTCAATCCTGACACCGTCGGATCTGGCAACCGCTATTCTAGCATCTGACACGGCGGGCTAGTCGAGGTGTCCTCGGCAGAGTATTTCCACCGTGACCCGTCAACGACTGGCAGAATGAATCTCTTCACTCGAAGAATCACAACAACTCCAGACTAAAGCCACACAGTGCACAGACTCCTCCTGGAAGCAGGTAACTTTGAGTTTATGAAGATTTGCAATAAATCCAATAGAGTACTTGTCGATGAGATGAGGTCCTCGGTCACTTTTGATGTATTCTAAATAGTGGAATCTATTTAAGGATATAGATTAAAAACAGGTCGATATATTGTACATAACTCGTATTCTATCATTTCGTTACAAAACAAAAGCTTATTTCTTTTTCATGTCGATTCACGATGTTTTATTATATAGAACTAAGACTGTCTGCGCAGTGTTTTCGAAAGGAAATGTTTGTTATGACTACCCGCCAGCATTGCTTGGTTATCTGCAAATCTGAATGCTTTCAGCAAACTTCCTCCAACTTTCACATATTCCATTACTTCTACCATCGGGTCTCGTATTAGTTCCTCTATGTAGGTGTTAAAGCGTATTAGCGAGAGCTACCATCTTTATCTCACTCTTCTACCTCATGTTTAAACGACGACCACTTAAAGCTACTCATGCTATAACTGTGTACCACATCAGTAGGTTTATAAATTACACAGGCCTGAGAAAACCGCCATGTTGGACACCGCTCGAGCTGGCAGCCTGTCAGCTCTGCTAGCTCTGGCACCGTCAGACCCGGCACCGTCAGTATTGGCACCGTCAGAACTGGCACCGTCAGACCCGGCACCCTCATCTCTGGCACCGTCAGCCCTGGCACTGACAGCACTGACACCGTCAGTTCTGGCACCGCTGGTTCTGACACCGTCAGCTCTGACACCGTCAATCCTGACACCGTCGGATCTGGCAACCGCTATTCTAGCATCTGACACGGCGGGCTAGTCGAGGTGTCCTCGGCAGAGTATTTCCACCGTGTCCCGTCAACGACTGGCAGAATGAAGCTCTTCTCTTCACTCGGGGGATCAGAACTCCAGACAAAAGCCACACAGTGCACAGACTCCTCCTGGAAGCAGGTAACTTTGAGTTTATGAAGATTTGCAATAAATCCAGTATTGGGCCTGCTGATGAGACTCTCGGTCACTTTTGTCGATGCAAAATAGTCGAATCTATCTAAGGACATAAATTAAATACAGGGCAATATGTTTGCATAACTCTTAATCTGCCATTCCGCAGCAGGAAGTATGTTCAGTTTTTTTATGTCTGGATTCACGATGTTTAATTGAATAAGAACGAAAATCGGTGTTCGCTGTGTTTTAGTGTAATTAGGAGATTTTATTTTGCATCCGCAGATTGAAGCCATTTACTCGAAAGGACTCAACTGACAGACGGTGCAGTTGACCGATTCTCGTGGAAACAGGTAAACTTGAGGTTTGTGAAGGTTTACGACGAATGTAGTGGATTTTTAGATGCTGATGATAATGTTAGACATGCACTTACACGATGCTAAGTAGCGTAGTGATGTTGATTAGAAGCAGGTCGTTTTGTTTTTATTACCCTTAATCCTTAACACTTTGACCGCCGGACCATTTATTAGCAGTACGCCACAGCCCTATAGAATATTTGAATCCCGACAGCCCTATCGTAAATTTGACACGCGCAACCCCATGGTAAATTTCACTCGCGGTAGCCCTGTCGTATATTTGATCGCGGGTCCATTTATTACCCGTACGCAGCAGCCCTATCAAAAAATTATAGGAAATACGGCTATTATCATTTATTATTCACATTAACTCTGGAAATGTAAAGAAAATGAATGAAAATGTAAAGAAACTGCTAATTAGTCTACTATACTTTACAGTAACCTGACTAAAAGTCTGCCTTTGAATGAGTGCGGTCATTTGGTTACTAGCGATACATTCGCTATAGTAGTAACCAAATGACCGCACTCACTGTTACAGAGACGTCTCCTCCCACCCAATAAAATACTCGCGGGCAAAGTGGGTACCGTTCAGTTTGACTGCCGGGCAACTTGAAACACGGCAGCCCTATCGTAAATTTGACACGAGGCATCCCTAGCGTAAATTTGACACGCGTCAGCCCTGTCGAAAAGCATCGACAAGCCTGGGTCAAACTCGAAATCTGAGCTATCATTACCAGAGGCACCATTGTCGATTGCCAGCGCGCCTATATAAATATATCCGCTGTATATTTGAATATACCGGCAATCCCATTCAAGTACGAGTTAACTCGTACCTGGCGGTCAGTGTGTTAAGGAACTTAGTTAGACTGGAGTAGCCTATCGGGACTACTATATTATTTTTGGTTTGCGAGGGAGCGGTCATATGTTGCAGTGTTTGAGTTCTAAATTTGATTTTAATGATAGAAAATAATTGTATCGGTTAACCGAATCTTTTATGAGTTATTCTTCACATGAGGGTGAGGCTTTTTGGAGCTATATTTTAACTCGTTCCGGGAAAGCTAAGGTAGCGATATTCGGAGTAGTGATAGTAGACCATATCGGAGTGAATCATTTAATTAATGGACAGATGCGACAATTGTTATGCTTTTTTCAAAACGGCGCATTATAGTCGCACTATAGAGGCTATAATTATGAGAAACTCAGACAATTTTACTCTGACAATTTTTCAGTTCCGCTGAGGTATTCGTCTGTCATAAAGACAGAGCAGGCGCTTACGTGCAAAGAATGAGATGACCTGGATCACACAGTGTCATCCCAAAAAAATTTCGTCTGAGGCAAAGATGCGATAATATTAGCTTGCGTTCTGTTCTCGAACATCAGACCGAGGATCACGGAACGTGAAGGACCTCTGAAAGATATGTGAGACGCAGCAGTCAACATCGAGGCGTGTCTGCTTCACTACTGCAGCGGGGTTCATACGTCATGGCCTTGCCTAACCGAATTAAGAACAATGCTTGTAGCCAAGTCGCCTCTGTGTCAGCTTGTCTGTGTGAATAAATAAACTTCATTGATTGATTGGTTGGTTGATTGATTCAGTGAATGATTAATTGCCTTGGGCCGACGCGATATTTTACCTGTCGTCGGTGTCTATGTGTGTGGTTATTGTTTAATAATAATAATGATAATAGTGACAGTGACAATTTATATGGCGCCGTAGCACAATTTACAAGGGAGCCTCGTTGTCTACTAACAGCAGGGTAGGCTTTAAGCAAACAAATAAGTCTTGAGTCCGGATTTGAAGGAGTCAATTGTATTGATTGCTGCTCGATTAACGACGCTGTGTCGCAACATAGGAAATTAGCGTCGCCTTTGCACCTTTTGTTTAACCAGGCTTAGGACTGGCACCACCAGAAGAGGACAGTGGTGGAGCTTTCCTCTAATCAGTTATGTACCTCTTCCTATATTTATAGCTACACACACTACTACTAGTCCAACCGAGGTCCACATTGCAGGAGTCAAACTTAAGGTGAACTCTATACGTCCTACGGTTCGTCGATATGACAGCGTCGTTATATTTAACGGTAACGGTCCTACAGTTCAGCGATATTATCGGAACGAACAAACAACAACGGAAAACGTTTCCTCTGTGACATGAACAGTGACGTCCTCTAAACCATAGATAATATCCTCCTTTATACTAATAGAAAAACAGGCTATAGAACGCTATCTACTGAACCGCCGCATTGCAGTTTTACGTTAAGGTTTAAATTACGTTCGGGTGAATGGTAAAGAGAAGATAACTTGTGGGGATACTGGATAACTCGCTTACGCTGTTAGAACCCAACCCGTTACGCATCCATATCCTGTGTGACTAATATGCCATCTCATCACCTTTAAATAAGAAAATTAAAACTATCCTGGTAGTGCAACAATTGCTTATAATTATTTAAACCGCCGAACCCAATACGCTGAACGAAAGCACACCTTCTTGGCAATAAACATAAAATAAACGCGGATTGACCTCGTTCAACTGGTTTACGAAGATGCTTTACCTCAAACTCTGATCCGCCTGCAGTTGAAGTCGAGCGGAACCAGAAGCGAAAAGTGTTGAATCATTACGCAGCAGTTAATGCGTTCCTAGCAGATCCCAGCAGAGCTTCTCATTTGAGGCGATCGATCGATCTCCTTGGTCGATCGCCTAGCAAAGGTCTGGTCGATCGGTAAATCGTAAATCGATCGCGCTCGATGAGTTATACTTGAAGAGGAACCTGTAGTCGGACCATTATGCTATTTAGCCTATCTAATTTACATTACTTTTGAAAGTTCAGGCTAGGATCGATACAACATAAGGATTGTCACTATTATTATTAGGCCTATACGATACACAATATACGCCCTACACAAAAGGTCCCGTGGTCGACCACGCACCGAACGCCTACTCAATCCAGCGTGATCGATTATCAAATCGCCTTCTATTTTCAAGTGAGAAGCTCTGGATTCCAGATCACTTGATTCTGAATATACCGACCCAACTTTCAACGGTGGATGATCGTGTCCTCGAGTCCGGTATTAGTCCTTCCAGTGCTCGACAACTTCGTTTGTTACGAAGTGGGCATCAATCGACTGCGTACATATTCAGGCCCACCGACAAGGGAAGGGGCGAATGTTAGGGGCCCGGGATGTAGTGAACTTATACAAGCAAATTAAAAGTGTTCAACGATCTTTTATGAAGCAAGACAGACTGAATGCTCTTGCAACTCTTGCAATCGAATACGATCTGGCAAAATTATTGAATTACGAGGCTATTATAAACGATTTCTCTATAGCTAAATCCAGAAAAGTTGCTTTTTGATTAGCATAAATTTTAAAATTAAACGTTTAAAATTAACAGCTGAATTAAATCATAGTTGTACAAATAAATACAATATCGTACGGTCGTACCCGCTCTTTTATTATTTTGATTTGTTTTTCTCATAAAGTCTAAAGATAGTTTTCAAGTCTAGTGTTTAAAGGCTCGTGACTGCTCTGCCTAGGGACCTGGAATTTCTGTTGCCGCCCCTGTACATATTAATTTATCATTCGTTGTGAACTCTAGCGTTGTTATCCTGAGCAGGGCAGGAAGGCACCAACAGGTTGTTGAAGGGCGCTTTACGAGTCCTCAGATATAAACGGTCGTTTGTTCGATATCTTACGAGGTGGCGCGGTCTATTAGTCTGAAACGCCACTTGTGTGATCCTCGTCTCATTTTGCGGTCCCTCGGTCCTCTTCAAAGTTACTAGGTCTCCGTCGCCTACTTATCGTTGTCTGTTGGATCAGGGTGGTTCCATCTTGACTGCATCCGTTTGACGGACTCAGACTTCTGTCGTGACCAACCACCTGTCCCCTTTGTCGCGCGTGCCTTGGATTTCGTCGCCCTACACGCCTACAGTTTGTTTAACTACCTTCATCTTCAAGTTCTCTTTCCAAACCTAACGGCGCTGTTGTTAGCGTCCAATGGCGCCACCATCACGGCAGAGATGGGTAACTAATCGAATAGATTCTAATCGATTGGCTAATCGATTACACAAACAGCTGACTCTGATTCTAATCGATTAGCTATAGAGAGTTTGCTAATTCTAATTCGTATCGATTAGCAAATTTCAGTAGCTAATTCCAATTCTTATCGTTTAGCAATTTAACTAATCAATTATACATTTTTAGACAAGCAGGTCGTTCTAATTCAAATCGATTGGCTACAAGATTTTGCTAATTCCAATTATAATCGATTAGCGATTTAATTAATCGAGCCATCTCTGCTTCACGGTGCTCAGTCGCTTCGGCATTTTCTGTAATATTCGGAATACCACTGGTGGACCCTCTATTACTTGTAGCCGTTTAATATTAACTATTACTGAGATGTTGCCTAAGAAATAGCATCGGGAGAAAGGCGTAGAAAGACATACAGCCTAACCCGGATCCACTTTGCAGGAGCCATACGCATACATCCTACAGTCCAACGATATTTATCAGGAATGAACAAACATGACCGTCAACGGGAAACTTTTTCTACTATGACAAGATCGTCTTTCATGTTAATAGTCCGATTTATTGAATTAGTCATCGTAATGGCAATAGTAATAGTTATGGTAATAGTCATGGTAATAGCCGTGGGGCGCGGTGGTGTCAGGGTTATGTTCGGTGCCTTGCAGCCGGAGGGTTGTTCGAATATACCTCAGCCGCCGTAAGGGACCCTGGGCAAGTCCTTCACTCGCAATTGCTCATGCGCTTCGGCGTGAAACTCCGATTAATTGTCCGCGTTGTAGTCGAGAGCGCCTCTGAGTAGAAATCTTGAAGGGGCGCTATAACAAGTGCTCGAAATGAATGAATGAATGAATGAATGAATGAATGGTAATGTCATGGCAATGGTAGCAGTCATGGTAATGGTGATGATAATCGCTATGGTAAAAGTCAAGGTATGGTAATTTTAATAACAACACTAACACTGACATTTACAGTACTATAATATGAAGTAGTTGTTCTATAAATATAGAAAGTGCTTCAAGTAATAAATAAATGGGCCTAAGTTTCTTGTCGTAACCCTTTCAAAAGGACATAGGCTAAGTTGACCTAATATAGCAAAAACTATTAGTCTAGAATCTATCCATATAAATAATAGCCGAGTGACCGATATTTTTACCACTGTGATTGCCTGAGAGAAAAGTCGACCGTAGACATTCAGACTGCTTATAAATATGAACCGTTTCCTTTGAAAAAATAATGTGATCTATAAAAGTAGCATGGCTGGCATCCAAGCTTTCGACTATTAGTAGAAACTTGTGAATCTAGAGCCACAAAATACATTACTCAACATAAAACACTGATCAAGACAGACATGTACGTATACACAAATTGTCTCGGTATATTTTGTATAGGCCACGCATTTGTAATGTAATGTAAACAGATAGCATACTCATAAAGCACATTATTTGTTAATTTTTGCAAGTATATTTTGAAGGTCATGACCTTAATGTAATGTAATGCAAGCAGGCATTTATGCAGCGCCAATCTATCCGCAAAAGAATGTGCGTCACAATACCTCGCAGAGACTTACGATAAATAGAGAAAGCCATGATATCTGAGGCGCATTCATGAAGCGCAGTTGATTTCTGCCAGCATCCCTGTAAGAGCCTTGCCAATGCAAGTATGTCCGGAGTTCAGAACCCCATTCATAATTGTCACCACCAACGTCCTTGAGTCTGCATCAGAGGGTGACCGTATCCCGACAGATTGACGGATCCAACGGACCCGATCCCGTACGACGCCCCCAGTCCGGACCCGGAACCCCCACTCCCGATGTTGTTCATGCACGACCCCAGACCGGAAATGTACCCGGCCTGCGACGAGTAAGCGGAAACGCCGAGCCCGCCATTCTGCAGCGACGTCATGTCCGGTATCTTCATCATTCCGTCCATGCACGACGCGGCCGACACGCTCGACTGGGGACACGGCTTCCCGTCACGGACGAGCACGGGTACGGGGATCCGCCGCGGGGAGGCGTGGACGGCCGCGAGGGCGTTCATGTCGAAGCCCTTCTCCTGGCGGGCCTTCTTCATCTTGTAGCGATGGTTCTGGAACCAGATCTTGACCTGCGTAGGAGTCAGAAGCAGGATGCCGGCCAGGTGCTCGCGCTCCGGCGCCGACAGGTAGCGCTGCTGTCGGAAGCGTCTCTCCAGTTCGTAGGTCTGAGCCTTCGAGAAGAGAACGCGACGTTTCTTCTTCTTTGGTCTTTCTTCGGTGGAGGCGCTGGCGTTGGCGGGGGTGTCGCGGGAACTGCCGAGGCTGTTCCTGTCGTCGGCATCAACCCCCGCCGTACAATCCCCACCCCTGGGGCGCGTCGTGCCGCCACAGACCACGGCGCTTGCGGTTGTTGGATCGTGGAGGGAAGAGGGAGCTGGTTTCCTCGTCGTGTCGAGGTCGCGGTGCTGCCCCACTGCGATTGCGGACGAGGGAGGAGGAAGCTGCTGCTGCTGTTGGTGATGATGATGCTGAGAAGGATGCGATCCCCCACTTCCTCCTCCATTGGAGCATCCGGGAAAAACAGCGGATGACGTTGACGCAGCATTTATGGCCGCTGAGGACGACGATAGGTGGCGGAAACCTTCAAATCAAGGCACAGCCATGACGTCAGTATTTAAGTAGACATATGCACCTCATTCTAATATAATTCGTGAACGTTTATAGCGCCGTTATATTTACGCAACGGTCGAGGATCGAGAGTCGCTTCCAAACAAAATTGGGCCCTCAAAACCGCAGTCGATTTAAGAGAACAAATTGATGTACGTGAGTTCTCTGCACCTGCGGGAACTCTGCTGTCCCACCTCTGGTCTACAGCATAGATCTGCTCTCCGATCGGCTGATCAAGCTGAACTCTTAGTCCCTCGCTCGCGGAATACTATTGAGCAGCGGCGCCCTTTTTCGGTTGCCGGTGTCCAGAGATATTCTATCCCCCCCCTAAAGCATATTTCCGGATGGAATAAACCGGTTTAGAGTATCCGGGGGGGGGTAAACCATTCTATCCCCCATCGTCATACTCATCACGATAGCCAAGACGAAAATCCAGTCAAAATCACCAAAACGAAGTAAATTAATTTCAGGTCGACGTACAAACTAAAGATACGCAACATAAAATATTTTATGTGTACAATAAATCCAAAAACTGTACGACTGAATACACTTAGAAACCGCCAAAAATGCAAACTAAACCGAATAGGCTACTCCATTTCGCTAAGGGGGATACTCATGTATGGGGATACTCTATTTCTTGAAACCGGCCCTACGATCTGGAATGAGCTCCCGTCTTGTGCCTAGGGTCACCCACACCTACTATGTTCATTGTTAACTTAAACACTTCCTTATTTAGCAGTGGTTGAACTGGGAGCGCTTCTGAGTAGATTACCTTAAAGGGAACGCTATACAAAAATAAATTCCCTAATAATAATAATAATAATAATAATAATAATAATAATAATAATAATAATAATAATAATAATAATAATAATTATAATTATAATGTCGCCTAATTTGCCCAATAATAACTAATGAATAATAATAATAATCCGGATAATATCGCCTGAATAATACAATAATAATAAAATAATAATAATAGTAATTATAAAAAATAATTACAGTAATAATAATAATAATAAATGATGATGATGACGATGACGATGATATTAATAATAGTCAGAAGACAGATTATCCGAAAACAAGAGACTTAAGCACCGAAAGTCAACTACTGCAAAGATATACCGCCCAACTATTACGCCCATTTCTCTAACGTAGGTCTGCATTCTAGTAATTGTAAATGTAAATTAATTGCCACGATTTATATAGCATCGTCAATAGGAAGCTACTTCTAGGATGCCTTACGTTGTTAACTGTCAGCGCACATGCTAAGATTTACATAGTAAGTATAGCTGTTCTTTTTAGCCATGCTGGAATTCGGAGCGCCTCTGAGTAGTTTTCTTGACGGAGCGCTATATTAATGTTCGATACGAATGAATGAATGAATATTTCAACTGTTTTTCTAATATGAAGGCTTTTGTCATTCTGAATAGGTGAATAGTAAAATTTCATTCCCGAAGACATTCTAGGTTTTAAACTAAGATAGGAAACAGCATATCCTTTCGATCCTGTACCTTCCAATTCTCTGATCCTGTACCTTCCAATCTTCGACCTAAACGACACCCACCTCAACATCTGCTGTGCCCCTCTCCTCCTCTGGAAACCGGACTTGGACCTCCCTCCGACTACTCTTTTTGGACAACCCATCTGACTAGACGCAGCACTCGTGAATAAGCTGGTGCCCTGCGCTTGGCTTTCGAGTGGCGCTATAAAAGTTTGGAGATTACAATTACAATTACGATTCGAATGCGTGTTTATCATTAAAAATGGCGTGAAAATATATCGAAAACACTATAGACTGTAATAGACCTATGTAGTTGTCAAAGTATTTCGCTCAGAGGGAAGTCATTTAGGCCTACCGGTGCACTAAATACTTCCTACAGACATTTTTCAAAACCATCCAATAAATACTGGTAGTACCGGTATAGGTAAACTATTTACAGAGCTGAGACAACTCACTGAACTCAGTGTTATGTTTTCTACAGAGAATGGCGTTACCGGAATATTAGGTGACTGGATGCAGCAGATCATTGGGTTACGTTCGCGGAACACAGGCAGCACACTTTGAGAACCACTGATCCAACAACGCAGTGCATTTAAAACTACAGGTCACGCGATTGGGAGGCCAAAATGATGTTACACATCTGGAGAATTACAGACGAAATGAAAACCCAAAATGGTTAATCATCGAGAGATTTGCGTCGACTTAAAATCGAATTAGCAACAGAATTTTGAAGAACGATTTGCAAATGTTTTTGCTGATTAAACTATGCAAAATAAAAAAATAGCAGCAGATAGTCTCTAAACGAATTACCTTTATCCAGCGATTGGAACGTTTGTGTTGAGAACCTGCCAGTTGCGACTTTCTAAATACCCGAGTACTGTTTGCTTACAGATTAGCTTGCTATTCATGTAATAAACTACAACATAGGTTTCGGCAACGTCTTGCGAAAATTCTTGAAGTACATTACATAGCCTTGCCTTAAGTACCCAGATCACTAACTAACTAGCTGCAACAAGTGAGCATTTCATGCCATTTGCATTTTACGACAATAGAAGATCTAATAAAACTTATCCTGGGAATTTAACATTATAATCAAAATTCAACATTATCTTCGGAGGTAAACATTATCATCAGCGCTCCTGAGTAAAAATTTTCTGAAATAAATAAATCAGAATCAGAGTACATTCTGATTCCATTGTTAACTGCAAATGCGTACTTAATGAGGTTGTTGGTACAGATCATTCAAATATGCCTGCTGTCAGAATACCAGAGAACTCCGCCATGACTAATTCGAGGCTGTTGCGTTAATGTATTTTTCTATCGGCGCCATAGAAGCTGTTCTGAGAGACCACATCATATAATCTAGAATCAGTCATAAAATTGTATCCCATGCATAATTGTATGGTCGCGATTTAGCCTGCATGGCGAAGCATCTAAAACTCTCTACTTTCGTGACAGAACTGTATGACTTTAGTCTACGTATTTTCCTAAATAAAAGGTGAAAAGGAGTTTATTTTATACTTCGAATATATTCGCCTGTTTTGCTACTTCATATTGACTGCAGTCTGCGGTCTACTTGTAACACATTCGTTGTTATTTGCAGCTTTCTTCTTCCGGTCATAGTCCACTGCAGTGGCTTAAAGCATTCGACTTATGCCTCATCCAAAAATAATAAGTCCCTTCAGACTGTTGACGCTTGAAGATAATATTAAGTCTTATTGCAGTAAAGAGATGAGACAATAAGTCAATAACAGTAGAAATATTCTAGATAGTTAACAGTCTATAAAAATATTATAGTGTCACATCCAACTGCAAACTTGTATTTTGATTGTTACGCCGTAGAAGAGATATTTTTGTTTTTGACCATAACTTAAATTTTTAATAGTAGGACTACTTTAAAATTAATACATTATAGTGAACAAGAGAGATATCCTAAAATTCTCCTTGCAGAAAAATTGCTGCGGAATCAGCTGAAGGAATTCGAATGACAGTGGAAGCTTATTCTCTGTCTCGAGCCTGTGACAGAATTTGAACAATGCCACTGTCCAAGACTTTCGCAAATGACTAACGGATAGACGCTATATAAAGTACCAATTTTCAACCTTAAACTTAGAGGAATAACAGGTAAGGTGAGGCTGTGAATCCAATGTCCTTTGGTATCTCTGGACAAGGTGGCCGATAGATAAATGGAAACATCACTGGCGTGAAGAGCATAACATCAAGTAGTGAGCGGGATCGATTCCCGTTATCCCTTTAAAGTTGACTCAGCCTTCCGTTCGCCAGATGGCGTTGGTAAAACGAGTAAGTAGGGCGGATATTCACCTTGCATTTCTGTCATACAGTTAAATTTGACTCCTGTTAAACTTGTTATCGCCTCTTACTACTGTGTCATGCAATCTTACTGCGTACTTGTCAGTTTGAATTAATAAAGAAGAATATTATTAATTTATTATTAATATTATAAATCCTTTATAACGCAAAGTAGCAACGTAGTGGGTTACGTATCGATAGTCCGAAGGTTTTTTGATAGTCCGAAGGTTCTATAGTCCGAAGGTTCGATAGTCCGAAGATTCTGTGTTTAGTCCGACATTAAATCCAACTTCTACCCCTTAGGCTACACTGCGATATCTTTTCATCATTCCAACTTCCACTGAATCAGTGTCTCAAAGCTATCGAGGAACAAGTCAGTCATCCAATAGAATTATTTTCACCAATCCACCTTCTATTAGAACCTACCAGCAAGAAAAAGAATTATGCTCATGTCCATAGCCATCCAGCTTAACACGTACTCAAACCTACAGCAAGAATTATAGCCAAATTACTTCATCCGTCAAGCTAATCATACTACTTTGAATCTTCAGAGCACTATCTTAAAAATCGTTTTTCTCCGTTTCAGACTGTCAAACCTTCAGACTATCGACCTGTTACCTGTTACGTAGTGAATGAACTCTTACCCAGAGGTTAGCTGTTAAGTAACGCTTCAGCTATCTTACAGTTACGGTAACGTACCTGAATAGGAGATGACTTCGTTACTCTGGAGCCATCGCGTGTAAGGATTATCCGCGTCGTAATAGGAGAGATGCGCAGACGCGTTGGCCAGCTGCTGATGTTGCTGGGACTGTTGCAAGATGGACATCGACGACTGCTGCGAAAAAAGAAACAAATATATACGTGTAAGACAATCGCATCATCTACTTCACAGACTGTCGTTCGTCGTTTTGCATATTTTATGCTAACGCTTCGTGGCGAATTTTCTGGATTTCGTCCACTTTCCCAGGAGCGGCGACGCTCTTGACGCCAACCCTAGAGACGACGACGCTCGCCGAAGAGCCCCTCTTTTCCTGGCGGGCGCCTGGAATTCCTTTTGAAGTGCGCATTCGCTACACTCCAGTCTTCCTATAGGAACTCTCACGTAGAGGCTCTCACCTGCGACAGTGGAATCGCGGACATGACGACCAGAAGAAACCAGCAGCAAAGGTCAGTAGAAGTGGCGAGCGCCGAACCCTTTGCGCTGGGGCTGTGTCGTTGAGGATGTCCTATTGAAGGTGAAGTGCCAGGACGTGAGGCACGGACGGATGGACCCTTCCCGGTCGGCGGACGGTCGGTGGGAGGGCGGCAGGCATCGAGGGTGACGCTTATATACGGTAATCGTGGCGGCGCCTAGAGGCGATTCTTATTGTTGTTGACAATGCTCTACGGCGTCGATTTTTATCGGGCCCACTTCCTTCGAACCGCGCGACAGCAAGACACGCCCTCGACAGCAAAGCAAAGAAAGCAATCTGTCGACCACTCTCGCTCTCCAGCGCGCCCTCGAAGTCAGCCGGCCGTCCGCCCGGCCTGTTGCGGGGAAACCCTGCCCCGTGCCCGGCGGACGGACGGGAGGACGGGCAACGCTGGCTGGCTGGCCTCTGTGCTAATTCCGTTCTGGCTGACTTGCAGATGAATTTACGATTAATGTCCGCCGCCGCCGCCGATAAGTCAACCCATGTTTCTTCGACGCCAAACATGATCTCTGACGTCATAATGATGTCATCGGGCTGTTGGTTTTGTAACGCAAGACGAATAAAAACTCAGACGAGATCATCATGACGTCACTTCCTGTCTGGTGTGCGACGTATAGCGGCAAGATAGATTTGACGTCATCATGACGTAATGACTAAATTTAGTGCAATGGCAGGTTCTTTATGAAGTTACTCTGTCGCAGTTTTCTTCCTTGTGTGTGATGCATGACATCACAGAGGAGTTATGCCATCATGACAACATAGCTGTCGCCATTTGTGACCTTTCTTGTAAGTAAGTAAGTATATTTTATATTGTACTAGCTGCAATCCAGATTCCCGTGTATATTATGAAGAGTTGTATATTGTATATGCTTGAATTGATTGCACATAATTATTATTCTTTACATGGAGCTCATGTAGGACCCATATTTCCACATGGGACCACGAATAGAACCCATACGGATGCCATGGAAATGCTGTCACAGTTATACTTGGAAAGTTGTATATATAATTAAAACAAAAGTACTACATACAGATTTTTGAAAGGAAAAAGAAGCAAAAAATGTAAAAGTTCTACAAAGAAGTTAATATGTTAAATAAATCATATATAAATAACGCGCACAAAATCGAGTTTCATCAACAATGTTTTTACCTTTATACCACAAGATTCGATTAGTTAAGGTAAATAATTATGTCTAAATAGCATACAAATTATTATGTAGCCTAACCATAACTTCAAATATAATTATATATGATAAAAGAGATATCACACAGTGACTGAGCATTGTAAAATATCCCAACCCATTACCGTGGGTTTCAGCTTAAACAGTCAAAAGATGAGCTAAGTTTAATATTCTAATTTATTACGGGTGTTTCTGCTTAATTGACCGGGCAGATATGTCATCCGAAGGCTGTCACGCTGAGCGCATGGTGCATGCTGGCTGGCATCATGACTTGGCTTTCATGTTATCTTTCTGGAGACGACGCAGCAACTTTATTGGAAAAGTCTCAGTCAACACATCTCTCGTCCGTCCGTTCTTTCTCGTTCTTCCGCGTTCTTTCATCTGCTCAGGTCTTACATTAAGACTGATAATCGCTCGGCGCGCCTTCTCCGTCAAGTGCTTGGTCAATAGTCACCCATTACCATGCGCCGGACAATTAACCGCATTTGGCTACAGCGCTTTCATCGGCGCACCATGCCCTCGCCCGCCTGGTACCTCCTAAACGAGGCAGAAAAATTTGAACGAATTAGTTATGTTAAGTATAATAATATTTTCGTTTATTGAAACAATCCGGGTGACAAACCGCAACCGGTTACAGTGTACAGTTATGCAATTGAAACAATTCACAAGAACACAAATGACAGAAGACATAAGTCCTAACTACTAACAGAACAGACAGCCTGCAATACACGGCGCTAATAGCAGCCTACAAAGCATGTCCGCCTACGGATCTCGATTTCGGTACCTCTCGCTCTCTATGCCAGTGTGTTATCCAATGCGCTAACGGGCAGCTTAAAACTTTGGAACGTAAATATTATAGGTACGGTGTACGGGCGGCAGAAATCACATTATCAACGGATTGTTAAATCCGTTTCTATAATAAGGATCGTTTGGTTTCATTTATGTAGAGTGGTGTAGAGAAACTGTCGGAAAAGCTCTTGTTAAACACTGATCAACAATCGATCTCAAAGGAAAATGGAAACCACGCCATTTTTATTAGTGCATTTATATGGCGGTAATATACCTAATTGTCAGTAAATGGGCAAAAGCTCTATGGTTTTTGTAGTATCGTAAAATTTGTTATCGCTAAAGACATTTATCAAACGCAGCGTATGAAGGCGCTTTTGAAGCAACGCTGGAAGACTATTTAATTTCGCTAGGATTGGGCTAGATTGTTGCGCTATATTCGCTACATTGTTCCGCTATATTCATATCAAGAGACTGAATTCATTAATATCATTGCCAGCTGTTGCTTGATTTTGTTTATTTTTATTGAAATTTAACGCGAGTTTCTTTTCTGAAACTTACATGAGGCTTACTTAGGCTACAGTTGCATGAGACGTAACGACAGTTTTTTCGCTGATACTTGCATACGGCGTACTGAGAGTTTCTTCTCTGAGACTTACATGAGACTTACATTCAGATGAGACTTATTGAGAGATTCTTCTCTGAGACTTGCATGAGACTTGCTTACATTAACCTGACTTTTAATGAGAGTATATTCTCTGAGACTTACATGAGACTTGCTTACATTTACATGAGACTTGATGATAGAGTGTTCTCTAAGACTTACATGAGACTTACTTACATTTACATGAGACTCAATGAGTATTTCTTCCCTGAACAGCAATCACGAGGACCATCAAAGCTGATCTTTCAAAAGCAGAACATACAGAACAAAAGTTTATTAAAGGGTTTAGCTACTATCTTGACATGGTAATTATAAAGTATTTTGTTAGCTGGACATAAACCAATAAGGACATAATACCTGATGTGTCCACGATGATTAATCGAGACACTGTCAGCAGGAATTGGGAATATCGAGGGAGTTTGACAGCACGCACATGCATGAGAAGCCCTTTGGAGTCACTTTTCAACGATACAATACGATACTGCACAAATGACTCGGCAGTTATCCCTGACGTAAATGGCAGACTATTGTGTCTATGGGGACGAATATTGTGCTCAGGGGGTGTAACAGACAAAAAGAGATTATGTAAAAGCGACACGGGGGCAGGCAGTTGGTCCATATCGTCGAACGAGGCGACACAACAACAGACTGTAGGCCCCTACACTTTGCTTGACACAGAAGCGCTTATACCACCGTCTGAAGTTCTCCATTAATGGGCGCCATCACCTCAAAAACGCCCAGCATGTCTCGCTTCTTTCTCGGCGCCTTACGCTCTTTGTACCTTCGACCGTCTTCGCATTTAGCGGTCTTTGTTTCGGGCGATTCAGACGTCACAGGAACGGTGAAAGAAGTTCGACAAACGTCGATCAGTCCGCCACGTGACGTCGCCAGAAAAGCCGACCGGAAACCTGATTTATCCGGTCGCACATGTACCGGAAGTGGTAGAAGCGTTTCCTGGCAGACGGTAATCTGGTCGCAATCGATCGCAGTTGGCCGTTTTCGACCATTGTGGGAGGCATGATCGGTCGATACCTTTGCAAACAGCGCTCACCGATCGCATCGATACTGGTGGTCATGAGAAGAGGAAACGACGAGAATTACGAGCTAGAGTACAAAAAGAAAAGAAAACAAATGGTTTCGATACAAGAGAATCAACAGTGCCACTGTGGAGTTCTCTCGCGTCTGCGAAATAGCGCTCAACTGTTGAGCATGTGACATTGTCTAAAGACTTCGCCTCACTCATTTGCGGTTGCTTCCAGGTAATAAATTTAGCTGGAACTGTCAAACTTATCCGAGTGATGTCAAAATTCGGATGAATTGGTTCTTAATACCTGCAGTTAATTAACAACGAAATTCTGGCACATCCGTTATGTTCAACGAGTGGAAGACTTTTCTTGAAGTGGCACTATACAAACTTGCGACAATAATGCAATATTATTGTAGACTTTCTCTTGACGCTGATAATTCGCAAAGGAAGTGCGCAGGTCTATTTACGCCATGTCAACTATTTACTGGTTATTAGCATGCTTCAATATAACAAAATAAAACTTTTCTGTTCGTGGAGGTAACAAAAGAAATAATTCATGGCACACGATTCGTGTAACGTGATTAGTTTAGCTCATTGTTTGCCTAATTAATTATTTATCATTATTGAAATGAGCAGCGCATGAGAAAATCAGACTTCATATAAGACTTTTATCACCGGTGGTACAATGATTACGTCGTGTCAGTAAAATTTAATGTTAAATTATTTTAGCAGCGATCAATAACGTCTTTAAACGTTTTTGCGATACAAGTGGACAAAAAAACTAAAACACATTATTTATAGAGCGAAATTTTTAGCGCAAGTTTACAGATAAAGATGCCCAGTTCTTGAGGATTTTTGTCACAGCACCGCGGAAATAATTTCAGCGACAGCTGCATTTCTTTGTACTGCTTATGTATTCGTCAAGTTTGCTAATCTCACTGGTGTCAGTGTTGCCCTATATCAGATAAGTATTATAATTATATATTACATAATTATTCTTTTGCTCAACCCCGTTCATCATACGTAAACCGACAGTTGTATATTGCTATATCATTTTGTAGATGGTTCGTTAAAAAACGTGTGGCCATACACTTGAGTATTTCCACCGTGTGTGGCAGAAACATCCGCAATAGTGTCGAAAGCATCAGCTCAGCGGGAGATGTGGAAAATTGGTCTACTCGTTTAAACGGTGTACCGTTCTCGGCAAGTGCGACGTGCACTCATCAGTGCCGTGTGCGAATAGTCCTATCGTCGCCATCAATAGGCCATTGATGCTCTTGAAACTGAGCCCATTACTAGAGTAAGGTGTGAATGAATGTCTTCCATGCTATTCTTGCTCTTCTTCTCCTTCTTCTCTTTCCGCTTCCGGTGTTTGTTCCTGGTCTTTCTCGTCGTCGTTATTTGCAGAGGAGACGGATAGAAGGAGGCTTCACGAACTCATCCCTTCCTCTCCCCATTCCCTCCTCAGCAGTCGGAGACAGAGATCGAGACATCCCAATATGTCAATCGAACGAGCAAAGATACCAACTTCCTTGTAATGTAATTTCCTACAAGTAACAACACGATACGAATTATTAACTTCGATGCGGTTGCATATATATTGTATGTATCTGTATCAGTTGTCAAGTGATAGGCCTATGCTTAATCGGGAACATGGTTCATACATGTGCAGGGTTAAACTGGCTTGCAAAAGCGGCCCGGGAAATTTGGTCATGGGCGGCCCACATTAGCGAACGCTGAAGGCGTGAAATCTTTCAGGATTAAAAAAATTAATTAAAACCGATAAGTGGGTCTGAGTGGTGTCCCACACACCATCGCCTCTTATAACATTAAGTTTAACATAATTATGATTCAAATGAAGAACTTTTTAGTTATTAATGGGTCAAATGGCATAAATATTGTTAAATGAATATTAAAAAATAAAAAATAAGCAAATACGTTTTAATTTTGATTTTTTGTAAATTCGTAATTATATTTGGAGCCAACTGTTGCATTATGTAGTGCACTGTGCACAGTTTGGTTTATTTCAATTGAATCTTGAACCATGAGATAACGGAGCTGTTTGTTCAAGCACTTTCAAAAACAATTGCGCTGTCAAAATACATTAGAAACTTGTCAATGGATAATCCGGGAGAGTTTTTACTTCGTACCGGACATCATTATTAAACTGGAGTTAAGAACTATAGAACTAAAATATCACAATATTTTCTAAGTCATATTTTTTCTCTTCTGGGCGCCGGCCCACCGGTCCACCGGCCCACCGGGAATCTCCCGGTGTCCCGGCGGCCCAGTCCAAGCCTGTACATGTGTCTGCTGTTTGTACCTCCAGAAACAGTTTACTTGAAGCTAAACTCGTAGGCCTACCTTTGTCAATTACCAAACGAAGATAAATTAATTATTGAATGCGTGTATCTGAACAATTCTTCAGAGCATTCGAAATGCCTCATTTAAGCATTTATCATTAGCTTAACAGCTGCTGCTACAGTTCTAAAACTGCGCAGTCAGGCGAGTAACTAGCATTACGCAATTACGCACCTGCGTAAAGATTTTAACAGCTCTAAAAGTACAAACCGTTAAGATTACTTGTTGACATTCTAGATTACTATTATTCGTTGAATTTCTATTGTGCAGACTTTGTTATTGTGAGTTCAGCAAAAACATTTGCTTTCGCTGACATTAACTCATGACTGGAAATTTCGTGGCAGTTTTGAAATTTCGATCACAGACTGACACTATTTTAAACCATCGTAGGTTAATATCATCTGGTTCACGCAATGCCCAGTACATTATAAGTCCGTTGATTCAAAAATGAGCGGATCCACCTGTGTGACCAGGAAGTTCGAAACAGTATTTTCACAGAATGTCGTGTGCCCAAGTTCTACACTTTATTGTTTGATGTGAACGCAGGTATCATTAGCATATCGGTCTGCTTACGATATGTTGATATCGGGAACAACCCCGGTTTTCAGCATGTGGTAAAAGAACAATTTACACCTTTCATTTAAAACGCGTGACACCTCTCGCGAAACTATTGCGACACTCGTCAAGCAGCAGGTTTCTGAAGGAAAGAGAGGAAGAGAGCGAATGGAGGGTAGGGAGGAAGAGAGCGAATGGAGATTAGGGAGGAAGAGAACGAATGGAGGAAAGGGAGAAAGACGCACAATCGTCAAATATGCGAAAATAAGTTTACCTTGTAGGTGACCTATCTCAGATTTGGCTCTAATTTTTGCTATTTTATTGTTTTATTGTTTGATATGTTTGTGCAATGTACACCATATTGGAATTGTCAGAAGCCTATCGCCGTGTATCTGCATTGGATCATCATCATCATCAATGTCAGCGCCTGAGGCTCACCATTTGGCGGGAATGGGTACGAATAAATGAACTCCATCGTCCTCGGTCGTTTGGCCGAGTCTTCTACTGGTTTCGTCAGTCACCGTCTAATATCCTGTAGTTCTGCCAGTTCTTGTCCGCTTCTAGTGAGGAGGCCAATATTTTCAGCAAGCCCTCCATTTAATTTGATTCCTGCCTCTGTGTTGTTAAGGTTGAGTAACATTACTGCTTCTCATACTAGGTTAAATAGGCCTGCGTTGCACAAAGTAAAAAATTTCAATGCTTTGGTTTATTGCAGTTCTTTGCTGAGTCTGTCTGTTTCTAGTCTACGTTGCTTGCTGGGACTTTGCAGCTGAGTCAATTTTAAAAACCAAATTATTATGAAATTATATAATTTTCCAAAGAACTGATGTAAAATGTTTTTACTTTTAACCAAAAAGATGATCTCCAAAATGCACCATTACAAAACCCAAAAATAATTTTTTCTTACTCTGGGGAGGAGGCACATACCCCTTTCCTCAGAAGGGCTGGAAACTGCGTAATTTTGGGGAAGCTCTGTTTTTTATGAATACACTTAACCTTGATGCTAACAATTTGTCAATTCTGATGATGAGGGGTAGCCATTCCACGGTGATCTGCTGCCCTGCTTTGAATTATTGTTTCCACTTTGAAAAATAAAGAGTATATTATATAAGCTGTAACAACACTCAATCTCTTAAATATATTATTCCTTCGTCTCGTAATATGAAATATTGCATCAGCAGCACGGCTATTTGAAGCACGTCTTATTAAATACACGACACAGATAAATATTTATAGGCTATGTGATGACACATAGAAACAAAGAGAGACGCTGTGAAGTCCCACAAAAATCACCAAACACATTGGAAAACACAACATTATTGGCGCAGTGGAGTCTGATAATTTTACTGCACACTAAGCCCAAATATCTCACCAGTTTTGATTGTCTTCGTTGAGTTCACTTCCATACACCTCCGTCTATAACTCTACATCATTAGTATCTACATGTAGGCCTATGTAGCGCAGGCTTCTTTGTATGTAGATTGGTGGTGGTGATTGAGTAGATTAGTCGTGTTTACCGGCTAAGAGCCGGTCACATAATTTCCACTCATTAACACCCGCACCGCTGACGATACACGAACTTTATTTGTGACTGATTCGTACTTGAAATGACTCCAGACAGCATTCCCACGGTTGCGTCCGCTCAAGATCTTTAGATACAGTTTGACTACAATATAACTATTACTACTAATTTTGCGAATTTAGGCTACTCAACTTTGTTCGCAATCGCTATAGAAACGTTTACAAATTACTAAATTTAAACAAAATGCGCCACTACCGGTACTATTCGGTTAATTCACAAATTCAAAATCCGGGACGCACATAGGCTATTAGTTGTTGTGCATTTTCACGTTCTATGTTTGTCGATATTGTACATTTTATTTTTATTTGTGTAACGAAAATAACGATATATTTTTGTTAATGTTATTTTAGCTATAGTTATAGTTAATGATATTTTCAGTTACAGTTAACGAACATTTTTGTTATCGTTAGGAGAATCACGTTGCAAAAACTGCCTCGAAAGGGAAAACAAATTTATTCATTCACCGACGCTTAATCAAATCAAGCCCCTTAGAGACAAGTGCTGGACAATTTTTCCAGCTATCTTGTAGTCCAGAGGAGTTGTGCCCAGGCCCGCCGAGAGGGGGGCAGGGGGGCAAAAACCCAGGGGCAAAAACCCAGGGGCCCGGCGACTTTTAGGGGCCCGGGCTGGGCCCAGCAATCAACGTATGAAAAATATTATAATCAGTTATACAAAGTTTATGATTTATACCTTCTAAAATATAATATTACGGACACTTAACTACAATAGTTGCATATATAAATATAATTTTGAAGGGTTATTATACCCGCACTATTATTATTTCAGTTTGTCTAAAAAAATGTCTCATAAAGTCTAAGGATAGTTAGGTGCTCGTGACTGCTCTGCCTAGGGGCCCGGAATTTCTATCGGCAGCCCTGGTTGTGCCATGAGGTCGAGAAACCGTAAGTTTGGTTAAAAGACTCTTTCTTGGTTGGTGACGAAAACTTTAGCGAATCAGGTTTAGCGTTATTCATGTATTCGCAAGGTGTCGCCTCGGTTCGGCTGTTGGTGCTGCTGGTGTAGATAGGAGCCACGGTTTCAATTCGACTTAAACAGTGTCATGTTCTAACAGGCGAAGCAATGGGTGATCCAGATGGATGGATGGATAGTAGGATACATTGATAGACGGAAAGATGGGTGGACAAATGTGTGAGATGGATGCATGAATCAATGGATGGATGGATGGATGGATGGATGGATGGATGGATGGATTCGATGACTGGCTGGCTGGCTGACTGAATAGATGAATGGATGGATGGATGGATGGATGGATGGATGGATGGATGGATGGATGGATGGATGGATGGATGGATGGATGGATGGATGGATGGATGGATGGATGGATGGATGGATGGATGGATGGATGGATGGATGGATGGATGGATGGATGGATGGATGGATGGATGGATGGATGAATGGATAGATGGATGGATGATGGATAGATGTATGGATGGATGGATGGATGGATGGATGGATAGATGGATGGATGGATGGATGGATGGATGGATGGATGGATGGATGGATAGATGGATGGATGGATGGATGGACGGAAGATGAATGGATGGATGGATGGATGGATGGATGGATGGATGGATGGATGGATGGATGGATGGATGGATGGATGGATGGATGGATGGATGGATGGATGGATGGATGGATGGATGGATGGATGGATGGATGGATGGATGGATGGATGAGAGGAATAGATGGACGGACGGATGAATGGATGGATGGATGGATGGATGGATGGATGGATGGATGGATGTATGGATGGATGGATGGATGGATGGATGGATGGATGGATGGATGGATGGATGGATGGATGGATGGATGGATGGATGGATGGATGGATGGAGATGGATGGAGGGATCGATAGATGAATGGATGGACAGATGGGTGGATTCATAGATGAATGGATGGATAGATGGATGGATGGATAAATGAATGGATGGATGGATAGATGGATGGATGGATGGATAGATGAATGGATGGGCGGATGGATGGATTCATAGATGAATGGATGGATTGATGGATGGATGAATGGATGGATATGTTTATTTTATAAAGGAGAAAAGACGAACAGTAGGTCTAATAATTATGCTTATCTGTCAATATCAAACACGATGCCATCTGTCAATGATGGATGGGAATCCATCCGTTGGCTGGGCTCCACATAATGTGTCAGTGGTCAGATGGCTAATGGTGACTTGCATGGTTTTCTCTGCGTTGTTTTGTCTGCTAATGACATTTCTGTCTTAATCACATTAAACATTGTCCCTCATCGTTTTCGTAGAAAAGTAATTTCATTGTGATTGACGATAATGTAGTTGTTATTCAATTTTAATTGACCAAGGCTGGAAATGATAGTGCCATTGTAATTAAATTTAAGTGATTAAATACGAAAGTAATCGAAATTTTATTGAGTTGTCGATGACTCAGTTGACCCACGTCTAATTGGTAGATGGATATGTATGCAAGTTTGTGTATATGTGTGTAAGTTTGTTTGTAAGTTCGTGTGTATATGTGTGTAAGTTTGTGTGTATATGTGTGTAAGTTTGTGTGTATATGTGTGTAAGTTTGTGTGTATATGTGTGTAAGTTGGTGTGTATATGTGTGTAAGTTGGTGTGTATATGTGTGTAGGTTTGTGTGTATATGTGTGTAGGTGTCAGGTGTGTATGTGAGTGCAGGTATGTGGGTGTATGTAGGTGTAGAAGGATCGTATACATATAGACTATAATTGTTGCAAAATTTATGCATTTTCACGATGTTCTCTCTGGAGCAGCTGTAAAGTTCCATTAGTTGGAAAAAATTATTTACAGCGAAAATAAAAAAACTGTAGTGATTTGCGTTACAGCAGCTGTAGTATGCGAAGCGTACTAATTTTTATATTCGTAAAAAAATTCATTTTTATTGTATAGACACTGTTATCGTGCAGGTTACGTCTGCGCAAACTAAGATATCATTAGATTATTAAAAGTATAAACTGAAACAAAACAGGATATAATCTATAATTATATATATAGGCCTATATCCACAAATTTAGTTTGCACATTTCGCTACATGTATATATTTATGGATGATGCCATTATATTGAATGGATATATATATATATATAATCTGTGTGTGTGTGTGTGTGTGTGTGTGTGAGTGTGTGTGCGTGTGTGAGTGTGTGTGGAAAATGTGTGCAGATTGTATAATTATAGACTATATGGAGGCGTATACATTGAACATACGTGAATATATCGGAATGTGTACAACAGAGTTGTGTACGTGTTCGGTTGAGAGTGTGTTCGCAATGAAATCGCGTATGAATGTCGTGATAAAAATCCCGATTATAAACACGCGGATCCAATTATCGTTGCATTGGATGCAATAAGTTTCAATAGATATCGATTACTGGTCGAGAGTTTGTAACGTGATCGCCAGACGTTGCATAAACACGTTCTGCTATGTACGTCGTCCATGACTATGGCTGCAAACAACGTGTCCATAAGCAGTACACAACACCTTATGAGCAAGAGCAACTACCGATCCATGTATGTTGGTCGAAACATGTACGGCTGAGAGCGAAAGAGAGACAGAGACAGACAGATAGGTAGGCAGGCAGGCAGGCAGGCAGGCAGGCAGGCAGGCAGGCAGGCAGGCAGGCAGGCAGGCAGGCAGGCAGGCAGGCAGGCAGGCAGGCAGGCAGGCAGGCAGGCAGGCAGGCAGGCAGGCAAGGCAGGAGGCAGGCAGGCAGGGAAACAACAGACACACAAACAGGAAGACACAACTGCAGACACAATTGCAGACACACAGACAGACAGAATTCGTGGCTTGTGTTTCCTGTAAACGTCACGTTTTAGATCATTCTTGTTATTGTTGTTTGTTGTGGATTTGCGTATGGGTTAGTATCGAAAGAGCGAAATAACGAAATAGTGACAAAGCAAAGCGTGAGAAATTGGTTAATATCTGAGTCTGTTTGCTGGGGAATTTACAAGAGGGGTCTGTATATTAGTAGCCAGAAATGCCTGCCTATTCACGTAATTGTTTATCAAGGAGTTAAGTGAGTTTGGTCTGTATGCAAGAGAGTTTGTTTGAAGATTTTGAGGGTTATGTTTATTTAGAGGTTCGTTATAAACAACTTCTAATGGCTGGGTGCGAATTCCAGCTATTTTGATGCGTATCGGGGTTCCGTAGTACTCTGATGTTAGCTTCAAAGGAACACGGATGTCGGGGTGAGCAGGCTCTGGCTAAAAATCAGACATTGAATGACACTTTAGTACATTATTTTATTGGACTCGTAGCCAAGATTTATTGCTTCTGAATGAGTACATATGCATATATCTTGTCGCTCTTTTGAATTTTGACTTAACCCTCGGGCTACCAAGGGGGGGGTGGTTGCCACCCCCTAGGTTTTTTTCATCTCAAACTTTTTCCGTATGGAATAAAAATTTGACCTTTTAGGTAGCTGTAGGGGTTCATTTACACACGTTTTGAGGTAAAATATGAGATGATATCTCACACCGTTCAAAAGTTATACCCAATATACCCGAGGCACCAGGGGGGTGGATACCACCCCCCCTAGATTTTTGACTATATCTTATCCGTCATTTAATATTAAGAGACACAAATTATACCATTCTATAGAGGGAATGTGGGGCTACATTTCTATGGTCACTGAGTTGACCTGAGGCAACCGGAAGTGCTCAAAATAAATAATAATACGCGTAATATGCGTGAAAAATGGCTGAATGGAAGGACTCCCCCTTAGTTTTTGTCTGTAGCGTATTCATTTGTCTTCCTGGAAGAGAAACAAAGCTACCATTCTTTAGAGGAATGAAGGGCTTCATTTGCATACCTACATCTTTGTCTTTTTGAATACCGGAAGTGATCAAAATAAATAATAATACGCGTAATCTGTGTGAAAATGGCCGAATACAGCATTACAACGTAAACCGATATATATGTATGGATATATATGTATGGATGTACATTTATACTATATAAACATGTGTAGGGATGATTTTGTGTATCTTTTATACATAGATTAGTTTCAAAACACACATAATCTTATATTTGTTTATCCAAAAAGTACAAAATGTACGCAATAATATACAATATTGCTAATTAATGGGTTCCGTTGTTAAAAGTGATGTAATTTCTAGGTGCATTCACATAATATACAACTAAATATACCATTCTGTGCAGAAATGAATGCTGAATCCATTGCTATATTACAAGTTATGATATGTGAAACCAAACACGAAATCCAGGGGGGTGGTAACCACCCCCCCTTGGTAGTCCGTGTTACAAAAAAAGCTTGGTAGCCCTAGGGTTAATTTCTTAGGTTGTCACTCTTTTGATACGGTAATTATATCACTCCTCTGTTACGTTTGCGATCATCAATGTCTACGTCGTTGTCATCACCACGATATCTATTCTTCTTTTTCTTCATTATCTTACTCTTTTTTCGTGTTTGGGTCGGGAGCGCCTCTTAGTAGATATCTTGAAGGGGCGCTATATCAAGTTTCTTTGATTGATTGACTGATTTTCATCCAACATCATCTTCTATTTCTTCTTCTCCCTCTTATGCTTCTTCATCTCCTTGTTCTTTTCCTGTTTTCTTCATCTTTCTTCTTCTCTCGACGTCTTCCCTTCCTCTTCCTCTCTCGCTGCTTTGCCATACCACCCTGTACCAACTCAGCAATCCGACCTCCCTGCCTAAGAAAACTAAACAGTTGAGTAACAATAATCTAAATAGTAATATGGTGTAAATAAAATCTGTCCTAATAAAATGCGAGTTTCTTTATAATCATTCTCATCACCATCACCACCACCACCACCAGCAACATCATCATCGTCAGCATCATCATCATCATCATTATCAACAACAACAACAACATCAACAACAACATCATCATCATCATCATCATTATCACCATCATCATCAGATCCTGACGCCAGTCATTTGGCGGCGATGGGTTCGAATAAATGAACTCCATTGTCCTCAGTGATTTGTCAAGTCCATTAGTGTTAGTCCAAGTGGTGCTATGTCCTCATTTACATTATCTATCCGGAGTAGTCTTTATAAATATAATTTTACTTAAATCCGGAACGCCGTGCAAACGGACTGATATGCAGACAAACGTCAGTCCACTGTGACTGCTGACTACACTGTCCAGCAAACAGTACCAGTAGTAAAACTGCTTCTTGTAAACTTAATTAAGCTCACTCTACACTCGTGCCTTATCAGCGCGTAAACGTACACGATCGCTATCCATGGTATTTATAAACAAGGTTGTGCAAAAACACGTTCTCCCGAGCTCTAGTTAATTGCTGTTACCCAGACCGTTGATATGGTTGCTTCTGACGTAACAGAGCTCGAATGTAAACGACAACGGGAACTAGCGCCATCTATATCGCCGTAAGTTCGAACCGATACTTATCCAATGTATACGCCTCCATAGTCTATAATATAGAAGTATGTACACATTCCACACGTATGTATACACACGCATGTGTACATACACGCATTTACCCACACATACAAGCGCGCACACGCACACACGCACACACGCACACACACACACACACACACACACACACACACACACACACACACACACACACACACACACACCAAAACACACCTGAACACACGCACACACAAGCACACACACATACACCTAAACACACACAAACACACAAAGTCACACAAATACATGCACTGGAAACATATATAATATTATATCTATCTAGTATTATAGTGTATGTGTGTGTATATCGATGGCCGTATAGCTTTCTGAGAGAAGAGATGGAAGACCGCTTTCCGTGGAATGATGGCCTCTGAAACCAGACTGACTATTATAGAGGGAGGAGACTAAACTGTTCAAGATTATATGTAAGAAACTGCACAGAGAGAGAAGACGCTCGAGAGTTTTGTATACTATAATATTATAAAGCATAATAATATTATGCAAATAATTATGTATTAATATACATGTGTATACACATATGGATGTAACTATGTAGAATCATCATATTCATCATCATCATCATCATCATCATCCTCATCATCATCATCATCATCATCATCATCATCATCATCATCATCATCATCATCATCATCATCATCATCATCATCATCATCATCATCATCATCATCACTTGCTGACGCCATCCATTTGGCGGCGATGGGTACGAATAAATGATCTCCATGTCCTCGATCGTTGGTCAATGTTCCCCTTAGTGTTAGTCCAAGTCATGTTATGTCCTCATTTATTATCTATCCAGCGTAGTCTTGGCCAGCAGTTGTTTCCTTCGAATCTTGCATGAAGTGCATTGTATGTATGTATGTATGTATATATATAATTCTACATATGTATATATATAATTCTATATATGCACATATATACATATATTCGTTGTAATGTACGTGTATGTAGATCTCTGTATATTTGTGTATAAATATTCATGAGGTTTTCACTTACAGAAACACGCTTCTTCTCTATGGGTCGCAAATGATGGAATTTCTCGAACGCATTCCATGTTCGGTTATAATACGGCGAGCAGTAATTTATGCAGACGGCATGTCGCTGCTTCTTGGAACATAAATCAGTCGGAAAAAGAACTTGGGAGACTACATCGCATTACTCGTGGAACATACATTTGCCTATAGGCAATAAACAAATTTGCGCACATACGTATATACGTGTAACAGAGTGTCGTATCAATTATATTGCAAATGTAATTCAATTATAATTGCTTTTACATGCTTGTAATTGAATTACAATTACGGAACTTGTAATTCAATTACGTAATTCAATTACAAGTATTTCAATTACTGAACAACACTGGTAGCAGAGGTATGTGTTTGTCTGAGTACATGAAACCAATTTTAATAGACCGTGGTACATGATAAGAGAAACTCGATTCGATAAATACTTCGACTATTGTTTTAATAATAATTACGTAAAGTTATGCAAACATGTTATATTATTATTTTTAATAAGTAATCAGGTCAGTATCAAGAAGGTCCAGTAAGACAGAGAGGCAGCCCATATGGTAGATAATATTGACACCCATGAACTACAATCGGGGGCCAGATAGATAAACAGTAACATCACTTGCGGGAAAAGCAGTGCATCATGTATACAATCATATAGGAAGCAGGATCGATTCCCCTAAACCCTTAAGGTTAACTCAGCTTGCCATTCGCCAGATGGCCTTGGTTGGTGATATAAATAGTAGAACATCTGGGCGCCTTGCAGTTGAATTCGACTCCTGTAAAACTTGATGCCGTTTGTTACTACTATGGACTTGTCAGTTTGAATTAATAAAGAAGAATATTATGACAAATTGCTACATGAACTAGTGTTTTGGTGATAAATTATGCTTATGAATTGAATAGACTTCATAGCAATTTTGAAAATTAGGTAAGTCGAGAACGAAATGACATGCGACTGAGCAAAACGAACAGATACAGGAAGAGAGTTCCAAGAGCATGTAAAAGAGCTCGTACAACAAAAACAATTCTATAGTATTCGGCGGGATCATTGCAAGCCAAATAGATGAACTTGTTGAAAATGATAAATCTGAAGAATAAGGACGATTTTAAGTAATGTAATTGACCAGAATTTAGTTATTCAATGTTTCATAAGCAACGAGTCACCAAGGAGAGGCCAAAAATTCAAACCAGGATTTGAAGAAAACCAAGATTTTTATGCAAACCCAGATTACTACACGGACTACGATTTCAATGCAAACCAAGACTTCTATGCAACCTGAGTTTTCTGTGAAAACCAAGATTTCTGTGCAAACTGAGATTTATGTGCTAACCAAGATTGCATTGCAAACCAAGATTTTTATGCAAACCAAGATTTTTATGCAAACCAAGATTTATATGCAAACTGAGTGTTCTGTGCAAACCAAGATTTCTATGCAAACTGAGATTTCTGCGCAAACCAAGAATGCAATGGAAACCAAAATTGCAATGGAAAAAGCAAGATTTCTGGGCAAACCAAGATTTCTATGCAAACTAGGATTTCTGAGCTAACCAAAATTGCAATGCAAACCTAGATTGCACTGCAAACCAAGATTTCTATGCAAACCTAGATTGCACTGCAAACCAAGATTTCTATGCAAACCAAGATTTCTGTGCAAACCAAGATTTCTATGCAAACCAAGATTTCTATGCAAACTGAGACTTCTGTGCAAACCGAGATTTCTATGCAAACCAAGATTTATGTGAAAACGAAGATTTCTTTGCAAACAAAGATTTCTGTGCAAACCAAGATAGAAATGCAAACCAAGATTTCTACGCACACTGAGTTTCTGTGCAAGCCAAGATTTCTGTGCAAACTGAGATTTCTGTGCAAACCAAGAATGCAATGGAAACCAAGATTGCAATTGAAAAAGCAAGATTTCTGGGCAAACCAAGATTTCTATGCAAACTGAGATTTCTGTGCAAACCAAGATCTCTACGCAAACTGAGATTTATGTGTAAACCAAAACTTCTAGGCAAACTAAGTTTTCTGTGAAAACCAAGATTTCTGTGCAAACTAAGATTTCTATGCAAACCAAGACTTCTATGCAAACTGAGTTTTCTGTGCAAACCAAGATCTCTACGCAAACTGAGATTTATGTGTAAACCAAAACTTCTATGCAAACTGAGTTTTCTGTGAAAACCAAGATTTCTGTGCAAACTAAGATTTCTATGCAAACCAAGACTTCTATGCAAACTGAGTTTTCTGTGAAAACCGAGATTTCTATGCAAAACAAGACTTTTATGCAAACCAAGATTTCTACGTAAACTGAGTTTTCTGTGAAAACCAAGATTTCTATGCAAACCAAGATTTATCTGCAAACCAAGATTTCAATGCAAACCAAGATTTTTCTGCAAACCAAGATTTCTATGCAAACCAAGATTTTTGTGAAAACGAAGATTTGTTTGCAAACTAAGATTTTTGTGCAAACTGAGATTTCTGTGCAAACCAAGACTTCTATGCAAACCAAGATTTCTATGCAAACTGAGATTTCTGTGCAAACCAAGATTTTCTAGGCACACCAAGATTTCTATGCAAACTGAGATTTCTACGCAAACGATTTCTATGCAAACTGAAATTTCTGTTAAAACCAAGATTTCTATGCAAACCAAGATTTCTATGCAAACCAAGATTTCTGTGAAAACGATGATTTCTGTGCAAACCAAGATTGCAATGGAAACCTAGACTTTTATGCAAACTGAGTTTTCTGAGAAAATCAAGATTTCTATGCAAACCAAGATTTCTCTGCAAACTAAGATTTCTATGCAAACCAAGATTTCTATGCAAACCAAGATTTCTCTGCAAACTAAGATTTCTATGCAAACCAAGATTTCTCTGCAAACTAAGATTTCTATGCAAACCAAGATTTCTCTGCAAACTTTCTGAGATTTCTGTTCAAACCAAGATTTCTATGCAAACTAAGATTTCTCTGCAAACTAAGATTTCTATGCAAACTAAGATTTCTATGCAAACCAAGATTTCTATGCAAACTAAGATTTCTATGCAAACTGCAAACTGAGATTTCTATGCAAACCAAGATTTCTCTGCAAACTGAGATTTCTATGCAAACCAAGATTTCTATGCAAACTGAGATTTCTATGCAAACCAAGATTTCTCTGCAAACTAAGATTTCTATGCAAACCAAGCTTTCTCTGCAAACTAAGATTTCTCTGCAAACTAAGATTTCTATGCAAACCAAGATTTCTATGCAAACTGAGATTTCTATGCAAACCAAGATTTCTATTCAAACCAAGATTTCTCTGCAAACTAAGATTTCTATGCAAACCAAGCTTTCTCTGCAAACTAAGATTTCTGTGCAAACCAAGGTTTCTCTGCAAACTGAGATTTCTGTTCAAAACAAGATTTCTCTGCAAACTAAGATTTCTATGCAAACTGAGATTTCTGTGCAAACCAAGATTTCTATGGAAACTGAGATTTCTATGCAAACCAAGATTTCTATTCAAACCAAGGTTTCTCGGCAAACTAAGATTTCAATGCAAACTAAGATTTCTATGCAAACTGAGATTTCTATGCAAACCAAGATTTCTATGCAAACTGAGATTTCTATTCAAACCAAGATTTCTCTGCAAACTAAGATTTCTATGCAAACCAAGCTTTCTCTGCAAACTAAGATTTCTGTGGAAACCAAGATTTCTATGCAAACCAAGGTTTCTCTGCAAACTAAGATTTCTATGCAAACTAAGATTTCTATGCAAACTGAGATTTCTATGCAAACCAAGATTTCTATGCAAACCGAGATTTCTATTCAAACCAAGATTTCTCTGCAAACTAAGATTTCTATGCAAACCAAGCTTTCTCTGCAAACTAAGATTTCTGTGGAAACCAAGATTTCTATGCAAACTGAGATTTCTCTGCAAACTAAGATTTCTATGCAAACTACGATTTCTATGCAAACCAAGATTTCTATGCAAACTGAGATTTCTATGCAAACCAACTTTGTAGTACGATGCTAATATTGCTACACTGGTGGACTTTTTGTCCTCTCTCGTCTCGATCAATGCAACGGCGTTTTCACTGGCATCTCACTCTTCTGCAATAAAAACTACAATCGATTCTCAACTCAACTTCTCGTCTACTCGTCCAATATACCTCGTTTTGCACATAATATCAGTTGGACTGCTGATCGCATACACCACAAGTTCGTTATGATTGCGCGATGTTCCATGACTGGTACTGCTCCAGAATACATCAGTGAGCTGTGCGTTCCGGTCTCCACACAGCGTGGTCACAGGATGCTTCGTTCTGCGATGCGGAATTATCTCGTTGTTCCACGGTCTCGCACCTCGATACGTGCACATCGGGGCTTCTCTGTCGTTCGATCATTGTACCAACGATATTATACAAATTATTGTCGTCAGTGCATTGCATTACATTACAGTCTGCGCTACAGTTAACATTTACAGTTAACATTTACAGTTAATATTACAGTTCACACAGAGGCGAGTTTTCCAGTACTGTAGGCGCACTAGGCGCGCGTCTAGGACCCCCAACTCTCGAAGGGTCCCACACGAATGAAAATATTTTCAATAATAAAAAATAGCATTTTTAAATTTTGATCTATTTTAAATAGTATACCTATTTTTCTATTTTTTACAATTTGGCATTCACGTAATCAAATAACTTGACATTCCTTGAAATAATTAGGTCCTACAGGTCCATAAAACTCACAAAACGGCTTCAAGTTCAACTTCGTGGGCTTTTGTATACGATAGGTTAAACACCACCAGAGTTTCAGACTTTCAGTCTACAAGTTCAGAATGGCCCCAAAAATGTTTGCGCCTAGGGCCCCGTTTTCTGTAAAGGCGCCTCTGAGTTCAGATGCATGAAGGCAGGTGATAGTCTCTCTGTTCTGAATTCGTTCATTCCTGTTCGACAGTGACCGTGATCCGTGACAAGACAATGGATCGCAGCTCAGCCGTAATCCCAAAACACTTCCTAAATCTACCCCAATCGGAGTAAATTGTCGGAGGGAGACAATCAACTGGCAGCAGTCTTTAGCGCAGCACAAGAGAGCAAGATGCTGCTGCTGCTGCAGCTGCAAGATAAAAGAGAGATGGCGCCGGAGATGGACGGAGCCAGCTGCAACCAGCCGCAGAACCAGGAGTGGCATCCCATTTAGTGGTCTACGTTCATCCGTTCGACCGTCGACCATCTTAACTGTCTCGTATTGGAGCGTACATACACAGACCCACAAAGACGCACAGACACACACACACACACACACACACACAGAGACACACACAGAGAAACACACACACATATATATATATATATATATATATATATATATATATGTATATGTATGTATGTACACGCGTGTGATGTCTGCTATTATTGTAGACACTTAGGCGGTATAAG
>JACEVL010000181.1:1299340-1311840 GCA_020284085.1 Aporrectodea caliginosa | reverse complement strand
AGGAGGAGGAATAGGAGTAGGTAGAGGAGGAGGAGGGAGAGGAGGAGGAAGACGAGGAGGTAGAGGAGGAGGAGTTGAAAGAGGAGGAAGAAGAAGGGGAGGAGGAGAAAGAGAAGGAGGTATAGAAAGAGGAAGAGGGAGAGGAGGAGGAGAAAGAGGAGGAAGAAGAAGGGAGGAGGAGAAAGAGAAGGAGGTATAGGAAGAGGAAGAGGAGGAGGAGGAAGAGGCGGAAAAGGAGAGGGAAGAGAAGAGAAACAGAAGAATCCTAGAAGCAGTTTCTTGAGCTTATCCCGAGTGTGACAACCATGTGTGTAAAAGTGTTAGCAACTTCGTTTCTTTTAATCTCGGCCTGTGAAGGCGACAAGTCATACCTCTCCTTCGTAGCATGATCTTCACCCCAACAGTCAGCAAACTACTGTCATGGCTTAGTTCACTACGGGTTGCAAGTGGAGGAAAACGAAGCATCTTTCACTTGAACTGATGTCTCTTTCATTATCAAAACAGTGCCATAGAAGACAATTAAGTGATTGGAATTTTCGATAAAATGACGGCGTTTAGCTATTCCCATTCTTAGGTATAAGATCACAGCAGTTCTAGTTCCTTGCAATATATATAATATATATATTTATATAATTTTATACAGCAGTTCTAGTTCCTTGCAATATATATATATTTACATAATTATATATACATACAGATATACATAATTATGTATATGATGATACATGTATATATACACAGATGCAAATGCATATGTATATATGCATATTTACATGATATTAATACGCAATATTAATACGCAATATTAATACGCAATATTTGTTCCTCGCGTGAGAACGGCCATAGCCCTGCAGTCCCGTGCCTTTGCCTGCATTGACCCTTCGCTGTGGAATCAACTTCCGCCTTCATTCAGTCATTCATTCATTCATTCATTTCAGATATTTATATAGCGCCCCTTTCTACTCAGATGCGCTCCCGACTACAGCGCGGACACTGAATCGGAGTTTCACGCCGAAGCGCATGAGCAATTGTCAGTGAAGGACTTGCCCAGGGTCCCTACGCGGCGGTTTGAGGTGGATTCGAACCCGCAACCCTCCGGCTGCGAGGCACCGAACATATACCTCTACACCACCGCGCCTTGGTTCGCACCACCATACTACAGGGTGGCCCAATATAAAATGTCCCACCGGATAAAATGGAATTTCTCCGCAACCAATTGAGTTTTTCCACCAAACTTTCAGCATTTATAGAGGAATAATTTTTCAACAATCTACGAAAATTGTACTAAACAATGTGCATAGCTTCAAAAGTTACAACTGTTTAAATATTAAATTCAATTTTTTCAAAATTCCGCAGATGAACGGTCCAATAATAGTTATTTCATTAAGATTTTTTCACAGAGAAATTGTTTTGTAACACCCACTGTTGCACAGAAGGTTTTTCTCACTGATGAAAAAAACTTTGACCTGAACCCGCCGGTTAACCATCAGAACGACTGAGTTTTGGTCTGTCGGCAAAAAGCGCGATGTTCACGAAAGTCGCCTGGTGGTCGAGAGATCCAAGTTTGTGAAGCACGTCATGGTTTCTGCTGGCGTGTCTTACGGTGGTAAGCGAAGACTGCACTTCATCCCAGACAAGGCTAAAGTAAACGCTCAACTTTACGTTGAAACTCTGTTACCCCAGACTAATTGAAGACTGCAAGTCTATTCTACCGTCTTGTTTCATTTCCAGCAGGACGGTGCGCCTGCTCACACCGCAAGGTTGGATCAAGGCTTTATTGCCACCAACTGCAGTGAATTCATTGGCAAAGATGAATGGCCACCAAACTCTCGAGACCTTAACCCTCTTGATTATCACGTCTGGGCCCTCTGGGGAGCTATGCTTGAACGCTACAAGACATTTCAACCAAAGCCGAAGAACATTGACGAGCTGAAAAAAGTCTTGCAGCTAATATGGAACCAGCTGCCGCAGGACTCAATCAACAAGGCCATACTGAGCTTCACAAAAAGACTTCGAGCTTGTGTGAAAGCTAGGGGTGGACACTTCGAACATGCCTTGAGATAAACTGCTCAACAGATTTCTGATTTCGTAATGAAAGATGATTTTATTTGACATTGAAAATTGCAAATGACTGTCCATTTTTCTTCGGAAATTTGAAAAAATGGAATTTAACATTTAAACAGCTGTAACTTTTAAAGCTATGCAAATTGTTTAGTGAAATTTTCCTGAATTGTTGAAAAATTATTCCTCTGTAAACGCTGAAATTTTGGTAGAAAAATCTCAATTGATTGTGGAGAAATTGCATTTTATCCGGTGGGACATTTTATATTGGGCCACCCTATATATATATATATATATATATATATATATATATATTAGGGTGGTCCAAAATCACTAAGTGTCTCAGAGTTGCCCTCCACAACCCTCCTTTTGTTCTCTGGCTGCCCACTATTACCTCTACCAAATTTGAGAGAGATTGATGAATATTTAGAGGTCGCTCAAGGTCAAGGTATTTTCACCATGTTAAGCATGAAATCGGTAATCTGCCCTAAGAACAGAAAACAGAATTTGAGTTGAATTAAAACATATAGTGCAGCAATGAAACTAAGAAAAGGTTCCAAAATGTTCAATTTTGTTATAGAAACACAAAGGAACTTTTCTTGAGTAACATATTCTATGTCCTCTGCCAGTCTGCCATCTTCATCAGCGTGGCCTTAGAGCAGGACGGATAGGTGTTCCTGCAGCGTTTCACGAGCTGAAGAAGGAACTGCTGCTCTTCATTCTTTGTCAACGATTATTTCTACGGCTGAATGAAACCGATGGCTCTCCCAGCAGAGTCGTTCATAACTCTCATGACTGACGCTGCATTTAGGAGGTCCTGGTAGGAGTGATCATCACATAATTCCTTAGGATCCTTTACCAGGAAGCGCCTTCTCTTTTTCATTCAAGTTCAGAATGTCAACGATGACAGTAGTTCTCTCTGTGACGTTAGATGCAAGACCAAGGGAGCTGAGGGGGTCACGAGAATGGTCGAGGCACTTCACATAATTGATGGACTGTGGAAGGTGGAAGTTTGTCACATTCAGTGTTTTCACATCCATTCCAATTCTGTCGTCAAACAAGGACAGGCTGACCAAAATTTCTTAAACGTACCAGGTATGCCTACCGAATGCGGTCGAGGGCTCTAGGCAACCTTAGCCACGCTCATATTTAGATATTTACTGAGCTCCTCCAGGAGCAGTAGATCGTTGAGTGGTGCTCTTATAGGCAGAGAAGCTTCAAGCCAGAACCGAAAATAGACAAGACTCACAAACAGTGCCAGCTCCTTTACACTTTGCTTCTCTTTGGCAGTTGGAGAAATCAGCTGCTGGAAAAGAAATATTTTAATGCTAAAGATAGCTTTCAACATCAAACGTGCATGATGGAATGCTTCTGGTGCCTGAAAGGAAACTCTTGCTCCCTTTGCACCAACCTGGAATATCAAACTGAGGTTCAAGAATACCTCGCAGTCTTCTCTCTGATGTGACCCTTCAAGAGCTGCCTTGCAGAATTTCACCATTTTTGCTCGAAGAGCATAAGTGTGTTTGTTCATCAAAGAAGTCGTCGGAAGCCACTTAATTTGTCGCCTGGTCAATGTGTGGCCAGCTTTGCTGGAACCTTCTGATCATAGTGATGGCGGACCCTCTAGTAGGTCCGTCCAGATAAAGAGAAGAACACAGCAAGACGAAGTTCCATGACATGATGGCGGCAAGCCATCCAGGTTAATTCTTGCTAATTCGAATTTTCAATAAAAGTGCAGGCACCATTCTTCAGGCGAGTATTGCTGGCAGTGATGTCATAGACTACATACCACGAACTAGACTCCGAAGTCCGAAGACCCCAGTCACCCAGAATCCTCAGGCAGGCTTCAGCTTGTTCGTTACCAGTTCTGTAGCCAATTTTTGGAACTCCCAGTATACAGCTATTCTCCGTCACCTATGACTAGTACTGCAAATCTGTTACCTGCTCCTCATGGTTCTTGTAGCATGATCGTCGGATTGAACTTTTGTTGGAAGATGGGACCCATACAGTTTTTTCTGTGCCCTTATCTATCAGCCAAACTTCAGCACTGCTTCTTGTCTTTGCCATTATTGTGTTTATGAGCTATGTCAAAAACTCTACAGTCAACTCTCTTCAATTCCTAATCTTCACCAATGTACTAATCAATCTGACTAAGCACAAAAGTTTACAGTTTTTAAAAGCAATTTTAAAAATTCTAACATTTGTATTCTACATCAAAGAATATTTAATAATGTTAGATTTGTATTTCTAAACTTCAGTTTAAAACAACAGTTCAAAATTAAGTAACAAGCGGTTCTAATAATTTTTTTGAATAGATAACAGTCAATAATTTCCACTATGCCATGGCATTATCATGAGGATGTTTGGCGACCTTGAGCGACCTCTAAAAATGCTCCAATCTGCTTCAGATTTGGTCTACATCATACTTAGGAGAGGTAGAACAGATTTAAACTTGTGGAGCATAGTTCTGCTAAAGATGAAATTTTACCATTGTGGCGTGGACCACCCTAATATATATATATATATATATATATATATATATATATATATATATATATATATACATAGGCGTAGCTACATGGAGGCACGAGGAGGCAGTTGCCTCCTCTTGCTTTATATACTGGAACTTCCACTGACTAATGACCCCAATGACTCGGATTTTGCCAGTGGTCTGTGAAGTTGCCTCCTCTTGAATTTAAGTCTAGCTACGCTCCTGTATATATATATATATATATATATATATATATATATATATATATATCCGGTGGTACGCTACATCTTTTCGCTACCTGAAAACTTGTCTTTATTCTCGGGGACTTTCGCACTGGGAGCACCTCTGATTGGTGTGACAGGCGCCTTATAAATCTTTAAATACAATACAATTAATTATTAAGCAATACAGCCATGCAGTAGCAAGAACAGCGCATGCACGTGACTTTCACATTCCAAAAGACTAGATACACTGGAACTGCCACGTCATGACTTTGAACTGCCCGTAAAGGATGTGAAGAACTTTACCCCACGCGTATACTTTACAAACGCTCGCCGACTGTAACCGATTATTTTTCTTTCTTTCTAATTATAGCATTTGACTCTTTTTCTCTATCGTAACTGCATGGTTGCGGTCTGTCAACCTGTCCGAAAATACGACGAATATATAATTATACTACTACTGCTGCTGCTGCTGCTGCTGCTGCTGCTACTACCTCTGTTTTCTGACAAACTGCGTGGTGGACGACTGAGTCCTCACCGGTATAATTATGCGAGTGTCCATGCAGGACATAAAGGACCAATGATGGACCCCGTCAATGCTACCGTATAACGAGATGGTATATCGCTAAAACACAGAGAGGAAGGCAGGCAATGGGAGACCACCTCTCTACAAATCCCGAGTATGTATACGAATGATGAAGAAGCATGAACTGGATAATGACTGGTGCATAGAGCAGACTCAAAGAAGAAGATTAGCACTGAAAGGAGTGACGTCATCGGACATCTGAACCTGCATGAGCAAAACTAAACACCTATTATTTTCTATAAACTCTTTGACATTGTAACTGATTGCGGTGTGCCAATCACAGTTGTCTTTGTCAATCAATGAATATAATTAATGAGAGGAGACAGTCTGACGAAGAAGGTCCTCCTTTATTTGCTTTTATTTTCTTCATTAGAGTGACCCCTGGAAAATCAAATCAAATCAAATTAACTGAAGAAGGAAAACTACTCCTGGAAGACAGAAAGGAAACTTAAGAATGATCACATACATGTCTGCATTATCCACAATAATCGTTATCCAAGTAAAATACGGCAGCAGCGTAAAGACACTATACGTTTAATATCGTCACCTCAAACACCCTGCATCCAGGCATGTATCAAACGATGTGTGAAATAAAACGAAAATCGATGGAATAGACTCCTGTAAAATGAACTGAAATACAATTATAATCGTTAGGATGTCTTTAACTTTGGGAAAGAAGACCCCTGGGATTAATCTTGACAACGAATCTATTTTGGGTGTAATTATAATTGCCCTACAAGTTATACAGATCTTAGATAGAAGTTCTAAGAAGCTCTATAAAGGTTAGATATCCTTTAAACTGTGCAGATCTTATATTGGGCGTGTATGCTTTTATGGTATAAATAATAATATACATCTGGTAATAATGCTACGCATTGATTCACTCAATGCATAATCGAAACCTCTTGGGTCGCAACTATTAACCTACATATGTTGAGTAGCAAATTTTAAAGAATGACACCCGATCTGAAGGGAGAGAATTAGCTCGGATATTTCAGCCACGCGGAGCGAATGGCAAACAGATCTGCTTGACAGAGGCCATCATATGAAATGCCCTATAGGCCTATATGCCGGTGTCACGAAATAGAGTATACCCCATACATGAGTATCCCCCTTAGCGAAATGGAGTATTCGGTTTAGTTTGCATTTTTGGCGGTTTCTAAGTGTATTCAGTCGTACTGTTTGGATTTATTGTACACATAAAATATTTTAAGTTGCCTATTTTTAGTTTGTACGTCGACCTTAAATTAATTTACTTCGTTGTTGGTGATTTTGACTGATTTTCGTCTTGGCTATCGTGATGTGTATGACGATGGGAGATAGAATTGTTTATCCTCCGGATACTCTAAACTGGTTTCTTCCATCCGAGGGGATATGCTTTAGGGGGGATAGAATATCTCCGGACACCGGCTTAATCTTCTCGTAGTAAAGTGAACAGACTCGGAATGACATTCGTCAGAGAAAACATCCACTGAAGCCACTGATCCGAAAGAACAGACGGTTTCACATATGGCACTGGTTTTGGTAGTAACTCAAGATGACCACTATAAACATGCCGTCAGATGAAATATGGTGTCAGGTGTTGACTGTGGATGGGAATTCGTTGGTGGGCGTGTGGAAGCCCACCAGTGGTGGTTTTTTTCCAGCTTCCTATGGGCACTGACTGATGGCCTACATTTAACATCGTTTAGGCGAGAGTAATTAGTGCCACTTATTAGTTTCTCTTTATTGTCGTCAACGGCCTTTGGTGTCATAACGCGACGTTAAACCTTTGAGTAATAATAAAAAGTGTCTCTTTAGGCGGCACTGTATAAATTTCCACTCATAAAATACGTTGTCTTGAAGAGGCGCTATATTAATTTGAACCTGCGATTGCTGTTACGATTCAGGACTGAGAAAAGAAATGGAACGCAACCTAACAAATAACAATAGGCCTAACATTAATATTCTCTCTAAGTCCCCGATTTGCGCCTTGGGCATAGATAATAATGATGATGATGATGATGACGACGACGATGATGATGATGACGACGATGACGATGACGATGACGATGACGATGATGATGATGATGATGATGATGATGATGATGATGATGATGATGATGATGATGATGATGATGATGACGATGACGATGACGATGACGATGATGATGCTTTTTAATGATGATGCTTGACGATGTTATTGCTGCTGATGATGATGATGATGACGACGGTGATGATGATGATGATGATGATGATGATGATGATGATGATGACGACGACGATGTCAACGATGATGACGACGATGACGACGATGATGATGATGATGATGATGATGATGATGATGATGATGATGATGATGATGATTAATAATAATAATAATTACAATAATAAAAACAACACAATATGCTAGTCTAATATGATCGTAATCACAGTGTAATCGTAAGTTTTGTATTTCTTAAGAGCAGGGATGGCCAGCATAATTTTTATGGCACTCGTGTCCAAGTGACAGTCCAACCTAGAACGCCAACAGATTTGGCCTGGAACGCCACCTGAACCTTTCATGGCAACTAAATGTTCGTGTTTTTTTCATTAATTAAATAACGTAACTATAGTAATTGTTAGGCTTTAAATTTTAAATTGCGCTTAAAGGATGACGCTAGCGGTATACCGTAAATTTTTCCTCTCGTCAGTCTGCTATTATTGTAACCATGCATGGTCCTTAGTTTCTTCTAGCCGCTAGCGGAAGCTGCTAACATTCGTTTCGTCTAACACTCAAAACACTCGCATTTGGAATTTTATCGATTTTCCGTCTAGTTCCTCGTGCGAATCTTTGTTCTCAGGAAAGAATTTAATTAAGTCTGACATTAGAAACAGATTAACCGATGATAAAAGTGCTGCTTGCGCGGCATCGAAAACAACAAATATAAACCAGACATAAAACAGAGCTCTGGCTTCTACTGTGCAGCAGCAGAAATCACACCGACAATGTACTGTTCCATATATAGGCCTATTATAAGTAAATCGCATTATTTATCATTATTAAGTAGGCACGCCCAAAATAGTGCAATGAATTTTCAGTATTAGCTTTTGCTTTCTTTGGATACCTCATTCTATGTTCACTGGTTCAATAAAATTTCTGGCACATACAATTTTTCCACTTTCTTTAAGAACCATTTTCTGGCATGCGAGCTGAAAAAAGGTTCGCATACCTGTTTTAGAGCCGAATAGGCTGTGTAGTCTAACCAGCTTATTCAGAAGCTCTCAGTCAAAACAGAAGCGGCAAAGTAGGTATGGTCAGGTTGATTTCCAAAGCCAAGATCTTTTGAAAGCTAGGTAGGTAGACCGGCCTGGTAGGTATACGATGGATGATATTAGCGGAGAGAAATACTGAAACGGGATGGAATAAGGAGAAGATTTTAAAATTAACCTACTGTTTTAACACTTCAACGATGAGAGTGTATTTAACGTAATTGGGAAACCAATTCAGCGCATCGTCAAGGTGTTCAGCTTCGAATGAGGGCTTTAGCAGCAAGCAATTCCACATGCAAAAGGACCAAGGTTTAGTGATAACCATCGTCTGCTTATTAGATACTCCATGGAATATGTGTAGCCATGGTCTGCCAATCAGACGGCTAACGTTATTGATAGTCTTTACTTACCCATTCGATGACCAAATTCTACGTGGTCATGATGACGAATAGATCAGTCCCTTAAGCTAACCCTGAAAGACAGATATGGGTATGACGCGTTAGCGACTTCATTTTTCTAGGCCTCGGCATATGAGGACAGCTCACCAATCTTGTCCCTCGCCGCTTATTCTCACTGGACAGTGTACGGTCAATGTACCTACCATAGCTGAATTGGATAGGGACGAAATTGGAACTGAAACCTTGTGGCGATTTTAAAATTCCTATATCTCGGTTGACAGTCCATCACGCTATAGACTATCGTGCTAACCAATATATACCATTCGAGCACCACTGATACTCCCAATAACAGCGACGCTTTGATCCATTCGAATATCTTCTCCATCTTAGTCAACTCCTACATTTACTATTCAAACTAAGGGTTTCAGTGACTTGACGAGTTCATTACACCCAGGCACCGCGCATCCAAAGAACTGATGTAGACACAAGTGCTAGAATTTATTATCTTCCCGTGTGACGATCAGCGTATAAACACCGAACATGGCGGTCCACTCTCCGGGAATAGTCTGCCATTAAACATACTTACTATATACTACTTCGTCACAGACAGCTCAAGAAGCACGTTCCAGCCATCTTAAGACGCAACTCTTTGGATCTGCTAGATTGTCATGTTAAGCGCTCTTATGAGTTGCTCAAAAGACACTTTACGTATAATGATATAGCCAGATAGGCCTACACACAGACAGAAAAACATATAAAAACACATGCATAGATATATCTGTGATTATTGAGACATTAGGAAGTCTCCTGTTAGATATCTGTCTGTCTGCGTCTGTCGGTCCGTCCGTCTAGTGTTGTTGAATAGCACTGTAGAAATGTGTGTTGTTACGGATGCCTAGTTTTAAGAGGCATCAATAGTGGTTCTGTTTCGGACCTCTATAGTGTCGAGATAGAGGAATTAGTCAGTTACATGTAGTTAAGACAGCTTGGTGGTGAAGGTTTTTGACCTGACGCGGTCTTGTTTAGTTAAGACCGCCAAGTCTCGGTTGTATACTTTTGAGGTTTAGAGGTTTAGATCAGTTTTCCTGTGAAGACTTGAGGTCGTTTCCGTGTGAATGCAGTCTTGTTCTTTTTGAAGTTCGACTGTTGTTTCTTCTGGTTGTTGAAAACGTTTCCGCACTTCTGGTTGAAGGTTGTATGTTTTCTTTGTTGTAAATAAACCGAGCTTTATCATATTCCTACGGGCCTTTCTAGAGTACTAGGTAAATTAAATAGATAAATTAAGTAGGACCTCCAACAATAGAAATATCCATGCTCAACTCGGAGTCCTTCCACGTGGCAAGAAACTAAAAGAGCAAAACGACAACGGAATATCAACATCAACAGGAACAGTTGAGCCATTTCCGTAAGATATGTATCGCTGGACGAATTGTCCGGACAGTCGCCGTTGCCAAAGGTTCGTCTTTAACCGGATAATCCGTGCGGAAAGATCGAGAGTAGCGACTAATCTCGATTTACTGACGAGATGTCTGGGCCTCGGTTGCCGATTTGGCATCGGATGAGTTCCTCGGAACAAAGGCGGTTCCCACTCCGATCACGTTTGACCCACTGAAGTGGGGCGAATATTAAATATCATGTAGCTTTGACAGCAAATTTTCTATGGGAACAGGGGTCTAATCCAGCCGGATCTGATATACGGTACCTCGCTGGCCCAGTTAGCGTATACATTGGTAGTAGGCTGCGTCTTATGCGCCTCTGTGAGAGCGTGCGGATCGCGGTTCGCTTTCAGATGCTGGCTTATTTAAGAGATCTAAATCTCGGGCTATAGTACGGTCCATACATGGAAATCCTACATGGCATGGCGTCCATTCAAACGAGCGAGCTGTGGTGAAAGATTTCGCCCGATCAATTCGTTGAAAAAATGAGCAGTGTCGAGGCCATAATATTATACGGTCGCTATGGAAAAACGCGAATATTTACATGTACATTTACCTCTGATTTAAGATCCATTACCAAAGATAGAATATCACCTAAAAAAGGAGATCCGTCATCTGAAATAGGAATCTGTTACCTAAACCAAATATCAATGTTCAAAATACAATGTTCTTGTATGTTAATATGTCGTCACATTTGGACTATTGATTTAAGTCTAGTCTTTTGGAGAATGCTATTTATTACTTTGTGTAAAATGTATTTTGTATTACAGTAATCAACTTCATGCATCTTGTTTCACGCACGAATAGCGAGAATCGGTATAGAATCATCCGATATGCATTCGTTTTAGATCGGTAAAATTAGGCGATCCATAACTCTGGATGACAAGTTTAACCACCGTAGAGGAACCAATTTAGTGAAAAACGATAAACCCACGCAGTCTCCAAAGAATGCAGGTTATACTTACACAGTTGTAATTAGGATAAAACATGAATTACAATAATTATACGGCAACAATCAGTAGCAATACAACAGTTCGATTTTTAGAAACAAACCTTCGCGTCACATTAACGTGAATTGTTTCAGGAACTGTTTTCTCCCGGCCCACATTTGATTCCACACCAGCGAACATCGACCATGGGAAGGTTCCTCGGGTGGTGCACAGTTGGATGCCTTGCGGGTATTTAAGCGGATGCTGTACACAATCACGCAATCATCGTCGATGCTCGTAGGGAGAACACAATCGGGCTGCGGGATTTTCGCTCAAACCACCTGTCACAGGAGATTATCAGGATTCGTAACTTGAAGTGCCTCAGACAATACGCGTCACTGGAACTGTTGCTCGGTGTTTGGGGGATGTAATGGGGGCTAAAGTTTCGCCATCTTCCCTGACAGTTTCAATCAGGGCTGAAGAGATTTCCTCTTGTCTATGCTGTTCGTTGACTGTCTAACAGGTTGTGCAACGCCCACTGCTTCAGCCTTCAGCCAAAGTTGTTTTACGGCGATATATAATTATAAGTCTCCTTTATTTTATTTGTATTGTTTTGCGTAGTTTTGCTTCTCAAAAGCGGGGTTATGAAATGCGTGAGGAGGAGGAGCAGGAGAAGGAGGAGGAGGAGAAGGGAGGAGGAGGGCAGGAGAGATATGACTTATTAAATTCAAGATGTCTTGAACTGTCCTCTCTCCTTGGCAAATCGGAACTAGGAGGAGGAGCAGAAGGAGCAGGAGGAGGAGGAGGAGAAGGAGGAGCATGAGGAGCAGGAGGAGGAGGGGAGGAGAAGGAGGAGGGGTGAGCAGGAGGAGAAGAATTCAAGATGAGGCTAAGAAGAAGGAGTAGGAGGGGTGAGAGTGAGACTTATTTGATTCAGGATGTCTTAAGCTGTCCTCCCTCCTTGGAGAAATCGGAACTAGGAGGAGGTGAGATATGACACAAGGATGAGGAGGAGGAGGAGGAGGAGGAGGAGGAGGAGGAGTAGAGCAGGAGGAGAAGAAGGAGCAGGAGAAGAAGGAGAAGGAGGAGGGGTGAGATATGACTTATTTAATTGAAGATGTCTTAAACTGTCCTCCCTCCTTGGCAA
>JACEVL010000181.1:1276840-1294340 GCA_020284085.1 Aporrectodea caliginosa | reverse complement strand
CAGCTACGGCGAGAGACGCCACAGAGAGCACAGTATCTGCCCATGGGCGTTATTTAATAGTCACTTGTCAAAACGTCCCATTAAGACTACAAATAGAGGTTTAAGGCCCTTGCAGATTCTTGGGTAAGACGATGCCTACTGTGGCCCTCATAGCGCCTGGGTTTGAGGGGGAAAGGTTCTTCATCCGTCGTGGCAGCCAACGGCGTTCATGCTATACGTTGTATTATCCTTTTAAAAGCTCGCTGTTAGATTTCGTGTGTAACAACAGGTGGTTGATAAAGCTTACGACGTGAAACTTAACAGACAGAAACCTGGCTACGTTCGCTGCTAGCGAAGGATGTTTGGACGCTGGGCTGATGTATAGTAGGCCTACGGTGCGAGCCTCGCCTTAGGCGGTTCCTACGCAGGGTCCTTGAGCAAGTCATTCACGCATAACTGCTCAGCGCCATTGATGCTTTGTCGTACGGTCGTGTGTGCGTTTCAGAACTTGGAAGGAGGGAAATATTGAAGTTATATCAAAATTCACAGTTGTATTGCATTATCGTATTGCATTTGATTCGCTTCGAACTGGAACAAAACCACGAGTTTGTGTATTGTCTGAAGCCCATATTAATATTATATAGGTATATATATATATGTAGGCCTATGTATATATAAATATACATATATTTATTTATATATATATTTATATATATACATATATTTATATATATATAGTCTGTAGTCTATGCAACCGATGGCGCCCTATTCGGACTAATATCTAGAAAATCATTCCACCAAAACAGAGAAGTCAGGGTGGCTCCCTGTCCTGTTGAATTTCGACTGGATTTCATCAATTGCTAAAGTTTCTACATTGGTCCCTCGTGCTAGAACCTCAACCTGTCAGCGTCGTGCTTTCTCATTTGTAAGCCCTTCTATCTGGAATGGTCTCCCGTTGGAGATACGCCTGTTACCTCGGGATAATTCATCTACGTTCTACAGGCTCCTTAATACTTACTTGTATCACCGTGGTTGGACTGGGAGCGCCTCTGAGTAGGCTTCTCGAAGGGGCGCTATATAAATTCCTGAAATGAATGAATGAATGAATAATTAACTATTTTGCTACATATAACATATCGAGATAATTAACCTACTTATTTACGAAATTATTTAACTAATTGACTGCCGAACTAACATCGTTTGATGCTGTGTGTCTTAATACAACGGCTACCTAGAAGAACTAAGATTATCTGACGTTACATTACATCACTGTCGCTGAATTCCAACTCTCTTATGAGTGTTTCTTCAATTGTCGCTATATAAATTTGCGATCAAACTTCCAATTATTTCCTAAGAATGCACGTTCACAGGTAAAATGTTCAATAAATAAACTAAGTGTAGGTTAATAATTAGCAACTTCTGTAGCGCTATTCTCTCGTGCAAAGGAATCAACCGATGGCGCAGTTTGGCACAATCTATTTATTTATATAGCGCCGTTGTTAAATGCGCAAGGCATCGATACAATTAGGTCAGGAAACCAGAAAATCAGACTGGGATTCTATGTGCATGTATGTGTATGCATGTTCAATTATTGGAAATGACGGGACAAAATTGGTTTTTAAGAAATTAGTAGACCCTATCTATTCTAATAGTTTAATGAACTTCTATAACGCCGTTAAAATACTATTCAAGACATCAGTCGGTGGTCTGTTCTGTTCTCAGCCATCCTCGCTACGAGGGTCGGCCGCATCATGAACAATATTCCTCCAACGTCTCCTGTCTTCCGTCAGTCTTATCATTTCCTCCATTGTCAATCCCGTCCATTCCTTTATGTTGCCCAACCAGTTTGTTCTCGGTCTTCCTCTTTTCCGTTCTCCCGGCATTGTGCCCTGCATGATGTCTTTCTCCATGCATATTTCCTCTCTTCTCATGATGTGTCCGAAATAAATCATTTTTCTTTCTTTTACCGTCTTCAGCAGACTTCTCTCCACTCCTGCCGCCCCCAACACCCACTCATTTGTCCGCATTTCCGTCCAAGATATATTCATGATCAATCTCAGACACTTCATCTCGAATGCCTCTATTCGTCTCTCCTCCTCCCTCCTCAGTGTCCAACTCTAACAACCATATATAGCCACCGGCCACACCAGTGCTCTCCACAACTTTATCTTCGTTGTATTTGTTATGCCATGACTCTTCCATATCCTTTTAAGGTCTGTGGCTACTGCATAACCCTTTGCCAATCGAACTCTGATCTCTGCACCGCAATCGCTGTTTTCATTGATCGTCGAACCAAAATACGTAAATCTGTCCACCTGCTCCAGTTCCTCCTGGTTAATCCTGATTGTACATTTGGTTTCCGTTGTTGTCATGACCTTCGTTTTTCCTGTATTAATTTGCATTCCATATTTCTTTCCTGTCCTGTCCAGTCTCTCTATCAACATCTGTAGCCTAGTTCTTCCTCCGAGTTTGTCGGTGGTCTCTTGGAGTTAAATCGCAAACAACAATCATAAGCCATTACTGTACAGAAGCCAGGTTGAAATCCGATAGAACAGAGAAATCGGAAGCCAGGCTATGGTGTGTATGCAGTTTGAAAGAGAAGAGTCATAAATAAGTTTGGACGTAACTGACATCAAAGGATTGACAGAACGGACTGCATTGGCCAAGGAATTCCAGAGCCTCGGATCAGCGACAGGGAAAACTCGAGAGCCTAACACTGTTCACATGCGGGTCACTTCAAGGACCGCAGCTTCCGTTTGATCGAATGCAGTAGGGCCTATCTATTAATTTTGTGCTAGGGTTGAGCATGAAAAAACATAGCTCGGACGGTTAAAATTATAGCGCTCTACGAACCCTAAGGCAGATTCTGAAATGAATTCTGTGCTCAATAATGCAGTCAATGGTACAGAATACAATATGGACATGATTTGCCGATATGGGAATTCACGTGCGTGTGTGTGTCCCTTTTAACAAAGACCTTATCCCTTTGGGTCAACCTTCTAATGCCTATTAATGTTTCTCTTTATTGCCTGTATAATCGATTGTTATTATTGTTCAACACAAAGAATACATAGCAGTTCTACAGCGGTTTATAAAAACATCTCGAAAAGCACTTCTGTCTATCTGTTAATTTATGTCTTCTGTGATTTGTGTTCTGTGAATTCTTTAATCGTCATAACATGGACATATACAGCGCAATGCGTTTGTCAGGCTCTTCATTAAATTAAAGAATAAATAAAAAAATAACTAAATGATGTTCTAAGAGCTCTGAAAGAACGTAAGTTTAATCTATAATCCTCTTCCATAATTCGTATACCTTGATTGCCTTTCGCTTACTTTTCGCCGCTCCAATTCTAAACACCATCCACCGTAGCCGTCTGACTGTCTGTCCTCTTGACAGTAGGATCTTGACATGTAACTGAATCTTGACTTTACCTTCCTGTCCATTTTGTTTTGACTGATCACCTATGTGAAAGAGCTGCTCGTTCCTGCGTCTTAGCCTCATTGAGAGCTCTATGGAAATGGAATGAGAGCTCCATGGAAATTCTATGGAAATGTGGAGATTACGATTCCAATATTGTTAGGATGCTATATACTCTTTAACAGTGTTTATGAGATGTCTGTCCACCAAAGTGCGTTTAACAATTGGTTAATAAAGAATATACTTACGTACTTACTCGTGTAGCAAAGGTCTTCGCTAGTTGCCTCCCCACTCATCCCCACCTTCTCTCTCTCTCTCTCTCTCTCTCTCTCTCTCTCTCTCTCTCTCTCTCTCTCTCTTCTCTTCTCTCTCTCTCTCCCCTCTCTCCCATCTGTCTGTCTCTGTCTGTCTGTATCTCTCTGTCTCTCTGTCTCTCTCTGTCTCTGTCTGTCTGTCTGTCTCTGTCTCTCTGTCTCTCTCTCTCTCTCTCTCTCTCTCTCACACACACACACACACACACACACACACACACACACACACACACACACACACACACACACACACACACACACACACACACACACACACACACACACACAAGCAACACGTATATTTCTCATTCACGATGAACAGTTAATACAAATGCAGAGTCCAATGGTTTAATACAACGCAGCATTTTCACCAACTTGCTCCATTATTGAACAGATATTCTCGTCTAGTAACCGATTTCATTTCGATTTTAAGAGGAGAAGGAGAGAGGGAAGTAAAAATGTGAAATAAATTTACCTAACACAACACTCACTGTGACCTATTCGGTTGATGCCTTGTGCATTAGACACCGGCGCAATAGAAGTTGCTAATTACTTGCACTTGGCGTCTCTGGTCAACCCCTGACGTGACGCAGCGCTCATGAAAAAGCTGATCCCTTAAATAGTGATTAAGATATTTCGTTATTGTGATTACGACTGTCTCAAGTCAGTGTGCCTTAATGAAGGAGCGTTGGAAAAAAAGTTTCTCGGCATCGGACTATGACCTGTGTACAGTGCAACGGTAATAACTATCGTTACCGCACTATTTCACGCAACCGGTTCAAAAGTTCAACGCCAGAGACTAAATTGAAGCCCCTATTCACGCCAAGACATACTCATTGACTCATTAATTCATTCATTTGGAGCATCTATACAGTGCCTGCGCGAAATATATCTACTCAACGGCTGCTCCATTCCAGCCACGGAGGAAGTTAACAGTTGGGGAGAGATGGCGTGTTGCGTTCCTCTTTGTTGCCACACGCAGATCCACAGGGAGACTCTATTCTATAGTTAGGCGAAGCTCAATTCTAGAGCAAATATAGAGCAGTGGGACGCGGTGGTGTAGCGGTATGGGGTGTGCCTTGTAACCGGAGGTCGCAGGTTCGAATCTACCTCAGAGCCACTGCGTAGTGTCCTTGGACAAGTTGCTCAGCCATAATTGTCTGTGAGGAAGGCAACAGGAAACTACCTCCTCACTCATCTCATCCACTGGTGGCAAAAAGCCAATGGACCTGCCTTCAGGCAGAGAACTCATCATCGTTGAAGGGCTATATTGAAGTACAAAGGAAGATTCAGATATTTGAGATGTTGTTCTAGGTGTCCCTAGTTAGCGGGATCTTGATCCCTTCTGGGACTCCTCTTGCGGCCAATCTTGATATTTCATGTTGAAGTGTTATATGATTTGATATGGCTTCAATGAAAAAGTGTTGATTGATTTTTTTAAGGAAGACATATAATAAATAATGAAACGAACATTCCTTTGAACAAGTCCTGTTTTTCTCATAATTCCATTTAGCTTCTATACACCTCCATTCCTTTCGTCAAGTCCAATTATTGTGCTTGAAATTCCATTTTGCCTGAAAGAGTCTATTCCTCTAATCAACGCCTATTTGGCTCGAAATTCCAGAGAACATTTTCAAGGGAAGTGCAGAGTGGGGCGCGGTGGTGTAGGGATATGTTCGGTGCCTTGCAGCCGGAGGGTTGCGGGTTCGAATCCACCTCAAGCCGCCGCGTAGGGAAACTGGGCAAGTCCTTTACTCGCAATTGCTTATGCGCTTCGGCGTGAAACTCCGAATCAGTGTCCGCGCTGTAGTCGGGAGCGCCTCTGAGTATAAATCTTGAAGGGGCGCTATATAAATATCTGAAATGAACGAATGCAATAATCCCTTGCTATAATAGATTTGATATCGAATCCATTTAAGCGATACAATGTAACAAGGCCCAAAACACTTGGTATTCAATCACCCGGTCGTGTTGAAAGATATTTGAAACTTAAGACTCTATGCCATAGCAAGGAAAGTCTTTAACAGACAGGTCTGGATCACATCGCTAACAAGAGCCTGGTACAGCATAGATTCGATGTACAATTGAATACATCAAATTTCCGTGAGAATAGACGCTGTAATTAGAACCAACATAAACATTCATAAACGAGAAAGATGTTTTCAAATGACTTTAGGATCTAAGGCAGAGGCTGGCATGCAGAAATGCATTAAAGGAGTTTAGTCGCTTATAGCAATTTTTGTGAATCTGAAGTGCTATTTGGACTCTGAAGTTAAAAGCATGGATTCAACAATGATATGAGAAAACAAGAATTTAAAATAATGGGGATTTAGAAGTAAAATGGAATTCTGAACAAAATAGGTCTTGAACAAAGAGATTTAAAAGCAAAATGGAATTTTCAGGAAAATAGGACTTGCTCAAAGAAAAGCGATTTAGAAGCTAATAGCATTCTGAACAACTGTGATGTGATCAAATAAAATTTCTTTGATCCTATCCTCTTTGTTCATAATGTAATTTTAATAGGAACTAGAATAGAGATTTAGAAGCAAAATGGAATATAGGACTCGATAAAAAGAATCGGGATGTAGATGCCAGTTCGAATTTAGAACGGAAATAGACATCCAGAATCATGACAAAAATTTCAGATGAAATATTAAATTAGAAGTAAGAATCTAGAGGCTAGATCGGAGAATAGAAGTGAATATAAGAATATAAGAAAACGAATCAAGAGAACTGATCATAGAGCAGAGTATATCTACAGTATATACTTTCAACCGAAAAAGAAATTCCTATCCGACCGAGAGGGAATTCTCATCCGGGACAGGAGCAATTGGCCATTTGGATTGGAACAGATGGACGGTCTCCAGAGTGACGTTTCGTGACGTATGTCACGTGACAGACGACGATACAGCGACGAGAGATCGTCTGCTGAAACGCAGTCTGTCGTATGACGACGTTAACGACCAGGCGCTAGGTGGCGTCTGGGACTCTGCAGACCCCCGGACTGCTGGAAGGAACGGAATCTTCATCCATTATTCAGGGTCGGGCTTCCGCTGATGACATGGAGCCCGCCATGAAGCCACAAAGCCACCGACTGACTGATCCAGATGCATGAAGATTGCCTAGATTGGCGATGGCGGCGATGGCGGTGTAGGCATGTACTCTTCTGCCTCCCAACTCAATGTTTGTTATGCAGAAACCTTTTAAAGGAAATAACGAAAGATGGATGGATTGCAGTAGACATCAGGCCTCGTCATGATGCGCATCGCAAAGCACGCAACACACATCTATCCACCAAAATACAAACATATATTTAGTCGCCATTAATATATATATATATATATATATATATATATATATATTATATATATTGTCATGCAGCCACAAGTGTATTGAGCCACATACAATGAAACAGAGCACATGACATCCAGACAAACATAAAGGCTTTGACAGAGATCAATGGCAAAGATTGACAGACAGACAGACAACAGACAGACAGACATACATACAGACATAGATAGATAGATACATACATACATACATACATACATACATACATATATACATACATACATACATACATACATACATACATACATACATACATACATACATACATACATACATACATACATACATACATACATAAATACATACATACTGACACACAGACTGACAGACAGACATACAGACATACGTACATACATACATACATACATACATACATACATACATACATACATACATACATACATACATACATACATACATACATACATACATACATACATACATACATACATGCATACATACATACAGACAGACAGACTGACAGACAGACAACAGACATACGTACATACATACATACATACATACATACATACATACATACATACATACATACATTACACACATACATACATACATGCATACATATATAGATACATAACACACCATAGGCAAACTGGACAAGACAACTGATCTGGACAATGCAATCTAAACTAATCATCTTAAACTCTAAGAAGTCATTATAATAATGAACAGAGATTCAATCGCTGTCACTCCAAGGCTTAAACAGGTAAGTAGAAAGTTAGAAACAGAAGAGAGATAGAGACGTATCAAGTTAGGCAGACGGACACACACTATCGAGACACACACACACACACACACACACACACACACACACACACACACACACACACACACACACACACACACACACACACACACACACACACACACACACACACACACACACACACACACACACACACACACACACACACACACACACACACACACACACACACACACACACACACACGCATAATCAGAGGTAGGCCTATGATCCTGTAGAGACACCTAGGCAGATACAAGCGAGGAGTGATCCATCACATGTAATTGGCCACACGCTTTGCTCGCATTGGAATCCGTCTTAACCCGGGTCAACTACAGCACCCTGTATATCGTTGACTCACGGACCCTCCCTCCACCATTATACGGGCTCCAGGATGCAGAAATGTTTCACTCCATTCCGGCACAAGAAACTGACACGGGTTGCAGAAAGGTTTTCACTCCATTCCGAAACGCATACCCCTAAGTCGCAATTGTTCCGGTTAAGCGGGTTAACGGTTGGCTTGAGCAAATTTACGGCTGGTTTTTCGGCTAGCCGTAAAAGCGTGTAAACTACCTTATTCGGCTATATGTGCATCGGGCAAAAAGTTACGGCTTGAAACATAGTTCGTTCAAAAGTGTATCGACAATTGATAGAGCTCCAATAAGCCAATTAATTAGACTTTAGAACAACTTTAAAACAATGCCACGAACAAAATATGTTGAGTGGCACACAGAAAGTCGTAGGAAACAGTATAGTTTCAGTAAGTCCGAACTTGTGAGCTAATCTACAAAAATCATAGTCACAATTGTCAACTGTGTGCATGTTCAGAAGCTGAACTTTCTTCCGGCGGCTAGCCGTGAAATAACTTTCGGCGGTGTTTCGGCTAATTCGCAAACTTTCCGGCGGTTCATCAGCTTGCAGAAATATTTCGGCTCGGCGGCTAACGGCGGCGGCTTAGGGGTATACGCCGACAAAAGAAACTGGCACGGGTTTCGGAAAGGATGATGCATCATTCTTTCTGTGTCCCGTGCAGGAGCAGTATTGCCCAGGGTCCCTGTCTGTTTAACTCAAGGGCCGAAGACGATTGAATTAGCTACTTGTAACTGTCGGGTCTACTAGTTCCGCAGGATCAGTTGTGTTAGGGATTAAGTCTCCTATATTTCAAATCAGATCAGATGGGATTAGATTAGCTTAGATCCTTAGATCCAGTCTCTGCTTCACAGAATCGAAGAGGCAACATTTGTAAAGCCTTTATTAATACAGTACGCCGCCAACATCCTACAAAAATAGACCACCATTATATCGAGATATAGATGCACCTTTGCCATCATTAGTATGCCGACGTCAGACCTAGATTCACAACTGCACATAAAAATTAAACCGGAAACAGAAATATCTCTATCTCTCTCCGTCTCTGTCTCTCTGCTTTTGGCTCAGTCTGTCTGTCTGTCTGTCTGTCTGTCTGTCTGTCTACATCACTACAGAATGCAGGAAACAAGATATACATTAAGTTATATTTTACAGTCCAAATGTACTTTAATCTACAATCGCTCGTGCAGAATTTGCTTTTCAAACAACCCGTTGCATGGGAACTCAGTGAGTCACATCAAAAGCTTTTTTGTTTTTAAACAAACCTACGGCACGTAGGTTTGTTTAATTTCCGAAATCATTCATACACGCACGACTTAGAAAGGCAATGTTGGCTCTGTCTGTCTTTCAGTCTTTCTGTCTGTCTGTTTGTCTATCCATTTGTCTGTAGATGTAAATGTAACTGTACAGCGACCGTCTGACCTCGACCTTCCCTAATTTTTCTTTGTGGCCGATGTCGAACTATTATCCTGCCCAAGACATCCTTAGATTGAAGCGTCCTTTGTGATATTATTTTACATGAAGCGGATCAACTTTCTACACATCTAAGGAGAATCCTTGGCTCCCCTGGGTTCCGTTACATTTACGGCCTATCTTTTTCCATCCCGCTTCCTGTCCTTTCTTCCCTCACATTCTCCTCTTTCCCGCTTTAGCTGCCATTCGCTCACGACATGTTCCATTTAAAAAATCACGTCCAAGAATTTGGCACCTCTACAACATGCAGGCTACACGCGTGGTTCGTGTGGCAAGGATAGAAGAGTAAAACAAGCGACCTGGACCTCTGGGGGAAAAGAAGAGGAGAAAGAATTGACCGGAGACCATGAGAGACGATTTGGGGAACAGGTGGTGTGTCGTGGGACGGAAGACAAGCGATGGACAGAGACGAATGGATAAGCTGTCTTGTCCTATGCATGTGCAGTGGTTCAATTCAGCCGGATATCGCCGGATTTCAGACCCGGCACTATAGATTTTAGATCCGCCACATATACTATGAGATCCGCCACCTAAAAGAGGAGACCCGACACCTAAATGGACTTTTGTTACTGTAATAGACCACATGATTCTTGTTTCACGTATTTTGTGTGTTTTCGAATACAGAATAACTAGTATTGATTAGATAGAGAATATATCTAGTATCGATTATTACAGATTAGTCAGATATAGGGTTAGGATTTAGATTTGCAAAATTTTGGAGATCCGCCCCCGTTGGGTGAGCAATTTAACCATTGTCTTTGCACAGATCTGCACGGGAAGTAATAAGTAAGTAATACAACGGATGGCCTTGTTCGGCTGAAGACTTACAACATGGCTAAGGTTGGCACTGATTAATTATCTGGTCGATCGAAAGACACTGCAATACGATTATTCACGTTCTGTGAGACTCTTACTCTCCTAACAGACGATGGAATATCATTTCACTTCAGGGCTACATAAATGGACAACGATAACGATCGCCAGCGACAAGAAATCGACGGTGACTCAAAAGGAACAGTACTTACATTTTATCAACATTGAAATCATATCATGCGATATATCAATAATAATCGAACTAATATAAATAAATGAGTATGCTTGCGTCTCGAAAGATATATCTTATAACGCATTCCTATGCAGACCAATGTACGTACGTACGTACGTATGTATATGTACAAACATATGTATGCATGCATGTATGTATGCCTGTGTGTTTGTATTATGTACGTTATGTATATGTGTATTTAAGTATGTATGTATGTTCGTAAGTAGTTTGTGTGTATGCACAATTGTACATTTATGTATCCATGCATGAATATGTACCGAGTTTATATATGTTGAAGAGATTTATATAGACCCTTTTCATGGAACTTTATAAATATTATAAATATATATCTATATGCATGACTTACTTAAACAAATGCAACTTAATGCACATTGAACTTGATATTGCACTGTTTATCAAAAATTTAGCTCATTCATATTTCATTGTTCTAGGTGTCCCTAGTTAGCGGGATCTTGATCCCTTTTGGGACTCCTCTTGCCAATTGATACTTTATGTTGAAATGTTATGTGTTTTTCATTTGGCTTCAATAAAAGAGATTTGATTGATTGATTGATTGATTGATTGAATATTTATACAAATTGCTTGCAGTATCTATTTGGAACAATGAACTTGACGAATGAGTGACAAAAATCACACACAAGCGCTACATGAATGGCCATATACTTATTTACATTCGGTAAGTTCGGGTGTATGTATACACGTGTGCTTTGAAGTTCTGTGGCTTTGATGTACTAGTAGGCCTGTAGAGCAACGAACGCTTGGGTGGGTCGCTGAACCGGACAACACGTTCAATCATTTTTCGTACCGTATACGAATGATATATGCAGTTAGCTGTCAAATGATCTCTAACCGTTGAGAACTTCAATCGTTTTTCAACTGCTCTATGCCCTTCATGTATAGAAAATATTGCCGTACTAAGGGATATATATATATATATATATATATATATATATATATATATATATATATATAGTCGTCCTATATTCGTGTGTATTTATAAGTACAGGCCTATGTATACGCTGGTTATTCCGCTGGGACTTTCACTGCAGGTATAAATCAGTCATGTGGCCAGCATGCCGCTCCAGGTTAAATCTCTGCGGCTCTCTCAAACTCAAAGCAACCTATACAAACACACAACCACTGAGATACCTGAAACTGATTAAACAAATATAGTTTTCATGTATGACTGACAGCTGGCTATTATTTAAATGCCTTTGCAGTTCACAGATGCGGCTTACTCATACATACATACATACATACATACATATACATATACATATTTACGTAAATAGACATTATATACACAAACATGGCATACATAAATATAGGCCTGCACAACCGTAACAAGAACCTGTAAGTACCGACAGATAATTATACCAGTATGGCATTAGTTACACTGGCTGCACATCGAGCATAGAATTCAGTCTTAAATCTTCCGCATAGTTCGCAGAGCATTCCATTCAAATAAGCCATCAAATAAATATTGCATTCAAACGACGGACATACCCTGGATGTGCCTCGCATCAAAACATCATTTGGCTCTCTGGTTCTCTCAGTGCTGTGGGTGGTCCGAAACCTTGGAATTCACTGAATGCCCAGTCTCAACAGTCATTCAGAACAAATAGTAACACTCGTTTGTTTCGGCTTGCGTATACACCAGAGATAGGTAACTAATCGATTAGATTCTAATCGATTAGCTAATTGAATTAGACAAACAGTTAATTCTATAGTTCTAATCGATCAATTACAAGATTTTGATTCTTCTAATTCTATATAGTCGATTAGCATATATCAGTAGCTAATTATAATTCTAATCGTTTAGCAATTTAACTAATCGATTAGCTAATCTGTTAGAAATTATTAAACAAACAGCTAGTTCTAATATTTTGATCTATTAGCAACTAGCTTTTGCTAATTCTAATTACTACCGATTAGCAATTTAACATCTCTGGCGTATATATACCTCTTTAGCATGAAGTATGGTTTCTCTGACTATAACGGGTTTCGACTTGGTTTCTACTTTGTATTCTGACTTAGACTACAATGTCAATTGAAGTGACATATAACAGCACATCATCAGAAGTCGTCATAATTATTAGATCACCTATATACATGCAAGTACACATAATATACATGCATAAAAATACATGCACAATACTCATATATAAATATACATTATACGCAGGCACACACCGGGTCTTATTATTATTTTCGCGCGTATAGATTATCGAACAGTATAGGCAGGCGTGTTCGCGTGCTCTGCCTCCATCCCGTTACTGTTTATCCAGGTATTCCCTCTCAGCAGACGTCTCTTGAAGTAAAGCATCGAAGTGGAGACTGTCGTGCGTTGAGATGCTCGCCCTATAGACTACAGTCTGTGTGGCAGGTCGTACACCACATAGTCCGTGTATTCGTCCGTTTCCCGGATCTCCGGACTCGAAGGAAGTAATTGCTTCCGGGCACGGATCCGAGGTCTCCGGTCGTCGATTTCGTGGCCAGTGACTGGCCATCCGTGAACGGCTTTCAGTCGGTCGTTGGCCGCTCGTCTTGTTCCAAATCTGAAATCAATTGTTGATGCAATAATTTTATTAATTTCAGAGAAGGAAAGAGAACTGGTCAGAGGTAAATGAGTGCGATTTATGATTAGGATTCTGATACAATCGAAATATAATGCAATTCAATTAATTCTAATCTGATCTAAATCTGGGCAGCGAATTCCAAAGTTGCGGTAAGTTGTTCTGCTAAAATAATGATAAAAGCCCAGTTTTTAATTATATTTAACATCACATACAGAGCGTCGCTAATTAGTTTGTTCTGGAAGTGGCGCTATATATTTTGTTGTATTGTATTGCATTGTATTGTATTGCATTGTATTTGATCATTTATAAAGCGCCTTTTACAGCATAAGCCTTTCAGAAAACCTCCCAGTGCGAGGTATCCCGAGAGGTAAGAAAGGTTCAAAGGTGAGAGAAAGAGGTAGAGATGCCACCAGAGATGATGGTAGAGCGTAGAGAAGGGGAATGTCCATTCCATAGAGAGGGATTTATACAGGTAAAGGATTTGGATTTAGCCATCTTATCCTAACACGGGGAACGAAGAGGTCAAGCCGGTCAGAGGATCTGAGAGGACGCAATGACGTGGCAGAGAGGCGACGGAGAATTTGGTGACAGAGATATTTTGGAGCAAGACCCAGTTGAGATTTGAGCACGAGAATGAGAACTTTAAATCGAATGCACGCAGCGAGAGGTAGCCAATGAAGTTTTTCAGCCATAAATGTAGAGATCATGTGAGAGAATCAGAGGAAGGCGAACTATTAGTCTCGCAGCAGTGTTCGACTACAATAACTGTCCGATTAAGAGTGTTATGTCAGTTCTTTCATAGACCTATCATTAAAATCTAACCTTGATGCTAATTTCTTTCAACCTCGTTACCCACCGAAGCTTGACAAGTTTCTGATATCTCTAACTTAGACCTAACGGGTTTCAACAGAGCTTCTCAAACGTATTCTGCGATTTCGACAACGGGGTTTCACATCGACCGATCTGATTCTTTGTACATTATTAATAGGTTGTCATTTGTCAACCCTGTATTCGGTTGGTCGGGTGTTGTGTGTGTTTGCGGACCCTGGGGATGGCCTGGGGATGTTTCTATTTGAGCACTGCTTGACAACTAATGAGCTTTCTGGTCTGAACAGCGTTTAGGATAACGTATACAGAGCGCCATTGATTGATGTCAGACGGCGATAGGGGCCTAAAGAAAAAGACTTGAGGGACTTGTAAATGTAGATGTTACAAGTGTAAGCTTAAGTGGTAGGTCATGTCCAGATGGATGCCATGAGAAAGCATATATTATAAATGCATGGGTGCATGTATGTATGCATGTGTATGCATGAGAGCACTTGTTATAGCGCTCCTTAGAGAATGGGCTCCCTGTTGCACTCCGCCTAGTGCCTATAGGGGTCACACCATTACGCTCTTTGTAAACCTCAAGACTGTCTTGTTTAGCAGTGGTTGGACTGGGAGCGCTTCTGAGTAGATTACCTTGAAAAGGCGCTATATAAAAACTCCTTAATAATAATAATAATTTCTACTCAGAGGCGCTCCCGACTACAGCGCGGACACTGAATCGGAGTTTCACGCCGAAGCGCATGAGCAATTGCGAGTGAAGGACTTGCCCAGGGTCCCTACGCGGCGGCTTGAGGTGGATTCGAACCCGCAACCCTCCGGCTGCAAGGCACCGAACATACCCCTACACCATCGCATACATAATTACATATATGTATTTAACTAGGTATATATATATATATGTATGTAATGTATGCATGCATGCATGTATATATATATATATATAAATAGGCCTATGTATGCATGTATGTATGTATGTAACTGGGCTTTCATGGAGAGTGTTATACGTACCTCTGAGCAACGTTGTGAACACGGCTGGCTAAGGGATTTAATCAGATGCATCTTGTTAACAAAGAACGAGAGTGTTACTTCGGCTGGGTTAATTAACAAGAATAGTGCGAATGTTCACAGGAAGGTGTTCCTGCTCCAAAGGCAGGGACCTATGCAGGACCGTGGGGTATGATTGTTCTCAGGCTGTTGTGCATGGATGGGAGGAACCATTAGATCTCCTCTAGAATAATAATAATTATTATTTTCTAATTACAGTTAGATGCGTTTGATTACGTTACCATAGAAGTCACGATATTAGATTGGAAATACAATAGCCTTGTACTGCAAACGATATTAAGACGGCGAGAGCAGGAAACTCGTGAGCCAGGCTTATAGGATACAAAAAACATCTTGGCTAGGAAGAAAGGCGGCGAAAGAGAGTACATAGCAGCTGTGGAGATGAAATATAGAGCAGGAGATAATCGTAGGCACATCTGTGTACTGACAGCCGACGAAAGAAGCACCTGCAGAGGAGGAACTATATCAGAACATTATAATAGACAGCTTCGGGACAAAGGCTAAACGTTCCGGCGAAGCATATGAAAGCAGAACAAATAAACCCACGGCTAGACTGAATAATCATACCGTTCATCGATATACCAGGTATCGAGGAAAATACAAAGCCGCCTCAGAGAGTAAGGGCAGGAACAGCCTTCCATCAGTTGCCCGGTAGTCGTATAATGTTATCAGCGCACTGTTTCATAGCCTACGTACTATACTCAGCCCAAATGAGAATTTTATTCAGCATGTATGCATTTGTATATAATTAGTATAGCATCTATCGTCATAGTGTCTAATGCACGAGGCATCAATGTATATGGCACACTAAAAATCAAGCGGCAGTGAACATCGGCCTGCCAAGACAAGATCGAAAGACTGGAAGGCAGCCTACATTATGGTGGATAAACAAAATATATACAAAGTTACAAACGTTTAGGTACATGTATGTGTGCGCTGCATATATCTACATGTGTATTTGTGTACTGTATGCATGTATGTATTGTCGTATGTATGTATGTGTGTGTATGTGTGTGTGTAAGTATGTATGCATGTATGTATGTATGTATGTGTGTGTATGTGTGTGTAAGTATGTATGCATGTATACATGTGTGTAAGTATGTAAGTATGTATGTATGTGCGACGTTGTGCGTGTGTATGTATGTATAGGTATGTTTGCGTGTGTATGTGTGTATATACTGTGTCTATAGTATGTATGTATGTATGTATGTATGTATGTATGTATGTATGTATGTATGTATGTATGTATGTATGTATGTATGTATGTATGTATGCATGCATGTAACGTATGCATGACATTGTATGTATATATATATGTATGTACGTATGTATGCATGCATGAATTTATGTATGACATTGTATGTATGTATATTTGACATTGTATGTATGTATGTATGTATGTATGCATAATTTTTTCAGATTTTTGCAACATGATTCGAGGGAATAATTTACGATAGACCCATAACCCTATAGAATTAAGCACAACACACTTGTTCTGGATAAGCAATGCATTTTAATCAATTTTTTAATAAAGAGACCGAACTGCAATGACAGTGCGTGTATGTGGCGAGGCCCACATGTCTGTGACGTCTATCAGCCTGTACGTCTATCAGCCTGTTTCTGGCAGTCCGTCTGTTGGTCTGTCTGTCTGTCTGCCTGTCTGTTGGTCTGTCTGCCTGTTTGTCTGCCTGTTTGTCTGTCTGTCTGTCTGTCTGTCTGTCTGTCTGTGGTCTGTCTGTTTGTCTCTGTCTGTTGGTCTGTCTGTCTGTTGGTCTGTCTGTCTGTCTGTCTGTCTGTCTGTCTGTCTGTCTGTCTGTTTGTCTGTTTGTCTGCCTGTTTGTCTGCCTGTTTGTCTGTCTATCTGTCTGTTTGACTGTCTTTCTGTCTGTCTGTCTGTTTGTCTGCCTGTCTGTCTGTTTGTCTGTTGGTCTGTCTGTCTGTCTGTCTGTCTGTCTTTCTGTCTGTCCGTTTGTCTGCTTGTTTGTCTGTCTGTTTGTCTGTCTGTCTGTCTGTCTGTCTGCCTGTCTTTCTGTCTGTCCGTTTGTCTGCCTGTTTGTCTGTCTGTTGGTCTGTCTGTCTGTCTGCCTGTCTTTCTGTCTGTCCGTTTGTCTGCCTGTTTGTCTCTGTCTGTTGGTCTGTCTATTTGTCTGCCTGTCTGTCTGTCTGTCTGTCGGTCCATTACGCTTTCACCAACCATCGACCTCTGCGTGTCTGTTGTTCTGCTCATCTGTTGAGTGATCGTGTCTAGAAACATAAAACTTCTCTGAGTGTCTCTCTGTCTCTGTCTCTCTG
>JACEVL010000181.1:1264340-1274340 GCA_020284085.1 Aporrectodea caliginosa | reverse complement strand
TGAGTGAACCCGCGACTGGTAGAATTGATTCCCAATTACAACCGAATTTAGACACGTCTGCCTTCGATATAAAACTCAGGAAATGTGTTTCATTTCCAATGGGAGCAGTACTACATGCTCTAAGGCTTAGTCAGCGAACGGAGTTAATATAAACAAGAGGTGCCAAGAAACGAGTTCTTCTTCCGAAGTTTACACGAAGAAACGGCGAAGACGAACATCCCAGTGAGAAATTAAGCTTCAAACGACAGGGAATATAAACAGTGAAAATAAGGCCTACAGATTTATATACACAAACTCAAGTACTTTACTACAATAACGAACACACATTCATTTATTACTAACACACGGACATCTGAAACAAATAAATGTATAGAGATCCAATAATGCTTCAAGGTTTGTGTAAGTCGGACCCACGTACATGTATACACTACAATTGCTACCGGATGAGAGAAAAGCTACCACAGTCGGGCTTTCTGGACTAAACATGCGTTGAAATGTGTCGATGTTATGGAACAAATGTGTCAAGTTTATCTCTATAATAAATGTCCACTACACTCAAAATTAAAGCATAAAGATGACCATCTAAACTGTGTTTCTTAAAAAATCTACTTAGAAATTGCTGATATTTGAAAAACGGCAGTTCAAAAATTATGCTTAAGTTTATTTACGGCTAAAACTTAATACATGTATTATATAGCAATAGAAGATTTATAGAAGATTTTAAAGTTTCTTCGGTAAAAATTTACAACTTTTGACGCAGCAAGCCACTGAAATATTACATCATCAAAACTCGGGGACAAAAGCAACATAGTCTGACATTTAATCGCCATTTCACTAGAGGTCCAAAAGCTATTAACTAGCATTAAACTGAATCTCCCAGTCACATAAACAAATGCTGAGTACACTGCTTAAACCATTAAACTACCCAAAAGAGTCTTCATAAACTTTGTCACCTGCATGCAGGACTTCACTTGGGGTTTCCGCTTTGGATATTGCACTGCCAAGCCTGAGTTCACCAGTAATTGAACCATGTACTAGCTTTACCTTAGGAGTGGCCGCAGTTGGATCGCTCTAGTGCTGCTGTGTAAAGTTCATCGACATATTCAAATCACTAAACAACGAGTGAATGAAACTTGCAGAAGAGTTTTATCTAGTTTAACTGCTCATGCTGGTACCAGTTTTTGCATGAGGTTCATACTTACTTACTTACTTACTTTAAGCAACTACTGATTCTGGCTTAGGGATATGGTGTGTGCGGCTATATTCCAGTATGTATACTGGCAAATTCTGTGGAACAAATAGCAATGACGCTGGTCTGATAAATACACTGAAGACAGTTAATAGCAGATGGAAGACTGGCTTTCACTGTAGCTTGCGGAAATAAGTGTGCATCTCGTCGTTTATATCATTGCACTGACTGCAGCCTTCCGTAAAAATAGTTTTATCGTGGCCTAAGGTAGTCAAGAGATTTGAAGATGTCTCTCACGGGGTGTCAAAACGGTTTCTGTTCTACTGCTATCTGCATCGTTTTAGTAAGCTGCTATCATCATTGGCCCAGGAATCGTGGCGCCAAAGACGCCGGTACTCACACAAGCTTTGGCTCTGTGCGCCGAGGCAGAAGCATGCATACACAACGTTTTTGAAACATACTGGGCTTTGTATTTGATGCTTGTTGAAGTAGTTATTGCTTAATGTGCTAAAGACACTTTTCATCACATCAATATCTAGTATAATGCACCTTTCCAGTGGTTGTAAAATAGGACAAAAATGGCATGAATATTCTTTTAGATTATATCGGATATAATGTATAATTTTACCATCTTAAGTCTGTAGGTACTTCGGTGAAGTTCGCTCACACACAACTTTTAAACACTTCCCGGCTCACATCATCATCAATCATTCATCATCATCATCATCACTTCATCATCATCATCATCATCATCACATCATCATCATCATCATCATCTGCATCATCATTCATCATCATCATCATCATCATCATCATCATCATCATCATCATCATCATCATCATCATCATCATCATCATCATCATCATCATCATCATCATTATCATCACTGCCACGTACTCCAACATTGCAAGACATTTCGGAGAGTAGGCCTATCGGTGGTGTCCAGACTGAAAGAGTTGAGCTTTATGCGATATTATGCAGTCTGGACACGGCGTTATACTCATTGCATTCCTTTGTTAACATAAAGACAATGGATTACTTAGACGTCCATAACCACGACCTTACACAAGCTTTGTTTAATAAAAAATGAGGTCATTCAGCATAAAGTATTGAATATATCAGCGTGCTCTCTGCTTGTATAATTAATTCACACAATTCAAGGAAAGAAAGTCTGTTGCATAATAAACAAAGACATCAAGCTTGGCTCCACTTGTGGCACCCTTTTATGTTTATTATTTTTACTATACAACTAAACCTCATTTACTCAATAATAATAAGATGCTGGTTCCGCAGCATTGTTTCAACCCAGTACAGGCCCAAACTGTCAAAAGCCAGAATTGTGAAAAATTACCCTCTTCACAATGAAACGTGATTTCTGAGTATAATAATATGCACGTTCCAGTTTGGCACCTTTCCTCTCAGCGGGTCACTATGCTAATTGTAATAACGGATTTATGTAGTTATGTTCCAGAAAGACTCGTCAGAGGCGCTCCCAACCCAATGACAGAAAACCAGAACAGAATTATTTGTGCAAGAGCTCACTGAATAGAGGTAGGCCAAGGAGCTCATGTCGTAGTGTGCTACGCAACCTATAGTCCAGGCAGTTGGACTGACCACATCAAAGCTCGTATTCTGCACCGTGGAAGATCTGGCTGGGGCAACAACCAGGTCACCCTGCCCAGCAGAATGAAGCAATATACGGCCAGGAATGGATAAGACCGAGACACACAACTCCGTAAAATAAGATGAAGCACAGTCCCATGGCAATTAGGCATAAGTATTAAGATCTTAAATTCAATTCGTTTGTACATCGGCAACCAGCGCAATTCTTCCAGCATGAAGCCAACCCTGGGTATGATTCCAATACGCCTGGTAGCAGCGTTTAAGACAAACTACAGTTGGTTAATCATCAGTGTATACAGATATACATACAGATGCATATACGTATACAGCCAGACACGTAGGCCTGCATGAGCAATTGAGCATATCCAATTAATAACAACTACACGAGGACCTAATGAAAAATACATAAAACACACCTAATAGCCACCGCGCGAACATGATGTGAGAGATATTTGAACACATAATAATAGTCAAACGATGAACACATCTAATAACGGAAAACATAAACTCATCGCTGCAGAATGTTGGCGTCAACCAACGGAATCGATCTTCACTAATGAAAAAACGAGCCACAGCAACGAAGTCATCCGCTAACAATGCCGACAACTGCGGCTAAACGAGCATTCCTCATTGATACAATAAAAGGACTCTGGCGTGGCTGACTCGGGAATCCTATTAGGGGCCCAGTCGACCCGCGCTCAGTCTAACCCAGGAACTGGATGCCACGACCAGTGGGGGCCCGTCCCCTCATGGGCAAAACGACGCGACCCGGCAGAACATCCCCCTTCCTGTTACGGACCATGGACAACATGCTGTGGCTTGGTTGGGTGCAGTCTACTTCGGCTTCACGGACCGATACATGGACGCATTGACTGCATTCCATCAATCAATCTTCCAACAATTTAATATGCATTGGCTTTCAATATGACGCTGTTTGGACGCCTGTGTGGGATCCTCGTTGTCCATACCATTCAATCAGACAATGCCCAAAACAAACGCCTTCCCATTGAGACCACGCGCACAAATGTACACACCACGTCCACGACCATTTACATCGCACTTACAAATAATTTATAGATATTCATATATATACTTGTTTGTAAATGTTGCTTTGTTGAAAACGGCGTTCGTGTAAATATATGGGCTATACGTTTAGACTGAGCACGAATACATGTGGCGTACATAATTATAATATGGATTTTTATACCTGTTCGACATATTATGGAGGGGAACAGGTCGATAGTCCGAAGGTTCGATAGTCCGAAGGTTCGATAATCCGAAGGTTCGATAGTCCGAAGGTTCGATAGTCCGAAGATTTCATGGTAAAACATATAGGCTATGTAGAAATATATGTTTATAGGTAATCCGTTGATAAATTCCTTGTCCGAAGGTTCGATAGTCCGAAGGTTCGATAGTACGAAAGTGTCATGGTAAAACATATATGTAGGCCTATACGTACATAATATAGGCTATGTGTGTGTATGTACGTTATATGTATATATAAGCATGTTTGTTTACATATGTATTTATATCTATATACATGTATATAATGTTATATATATGGATATAAGTATATATATGTATGTATATGATATATTATATATAATTATGTGTGCATATGTGTATATATATATGTATATGTATGTATATACATATATGTATGGATCTATATGTATATATGTATGTGTATGCTATACATGTACATAGATGTATGTGTTTATGTACATGTATATATATGTATTTACGCATGTATGTACTTATGTATATATATATATGTATATGTGTATATGTATGTATAGGTATGTGCAAGTATATATATGCATATATATACATACATTATGTTTGTGCATGTATATATATATGTACATTATATGTATGTATGTGCATGAATATGTATATATATATATATATATTTATCTACGTATGTATGTATAAATACATAAATACATGTATGTATACATGAATATATATATACATATATACATATATATATTATATACACACACAAACGTATATACGTATATATACATATATGTATAAACATACCTATACATACATATACATATATACATATATGCCATATATATATATACACATATATATACATAAGTAGGCCTATAATATGAGAAATACATATATATACATATACATGTACATTGTACATATACACATATATCTATATATACATAGTGTTTACATACATATATACATATATGTACATACATATATGTATATACATTATGTGTACATATATATATATATATATATGCACACACATATAATATATATATAATTATATATATATCATATATATATATATCTTATATCCATATATAAATTATATAGGGTAACATATGTACATGTATATATAAATACATATATATATATGGGCATATGAACTTATGTATATATATAATTATATATATATACACGCATATATATATACATATGATGTACATATACATAATTTATACATATGGATATATGTTATACCTGAAACTTTCGACTATCGAACCTTCGGATTATCGAACCTTCGGATTATCGAACCTTCGGACTAAAACCTTCGGACTATCGAACACTATCGAACCTTCGGACTATCGATACGTAACCATTATGGAGCACTAAAAAGATGGAGACATGTGTGGTTAGATGAGAAATAATATGGAGCATATTATGACGTTCGCGTGAATACGGAACATGAAAATATGACATATAATATTATATAGTATATATGGAGCACACGCGTAGGTATAGCATGGACAATCTATAAAAATTGTATGCATAAAATGAAACAGTATCTATCTATGGAATTTATATAGGGCCCCTTCAAGATAACTGCTCAGAGGCGTTCCCGACCCAGGCCCGGTCATGAGGAAGGTCTTAAGTAGTCTATGTGTCATAGGTATTAATAGTGGCGTGAACATAAAATGTGGCGGCAATTTCTCTGTGTTTTTTGGTGGAGCCGTATAAGGATGATTCATGATTATTCAAGAGGTATTCATACGGAGAGTTGATCATAGAAGTCGCCATTTTAGAGTCAGAAATGAAACGAAGGCTGAATTGATTAGTTTCGTATTGATAATTTCTGTGCATGGCAACCACCTACGCTCAGCAATGATAATCAGCTTCAGTGTCACTAATAGGCAACCACACCACTGCTTACGAATTATTACATTTTTAGAGCTCGCTTCAAAGCGATTTTAAATAGCAGCAGAAACCAATTGACCTGAAATATACATAAACAAGTTCATATAGATAGGTCTAACAGCACGACCATAAATGGAGTATAGCTACATATCTGTAGTTATACGCTGGAGGTCCTCCAGTGGCTTCCTGTCCGCCAGAGTATTGAATACAGGGTTTACCCTCTGATGTAGCGGTGTCAGCTGGACCTTGACCCAGCTTAACTACTTGATCTCTGTCGGCATGCGTCAGTCGCTCAGCTCAGTCGCTCCTTCGTTCTGCTGGGAAGGGGGCCTAAGGGGGATGCTCTTGGTCCCGTTTGACCGCACTGCTGCCATGTAAAATCGAGCTTTTTCAGTGGTGGGCCTGACTATATGAAATGGCCTCCCTCTGGAGCTGCTCCTGCTTCCTAGAAAGCACTCTAACACGTTCCATAATCGCTTAAAACCAGTTCTTTTTACGGTGCTGGAGTCGGGAGCAACTCTGAGTAGACCCTTGAAGAGGCGCTATATAAATCCCCAAATGAATGAATGATAAGGCCTGCCTCTCTTCTCTGCTCTCATAGGCTTCTCTGTCTATCTCTTTGTATCTCTATATCTACTGATAGTCTGTTCACATGGACCTCTCTACCTCTAATTATAAAATAATTCTCCCACCGTAATTACTGTACCTCGCTCTTAACTGAAAACTTACCTCTTCAGTTTTTTATGGCTCTTTGTTTCTGGCCGCGTTTAATGTTGTGCACCTCAGAACTTAATAAAGAGAGAATTATCAAATTACATTTGTACTGTGTTGTATCTGTCCTTCTTTCTGACTATCTATCTGTCTGTCTGTCTGTCTCTCTCTGTCTCTATGTCTCTCTGTCTCTCTCTGTCTCTCTCTCTCTCTCTGTCTCTCTCTCTGTCTCTCTGTCTCTCTCTCTCTCTCTCTCTCTCTCTCTCTCTCTCTCTCTCTCTCTCTGTCTGTCTCTCTCCGTCTCTCTCTCTCTCTTTCCCTCTCTCTTATGTCTCTCTCTGTCTCTCTCTCTGTCTGTCTCTCTCAGAAACAGTGTGTTCTCTTTGTCTCTCTACACTGTCCTACTTTCTCTGTCGCTCTCTCCCCTCTCTCTGTCTGTCTGTCTGTCTGTCTCAGAAACAGTGCATGTTCTCTGTTCGCCCCTCTATACTGTGCCTACTGCCAGACATTTTTTAGCCTTCGTAATAGTTACATCCACACAACCAGACTTAACCAACAACGAATGCGTTTTGGCACCATACAACTCAAGCATATTCACATGAGCAGTGTTGAAACTTCAACTTTAGATCCCCAACAGATTACTGGAATGAGCCCTCTGAAAAAATCGTACTTTATCACGCTGTAATCAGCCCCTTTATTCAGATCCGGGCCTGGGTCTGCGGACCCACATGGTCATGCATATACTGCATTATAAGCTTTCTGGCCACGTTAATGGCCACCATCTTCTGACATCACTTTAATATACATAATACATATTTATAAATGTATTTATATGTCCACGTACATATATCCACTATATCCACTTATACATACATATATATATTATATATATTTGTTTGTGTGTGGTGTGTATGTATCAAATTATACGTAGGGGCCTATACTGTTTTGGTATAATAACTGTACTGATGATTCGTGCCAATTCCTGCAATTGCAATGCATGGTATCGGGCGATTAGCGGATCTCTCTCTGAGGCTTCGTCCTATAATGAAACCTGTTCAATGCTCATCATTTGCATTTATGAGACGGGCGCTGCCTTATATAATTATATACGCCAACGCCGCGTTTAAATGGCGCCAGAATGGCAGCAACTGATATTAATACAGAGGAGGAGGTTATATAGACAGTAGACATATGTACCGGTGTGTAAGGTAAGGTTTAGGGCTGAGGGAGGTCAGATTAACAGGGTGGTGGGTGAGTGAGTGAGTGGGTGGTTGAGTGAGTGGGTGGGTGGGTGGGTGGGTGGGTGGGTGAGTGAGTGAGTGGGTGGGTGGTTGGGTGGTTGGGTGAGTGAGTGAGTGAGTGAGTGAATGAATGAGTGAGTGAATGAGTGAGTGAGTGAGTAAGTGAGCAAGTGAGTGAGGTGAGTGAGAGTGAGTGAGTGAGTGGGTGGGTGGGTGGGTGGGTGGGTGGGTGAGTTGGTGAGTGAGTGAGTGGGTGGGTGAGTGAGTGAGTGAGTGAGTGAGTGAGTGAGTGGAGTGGAGTGAGTGAGTGAGTGAGTGAGTGAGTGAGTGAGTGAGTGAGTGAGTGAGTGAGTGAGTGAGTGAGTGGTGAGTGAGTGAGTGAGTGAGTGAGTGAGTGAGTGAGTGAGTGAGTGAGTGAGTGAGTGAGTGAGTGAGTGGTGAGTGAGTGAGGGGTGAGTGAGTGAGTGGGTGAGTGAGGAGTGAGTGAGTGAGGTGAGTGAGTGAGTGAGTGAGTGAGTGAGTGAGTGAGTGAGTGAGTGAGTGAGTGAGAGTGAGTGAGTGAGTGAGTGTGTGTGAGTGAGTGAGTGAGTGAGTGAGTGAGTGAGTGAGTGAGTGAGTGAGTGAGTGAGTGGTGAGTGAGTGAGTGAGGTGAGGAGTGAGTGAGTGAGTGAGTGAGTGAGTGAGTGAGTGAGTGAGTGAGTGAGTGAGTGAGTGAGTGGGTGGGTGGGTGAGTGGGTGGGTGGGTGGGTGGGTGGGTGGGTGGGTGAGTGGTGTGAGTGACTGAGTGAGTTGAGTGAGTGGGTGAGTGGTGGGTGAGTGGGTGAGTGAGTGAGTGAGTGAGTGACTGAGTGAGTGAGTTAGTTTGTTAGTGAGTGAGTCCTCGAATAAGCGAATGAGTAAGCGTGCCAATGAGCAAACAAAAAAGTTAATTTGCTGATTGATTATACTAGACTCAATTTACATCTGAAAATTGCATAAGCATATAAACCTATCGAGATGTAAATATATAAGCAGAGAAAATGGAGCGTTACGAATGTACAGCGCATTGGCCCAGATGAATCCAGAAACGTTGTCTAAGCCAATTTAGATGAAGCCGACGTCGACATTATTGCTGCATAGTTTTCTAAGTTACAGATCACCTAGCCAACAGGGCGGCAGCTGCCGCATATTTACATTATATATATGTATATGTATATGTATATGTATATGTATATGTATAACATTGTATATGTATATGTATATGTATATGTATATGTATAACATGTATATGTATATGTATATGTATATGTATATGCATATGTATATGTGTTTGTTTATGTATGTATATATACATGCACCATAGGTAGGGAAGTTATGCAGGTAAAAAAGCATATGCCAAAGGGTATATTAGCACTTATTTGCTCTCCCGGCTCGAGGAAGCCCAGGTAGCTAAGACAAGGGCCGGAGGTTGAGACCCATGTCAAAAAGATTTAGGAGCTTCCAGAAAAAAATGGAACAAAATTCCAGTGGATTTGCGAAAACATGGCGTAACAGAGCAAGATTTCAATGTTGCGTACATATACTTATGGTCTGCCTTTGGCTTGCAACATTCCAAACACAATTCAAGCGGTGCTGGCGCTAGTTAAATTCGCTACATTTATTTATCTAGCGCTATTCTTGTGGGAACAGTCGTTTCGCAGTGGCTGTGCCATTAATAAAATGGTCGTTGCTGAGCCAAATCGGCGTGGAAGCCAAATCCAGGGTTAGTCCGTTGGAAAGTGAGGAGGGTTTATCCAATAACACATGCCGTCAAAGAATAAGACCTGAGTTGGGGCAATACCAATGGGTGCATATTCACTTCTCAAAAGATATAGCGCTATAATATGATGACGTTGACGTAACATCGATGATTCGAAGCAACGTAGTTATGTATGTATGCATATATGTATGTGTGTATGAATGTATGTATGTATGTATGTATATATGTACATATGTGTATGCAAGTATGCATGTTTTTATGCATGCATGAATGCACGTATGTATGTATATTATGTATGTAGGGATTCACGCAATCACGTATGTAGGCCTGTGCATGCATGTATGTATACA
>JACEVL010000181.1:1206840-1259340 GCA_020284085.1 Aporrectodea caliginosa | reverse complement strand
TGTCTGCCTGTCTCTGTCTGTCTGCCTGTCTCTGTCTGTCTGCCTGTCTCTGTCTGTCTGCCTGTCTCTGTCTGTCTTTCTGTCTCCGTCTCTGTCTCTGTCTTTCTGTCTCTGTCTCTGTCTCTTCTTTTCTTTTCTCTCTCTCTCTCTGTCTCTCTCTCTCTCTCTCTCTCTCTCTCTCTCTCTCTCTCTCTCTCTCTCTCTCTCTCTCTCTGTCTTTCTCTTACTCTCTGTCTCTGTTTCTGTCTGTCTCTGTCTGTCTGTCTCTCTCTCTTTCTCTCTCTCTCTCACTCTGTCTGTCTGTCTCTGTCTCTCTCTCTTTCTCTCTTTCTTCCCGTATCTATCTCCCTTCCTTTCCATCTCTCTCTTTCTGTATGTCTGTCTCTCTTTCTCTCTGTACCTGTCTCGAGCAACACTTTCCAGACGGCCATGCCTGTGGTGGCCGAAGTTTAGATCATTATCTGAAACACCGAGGCGTTTGACGTTCACGTCCAATCAAACTTAACGGCCACGGAGGAGAGTTACAGAGTTACCGCTCTCACCTGTTCTCTGCCCTCACGATTCATTTCCAAATTTTCCAAATCGAAAACAGGTCTGGGATATTCTCTTGCTGTCTGTCTGTCTGTCTGTCTCGCTACCTGTCTGCATTTCTGTATCTCTCTATGTCTGTCTATCCACCTATGTATCCATCTATTCAGCTATCTACCTAGATATCCAGCTATCCATTTATTAAAGCCACTATCAATGACCAAACATTATCGATGGTGCTGAGTGATTGTGTGTAGGAATTGCTCAGGTTCCCCAAACAATAACATTCACAGAGGAGGCTCGAACCCGTTCTCTCCGCGTTACAATGATCGGTGATGGACTAACATTGTGTGCGTGACAAATGTAAGCAGGGCATAAATAATGTAATAGTACGTAAGTAAGCAATGCATGCATACTGTGTGTATCGATGCGTGCGTGTATTTATGTATGCTGCGATGTATCTATGTATCTGCTGTACGTATATCTGTCATGCATGTATGTCTGCATGAAATGTTCGTCTGTCTGCATGTATGTATAAATGTATGTATGTATGTATACATGTATGCCTATATAAAAGAATGCCTGTATATACGTATGTCTTTAAGTATAAATGCATGCAGTGCTTTTTTCAGCCGAAGCGGTCCGGATCTGTGTTCGGGACCTTTTTTCAGCAATTAAAAAAATATTATTTAGTCAATTAAAATTTTTAATTAAAAAATTATTTTAAATTGTTTTGATTCTTATTTTAATTTCATTGCTGTCAGTGTTTATTGATACTGATATATATGAAATAGAAATATTAGCATAAAATATTTCCATATTATATATATGATTGTTCTAAATTTGTTGAGTTCCGGACCATCTTTTTCTAGAAAAAAAGCACTGACTATATGTAGAAATGTATGTATGCATACATCAACGCATGCAAGTATGCAGGCAGGCGGATGTCGGCCTTTTTTGCTGGGGTTTTAAACAACCCTGGACATGTACTTCATAAATTGCTCCCACCTAAGAAACAAAAAACCTATGGTCTGCGCTCTCGGTCTCACGAGAGGGTGCTTAGTGCTCACCCCACTAGACAACAACGCGAGAAAAGATTTTATTGGAAGAATGTTGAGTTCATATTTTTATCACTTGATGTTTGTACACCAGAGTGCGAATCTTCTGCAATAAAGAAATACTTACTTAGGCCAAAAAATAATGCTGTGTTTCCGGTAAAGTAGCTTTACAAAAACTTGGTAGGTAGGTAGGAAAAAAGTTTTATTTTGAAAAATATTTTTATCTAACAATTTGCTCTTACCCCTTGCTAAAACAGTTTCGCGTTCTTTAAACTTATTTCTTATAGATGGTATGCTGCTATTTTAAAGTATATATTGTTGCAGATATAACAACACAACAGTTAAAGGTTAAATTCATGTGGCAATAAAAAAAATTTTCACAAAATTTTCCCAGTCGGGCCTAAAATATACTCGGGTTACCGGAAACACAACGTTATTTTTTACTTACTTCATATATGTGTGTGTACTGTATGCATGCATGTATATATGTATGTATGCGTGTATGTACGTTATGTATGAAGACACTTACTGAAGAGCTTCTTAGATAACTCAGAAAGCGCCGGTGTTCTTAAGCCAAAACAGTAATAATATGGCAATGTTACAGTAATAAATAAATCAGGGCTGTTAAAGGCTTGGTTTTGTTTTTGGTTTTTGGTTTTAAAAAAAAACCAAAAACCGCAAATTTTGGTTTTTTGGTTTTTACAAATTTCAAAATTATAAATGCCAAAATGTCGTCTCTTCAACTCTCTTGGCAATTGTTGTATGGTTTTTGTTAACTTCGTTTTATGACATTCTACGGTTCTACTGTTCTAGTTAATTTCATTGATATGCATCTGATTAATTTGAACGGTATTACCTTTTTATGAGCTTTATGATCCGAAATAGGAAACAAAAGGAAAACCAAAAAACCAAATAAATTTTCATTTTGAAAGAAGTTTGGTTTTTTGCACCTCTGAAATAAATAGGCCTAACTATATAAATCAGGACCCATCCTTGCAGAAAACTTCCACCACAAATAGTTCTGTGTTTTCCAAGATATCTTTCGCCTACCACAAATACGTATGTTTAGGACTCATCCGTGTGTGTCTAGGCATACAGATCAGACTATTTTCGGAGGGTATTGATATGGTAATGAAGGCTTGAAAACAGTGTCGAAATTCAGTCCTTAACACTGAGTTCATATCAGTGTTTGGACCACGACGGGGTCATTCGGGTCGATTTCTGCGAATCGTGACACGTGTCCACCGGTTCATTTACAGCAGTCCCATTGTTGTTGTTGTTGTTGCTATTGGAAAAGTCAATTGAATATCTGGACCTAATTTAATTATCGACTTGAAACAGCGGAAAAAAGTTTAATGGAAATAATACGGTAATGCTGTTGTTGATTTTGTCGCTTCATAATTAATTCGCTTATGTAATAATCCTCTAGCTTTTGTCGCGAAATCGGATATGTTGATGAAATCATGTTTCGATTATCACGAATAGTCTCTGAATTCGATTATCACGAATAGTCTCTGAATTCGATTATCACGAATAGTCTCTGAATTCGATTATCACGAATAGTCTCTGAATTCGATTATCACGAATAGTCTCTGAATTCGATTATCACGAATAGTCTCTGAATTCGATTATCACGAATAGTCTCTGAATTGTTTCTCATGTAAAGACCAGGGATCGGTTGGGACCGGAACGTATGCACCGGAACGGCGTCCCGGTTCTTTTTGACGACCGGAACGCCGTACCGGTAAAAATTTCTAGATTAACATGGCGTCTGAAACCGGCGTTCCGGTTCTTCTTTGCTTAGGACGGGATCACTGGTAAAGACGCTATATAAATAGAATAGGCCTACAAGATTTCTTTGGAATTACAATTACAATAACCAAGTCTAATAATATCTTTTAATTGTTCATTTCTACGTAGTCATGACTCTGGTCCGATTACCTAATTCGGTAGAGGCTTACGTCGCGGCGCCTCTGTTAAGTGGGCATTGGTTCGCATACCGATCGTCATAATATTTCAGAGAATTGTAATTCGGGGCCATGGCACTGTCCGATGAACTAAAATAGCGTGGAGCACCTACTGTACACGCGGGCAACTCTGGTTAGGAATTTGAATCGATAAATTCAGTAAGAATGTATGTTTGACGTTCGTGCATATATTTAAGTATGTATGTAGGCCTATGTATGTATGCATGCATGTATGTATGTATGCATGTATGTATGTATGTATGTATGTATGTATTAGGGTGGTCCTAACAATTAAAAGTTGTTATTTACCTGATGGTACCTTCTCAATCTGTTACCTTGCCTTAGTAGTAAATAAGTGCAAAATTGTAGCTTGATTGATTGATATTTAGTGGTCGCTCAATGCTCGTGACTTTTCACTATATTGACGAATCACGATAATATTGCTCTTCATAGGCTGATGCCGAAAAATAGACAAATCAGCTCATAAAGTATTAAAAAACTTTTTAAACCAAAGAAACAAACTGGACAATGTAGACTGTAAGAGACTGAGTGACAAACAGATCTACTGAATATTGATATAAAGTCAATCATTTAGTTTTTGAGTAATAGAAAGTTGCTGCAAAGACTGCCATTTACTGAACAATATCTCCGTAACAGATTTAGAGTTTTAGATTGTTGGAGTCCCAGAAGTAGTAGCAGACTTCTTTGCCTCAGGGAACTGAGCTCTGTGCTCAGATACACAGATACCACATGCAATAGGCATTGTTTTGCTCTTCATTTTGGTGATGGATGAGATGAATTCTTGGATGAGTTTTACACCCTGTTCGGCATTGTCGTTCACAATAGCCTACTGAGACTCTGTGCGCAATGTGTGCCTTCTGAAAGTCCTTATTTTCTTCCTATTTATTTATTTATTTATTAAGGTCACTTGTTATAGCGCCCCTTTAAGATTTCTACTCAGAGGCGCTCCCGACTACAGCGCGGACACTGAATCGGAGTTTCACGCCGAAGCGCATGAGCACTTGCGAGTGAAGGACTTGCCCAGGGTCCTTACGCAGCGGCTTGAGGTGGATTTGAACCCGCAACCCTTCGGCTGCAAGGCACCTAACATACCCCTACACCACCGCGCCCCACGAACTATTGCTCAGTATCAATCAGAGTTAGGAACTTGCTGGGCAGTTCAAATATCTCAAAGAAGTTGAGAGTACTGACGATCACAAAATCTTCGAGCAGCTTGCTGTCAATACTGCTCATCTGCATTTGAATGCATTTTGGCGGCTAGTTCAGTCCGGGATATTTGAAGTCCCTTGACCATCTTTCGCTTTACTCCATGGTCGATGGCAGGGTAAAAAAAGACAAAGGCTATCATCTCCTAACTCAAATGCCACAAGTGCCTGGAAAGAGCCTTGGTGGCTGCTGCAGAAATGATGTCATTTATCTCCTTGTACTTCAAGAGATACTTCAGACGCCGAAGGTAATTGGAAGGCGCTGTAATCGTGCTGGGACAAGAAATCCATGCTTCTGTGTATGCCCGACTAGTAAACAGGCTGATGTCTCTAAGTGACTTTTCTTCCCGGACTGTAAGTCGGAATTGTTCTCTGAACATCCAGACTTTGCTATATAGTTAATGCAATTAGGCCCCTATTCAGCGGGACTTGTCCCTTCGGGTGTGCCCTTTGCTCCCTCATACCATCTCTTCATAGATAAACTTCTGTAATAATTTGCACTATGTTTGTGAAATTTTATATACTGTAGATTCATGCTATTAATTTTGTTTTGTTTCTGGGAACAATAAATTGATTTGATTTGATTTGATTTGACTTTGAGGGAATACAATATCTTTGCCCTCCATCTGGTTTGATGCATTGCATCGGGTGCCATCAATCGGATAAAATCATCATCAAGAAAGATGACAGTGAGTTCAAGTAGTTCTCGTTGGTGATCTTGAGGCTGGTTGCTAAATTGTAAAGAGTTCTTGACAAATTCAATTGCATCAAGTCTGAGTTTACTGTGTGCTGCTACAATTTCTGAACAAGTAGTTCGCGGTTGTCATCTCGATGCTGCTTTCAGATCTTGAAGTGCTGTCTTTAAGTTATCTGTATCCATGTGTGGCCAGTTCTCATGGAACCGCTTACAACGTGCCATGTCTGGACCACTTGATGGTCCAAATGAGTGTTTAAAAACATCACTAGGTATGACTTCGGACATATGCTGCCAGCAAGCAAGATGCAGTTGGTCTTTTCAAGTTTAATCTTAATCAGAGAACATGCGCCATTGCGCCTGCTGAACATCCTGTGTTTGATGCCGTGGTATCGAGGCACATCGCTTTGAACCTCTCTGTCACCCCCTCCCATTAATTCCTTCAACACACTCACAGCAGCTTGACTGGTTTCTTCACCTGTACTATGATTTAACTTTGGCACTCCGAGTTATTGATCCTCTTCATATTCTGTGACCAATACTGGCAATCTATCAACCGTCTCTCTTCCGGTAATTTCAGGAAGGATCTTCCCATCGCAATGTACAGTTAGAGGTACTGGTCCATCTCGCCGACTAAATTCGAGTTTTACTCTGCCAGCAATCTGACTGCGGTATAAAATCCTGGCTCTGCGAATTGAGGCTCTATTCATAGCAAACTCAGCAACGTCATGTCTCAGGCTTTGTGCTGTTGCTGCAAGCAAATACGTAGCATCTCGGTCGCTCACATTGGACTTTGTTGAGCGACCTCTAAACTTTGATCAATTTCAATCAAATTTGGCAGGAATCGTTGTTACATGAAGCATAACAGAATAAAAGGGTACCATAATACATTTTGAAAACTTTATTATTTTACATAGCTTTGAGAACCACCCTAGTATGTATGTATGTATGTATGTATGTATGTATGTATGTATGTATGTATGTATGATTGTATGTATGTATGTATGTATGTATGTATGTATGTATGTATGCATGTATGTATGTATGTATGTATGTATGTATGTATGTTGTATGTATGTATGTATGTATGTATGTATGTATGTATGTATGTATGTATGTATGTATGTATGTATGTATGTATGTATGCATGTATGTATGTTTGTATGTATGTATGTATGTATGTATGTATGTATTATGCATGTAAGCATGTAAGCTTATGTGTGAATGGATGGGTGGATGGATGGATGGATGAATGTGTGTATGTATGGTACATGTATGTAGGAGTATGAAAGTATGCACGTATATATATGAATGCAGCTGCAAAGTTGCACAGTGCTTTAAATTCACTCACAATTAAGGGCGGTATTTAAAGAACCTGGGTATACAGTAAAATCTCGCAGGCCCATTCTAAGCGCATAATATATGTAGGCCTATCCCTTTACATAAGCTGTTTATCGCAGTGACGTGGTCTCAATTTCTGCGTATCGGACTTTGTTGAACAGTCGTGTGATAGTCAATGGACTGGAAATCACAAACCTCTCACATAACAAACTAGGTCTACTCGTTTTTCTTCTCACTTAACGCTCTCTCTCACGTTCATCAAACACTTTCTAAACGTTGCCCTCTGTAAACAACACCTACACCATATGCAACACATATACAACAGAGACAAGACATATATAGTATACACGACACACATTAAAAAATGGACAACACATATACAACATAGACAACATATATGCAACCTGGACAACATATATACAACATATACAACACATATACAAACATTTTCATACAGCACATATAACATATAAACACTTAGCATATACAATACATTTTCAAAATATACAACATATACAACATATACAACATTGACAACACATACAACATTTACAACACATATACAACACATATACAGCACATTTTCACTCAACTTCGGTCGGTTTCTCGTATGTGATCTGGTTAAGAAAAAACTTAGCTCACCCTCATTTCAACTTCAGTTAGGCCTACTTCACCCTCATTTCATACCTTCTCGTTCAATAAAGACATTCCTGATTTATGTTTTTCTTGCTGACTTGTCCCTTTCAACAGTGCTCGAATGTCACTTGGTCAGTTACAAATTTAATTGGAAATGGGATGACTTTTGTAATTGCAGTTAAGAGCGCTATAAAAATTTAATTTCTTTTCTTACTGCTGTTGGAACTTTATTCTGTCACCTGTGGCTGATCTTCTCTATCGACGCAGCTTGTATCAGAGACTCTAAACATCCATGCCATCTGTCAGCTTTCCATGGGATTCCGTTGGTTGGTTCCACGTGAGTGCGTGGGCCGCCACTGGTGACTCTTCAAGCTGACTGTGCATTTGCTGTACTAACTAATGTAATATTTTTGTTCGTAATGACACTTAGCATCATAAAGGCTGCCGCAGAGATCGCCTCTGAGTAGGTCTCTTGAATAGGCGCTATATAAATTCTCAGAATGAATTAATCAATTCATGAATGTTATAATCGCGTTTTATAGATGAACTTACGTAATCGTCAAGACTTCTTCCGGAAACGTAAAGACTTCTCGAAACGTGGTGCGTTTTCCTGACGACGACATTACTTAAATCCAGCATTTCCTGTTCGGGTATTTGATCTTCGTTTCCATTATCCTTCTTCTTCTGCTTCTTCTTTTTCTGTCGTCGACGAAGACAGCGATACAACAGAAATACACCAACGATCGCAACAATCAACAGAACGACGCCGAGAACCAGCGTAGGAAACAAAATGGCGTAATCGTGGCTCGATGACGTCAGACCTGACGTCGCCTGGTCCTGGTTGATCTCGGCTTTCGCAGGCAACATGGAGGCGTTGAGGTTTATAAAGAGGTCGTACAGCGTTGAACGCTTCGGAACGCCATTGTCCGTGACACGTACCGTCAGCCAGTGGACTCCACAGTCGTGAGAATAAGGGGTTGAACCAGCAACTGTTATCACCCCGGTCTGCGGATCGATTTCGAAGAGAGGAGTGAAGTTGCTGTTCGTCGTTAGGAAGTAGGTGACCGTGCCTGCGGGGCCATCGTCCGGGTCCGTTGCCTGTACCCGGGCAACGGCGGATCCGGGAGGGGCCCGGCAGGGGACCTGTAGCATCGGGTCCTTCTCCGTTGGGTAGATGACAGTGGGGTTGTTGTCGTTCTCGTCGGTGATGTGAATGACGAGTTGGGCGGCTGTCTTGAGGGAGGGAAAGTCTTCGTTGGATGCGGAGACGGTCGCTCGAAAGACCGACTGCTGCTCCCGGTCGAGGGACCTGAGCGTTCGAATCTCGCCCGTCTCCGCATCGATGTCGAAAACGCCGTCGCACCCGCGCAGGGCATAGACTATCCGACGGTAGATGAGGTTGGCGTCTGCGTCCTCGGCACTGACTAACCCGGTCATCGTCCCTGGCGGCTGGTTCTCGGCCACCTCGAAGTAGTAGGTCGCCCGCGAGAAGACGGGAGGCTCGTCGTTGACGTCCAGGACCTCGACGGTCAGCAGCGTCGAGGCACACTTGGCCGTTTCCCCTCGATCGCAGACGAGGACACGCTGCGTGTAGATCCTCCTCCACTCGTAGTTGAACACGACGTTCGCTCGTACTTCCCCGCTCGCCGCATCCACCACAATCGGAGCCATGTCCGAAGTTCCTCCTGGATAGTCCAACTCGTAGCGTAGCTCGCCGTTCGGCCCGGAGTCCTCATCGGTGGCGTTCAGGCGCAGCAGAAGCGTCCCGATGGCGTTGTTCTCCGTAATCGAAACCTTGAAATTGTCTTGAATGCGTGGACTGTGGTCATTGATGTCGACAATCCTCACCGCAATCTTTGTCGTGTTCGATAGAGGAGGCAGACCGTGATCGATACACGTCAGAACAGCTTCCTTCGTGCCCGGTTCCACTTCACGGTCGAACGACCTGGCCGTCCGCAGCGTGTACTCACTAGCGTACTGGGACTCGAGGAAGAAGTCCGTCGATGGACTGACATCGCACGTCACCCGTCCACTGTCACCGCGGTCAGCGTCGTGAACGAGGACGTGCGCAACCAGTGACCCCGCGTGAGAATGCTCCTCGATCTCCGCTTGACCAGAGGCGGTCAACGTTGAGACGGTTAGTTGAGGTGCGTTGTTGTTCGTGTCCGCTATTCGGACGGTCACTCGGGTGAAGGCCGAGTTCGGGCTGGCCCCTCCGTCGGTGGCTGTCACCCGCAGGTGAAGCACGTCCTCGTTCTCTCTGTAGTGCAGCGGGACCTTCGTGCTGATCTGACCGGTCAGGTTATCGATGGCGAAGACCTCGCCGTACATAGACTCAGTGTACGGCGCAAAGCTGTAGAAGACAAGAGCGTTCCAACCTACATCTGCGTCGGTTGCACGGACTGTTATGATGACGGAACCCGGTCGTACGGTCTCCGATAGATTGACCCTGTAGAAGGGCGAGTCGAAACGAGGGAAGTTATCGTTGGCGTCAGCCACGGTCACGTTGATCCTCAGTTGGCCCTTCTTCGGTGGACTTCCGCCATCCACGGCGGTCACGACGAGGTAGTAGGAGTCGACGGTCTCGCGATCCAGTCGGTCGGTGACGCGCAGCTGGATGGCAGTCGTACCGTCTCGATGATGGGTGATCTGCAAGTCGAACGGGGTGCCTCTTGGGGACAGTTCGTAGCGCTGGACCCCGTAGATCGAGCTGTCTTTATCGAGCGCCGCTGGCAACGAGACGAGGCTTCCAATTGCGGCGCTCTCGCTCATCTCCAAGGTCACGGAGTCAGGGTCAAAGGTCGGCGTCTGGTCGTTGATGTCCTCGATGACTACGACGGCCTTGATGATCTGGAAGAAGGTGGACGGACTGACGACGATATCCAGCCGGATGTCACAGGACTCCGACAGCGGGCAGGCCACCTCGCGGTCGATCTTCTGACTAGAGCGCAGCACTCCGGTCGTTTCGTTCAACCGGAAGTACTTGTAGTTGCCGTCGGTTCTGCGGAACTGGACCTTCATCTGGATCATGTCCTGCGGTGAGTAGGTCGTCGATAGACCGTAGTCCAGAAGGACGTTTCCGACCAGAGTGTCCGGCGGTTCCTCCTCGCTGAAGCGGTACTGGAGGAGCGAGGCGGCCTGAGGACACCCGACGAGGGACCAGAGCAGCCCGGAGATCGAAATCAGGGTCTTGACCGTCACGCAGGAGTAGTGCGTGACCCTGCGAGCGACTCCGGACCCCATAAATACCAGCAATGATCTTTTCAACTCATTTACGAATCAACTATCTCAACGAAAACGTCGCTCCTATCGCGAATGCTTCAAAACTGTTACCGCTTCATTGTACCTTAGTCATCTCTTCGTTTCGGCTTATTTACTATAAAATAAATAATCAGTGACGGATTCATTTAGAAATTAATTTAAGAGAGACACTATCAACATTTCACTGGCATCAATTTAGAAGAAGCGTACTGCAAAGATTCGTTCATATAAGTACAGACATTCCAGAAGTAATCCAGACGTGTCCACGGTAGCTCCTGTTTCACCGTCGAGATACTTCCAAAGAATCGCCGTTCCTCTCTTGTGGCTGTAATTGTAGACAGGATTCGAAGCTCAGAATTGCGGCAAACATTCCGTACAAATTCTCCACTTGCCTCTTCCCAAGGCTACGGTTCGGAGTAGGGATATCAGTAGCGTAAACAACGACATTGAACCATTGCCCTACCGACAACGAGATTTAAAGGTCCTTTCCTTTGAAAGCGCTCTCCAACATCGCGGTCCGTCTTAGCGCGTTTAGCGGCTTCGCTCAAATGCCTCGGACGACTGGTAGCGTAGTTTCCAACGCAAGGAGGAGACGACCTCCTACAGATCCACGCCTGTTACCACGCTGAGAAGAAAACTCCTACGGCCAGCGACCAACTTATCGACTGGCTACCAGCTTGGCCGCCGCCTGGCCGACCGACCGACTGACTGACTGGCTGGCATTCATAGCCCGGTTGCGATAGGCTACGCATCTATGCACACAATAATAATACTCGTGTGTTCTGTCATATATCGGTGCTGTTTACGCATAGGTTGCCTATAGGGACTCGGTGAAAGACTGCTGCTGCTATTAACACCTTGTTACAGTTACAAAATGGGATCTAGGCCTACAGGTGTAATTTGTTGCGTGTCGTAATGACGCGTACTCGGTTGACCTATCAATTTCCTTGCTAGAGCAATTTTGTCTGCATTCTTAAACAGCAATGCCCTTTGACTCAGAGGCATTACAGAACACGGTTATATAGAATGTCTTTCAGTCTGGTAGATAAGCGTAGGCATTTAATAATTGTCCCTAATACTCCATTCGTAAATTGCTCTTTGCCCGTTTGCCCACGTAATCTGCCTTTTTACTTCGTGTAAGGATTCCAGCAAGGTCTAACGAGTTCGACACCAGCGCTCGTGAATAAGCTGGTGCCCTACGCTTAGCTTTCAACTGACGCTTTAGAAATTGTGAGTTTACGATTGCTATGAATTTCTTTTATGAACTTTGTAAGGAGCATAAATTTTATCATATTTAGCTCTGTTGTATCATCTTGCACAGCATTGTCTAGTATTGTATTATCTAATATTGTATTGTCTAGTATGTATTGTCTAGTATGTATTGTCTAGTATTGTATTGTCTAGTATTGTATTGTCTAGTATTGTGTTGTTTTGTATTGTAATGTGTTGCATCATCTTATACATTATTGTGTTGTCTAGTACTGCATTGTCTAGTATTGTATTATCTAGTGTTGTATTGTGTTGTATTGTATTGTACTGTGTTGTACAGTATTGTATTGGCTAGTATTTTATTGTCTTGTATGATATTGTGTTATATTGTTTTCTACTGCGCTATATTGTCCCGTATTGCGTTGTATTGTATTTTGCAGTTCTCGGCATACGGCCTACTTTTAAAATCCTTTACCAGCTTACCACTGTCCCCTCTACCCAGATTCCCTGTTAGTAGTATGAGTTAGTTAGTCCCAACATAACTTATAAGTCCACAGTTCAACGTAATAATTTATGCACTGAAGTCTGTGCACTGTATAACATGTACTGTGGGTCTAGGCCCACAAAACCTGTTCACATAAGCTAACCGCAAACATTGACGACAAATGCACGCAAACCTGTTGCCTACATTAACGCCTACCATAGGTCTAACAGGTCCTCCTACATTATACAATAGGCGTTTTGTTCACTAAAGCTCCTTTAGTCTAACATATCCTCCTACATTATACAATTATAGACGGTCTGGATAGGCTAGCGTGAGAAATCGGCCTAAAAGCCTATGCTGTTTGTTGCTTCTAATTGTTCAGCAATTTGTGTTTATGGAAACTAACATAGTCTGATAGTAGTTCGCATCTGTTTATAGTAACATAGTTGCGTGGGGTAACTGTAGTATGTATGTGGGTCAAGCATCCGTCTACAACTTACAGTGGGGAGGGAGGATAGTATAAAGGATAACACTCTTGCCTGAAGTTTTCACGGACCCGGTTCGTTTCCCGTAAGGCCCCTGTGTTTGGCTCATGCCTTCATTCCCTAGGTGGCAGTACAATGCGCTTGCGCCTTGCATTGCTGCAACTTTGTTGATTTATGTCTTCTGTAATATTTGTGTTCTTGTGAATTGTTTAATCGTCATAACATGTACATGTACAGCGCAGTGCGTTTGTTAGGCGCTTCATTTAAGAATTATTATTATTAATAATAATAATTATTATTATTATTATTATTATTATTATTTATTATGCCCCGAGGTTAACATGATCCCTCAGGGACTATTATTATTATTATTATTATTATTATTATTATTATTATTATTATTTTATTATTATTATTATTATTAATATTATTATTATTATTATTATTTTATTATTATTATTATTATTTATTATTAACAATTATTATTATTATTATTATTATTATTATTATTATTATTATTATTATTATTATTATTATTATTATTATTATTATTATTATTATTATTATTATTATTATTATTATTATTATTATTATTATTATTATTATTATTATTATTATTATTATTATTATTATTATTATTATTATTATTATTATTATTATTATTATTATTATTATTATTATTATTATTATTATTATTATTATTATTATTATTATTATTATTATTATTATTATTATTATTATTATTATTATTATTATTATTATTATTATTATTATTATTATTATTATTATTATTATTATTATTATTATTATTATTATTATTATTATTATTATTATTATTATTATTATTATCATTATTATTATCATTATCATTATCATTATCATTATCATTATCATTATCATTATCATTATTATTATTATTATTATTATTATGCCCCGAGGTATACATGATCCTCAGGGACTTAAACATTAATTAATTAATTAATTAATTAGGTAATTAATTACCCGTATTATTATTATTATTATTATTATTATTATTATTATTATTATTATTATTATTATTATTATTATTATGCTATTATTATTATTATTATTATCACATTAAGCATTGTGAGGCTTATAGAACTGGATCATTACCACGCACAAGCATGCTCAAGGTCACCACACAGTAACCGTTTCAGAGGAGGTTCAACCCATTCACACATGGCAACGCAGCACACACACTATGTGCTATCTCACACAGCATTGTGAGGCTTATAGAACTGGATATTACCACGCACAAGCATGCACACATACATACACATATTGTGGGCACGGTGGTGTAGGGGGTATGTTCACCCTTGCAGCTGGAGGGTTGCGGGTTCACATCCACCACACAGCGCGTACACACACAAGTCCTTCACACGCAATTGCACATGCGCTTCGGCACAAACTCACACACACACACACACACACACAGCACCTCTGACACAGACACACACAAGGGCACATATAAATACTGAACATACACACATGCACATACACACACCTACACATACACATACACAAAACTACACACACCTACACACACACACACACACACACACACACTTGAAAGCATGTAAGCCTTTAACTGATTAATAGTAAGGCATTTAAAGTGAAAAATTCACGTTATTAAAGTTATTTTCAAATGAATGCAATTATCGATTGCATATTAATCACGTGGTTGGTTCGATCTCTATCATAGATTTTAATATATTGGTATACCCTGGAAACAATACTTAGGCCTAAACGCAATTTTTAAAATAATTGTAACATTCATTAACATAATTAAAACATTTTTAAGCCCCTGTGGTTTGCCTGACCCTAAGCTGTAGCTTTTTTTTAGCTTAATGGTAAATCCCGCACAAATACATACGTAATACCTGAGGAGAGAGATGCCAATTAGTTAGAGAGATTGCAGACAGACAGACATGCAGGCATACAGACAAACAAACAGACAGACATGCAGACATAAAAACAAACAAACAGACAGACATGCAAACCAACAGTAGAAGGACAGAGACAGACAAATAAAAAGACAAATAGACGGAAAGACAGAGAAGAGATATGCCATTTAGCTGTATGCAGACAGACAGACAGACATACACAGAGACAGACGTGCAGACCGACAGTAGAAGGACATGCAGACAGACAGATAGACAGAGAGAGACAAACAGAAAGCCACGCAAGCAGACAGAAAGACAGATAGACAGGGATATGCCATTTATCTGTATTTAAAGTGAGAGACAGAATCAAGGACAGACAGAGAGACAGACAAACAGACACACGCAGACAAACACAGAAACAGACAGACCCACAGACCCAAAGACAGAATAGACAGGCCTGGTATATATACAGGGGCAGGGGCGGAGCTAGACACATATAAACAGATAAACCCTTGAATACAAATGCAGAAACAGACACACTGACAGAGAGACATGCAATGTTAAGAGCAGTGCGAGAGAAACAGAGACACAAAGAGATTATGCTCTATTTAACAGAGACAGATACGTGCAAGGACAAAGGCAGACAGGCAGGCAGACAGACATTAATGAGAGAGAGACAAAAGAGAGACAGACACACAGAGAGACAGAGAGAGACAGACACACAGAGAGACAGAGAGAGACAGAGACACAGAGAGACAGAGACAGAGACAGACAGACAGAGAGAGACAGAGAGAGACAGAGAGAGAGAGAGAGAGAGAGAGACAGAGAGAGAGAGAGAGAGAGAGAGAGAGAGAGAGACAGAGACAGACAGAGAGAGACAGAGACAGAAAAAGAGACAGAGAGAACGCGAGGGGAGCGAGAGAGACAGAGAAAGAGAAAGAGAGACAGAAGGCAGACAGACAGAGAGACAGACAGACAGAGACAGATAGATCTGCTTGTATGCTATAATACCTGCAGCGCGATTACAATATATATGCAAGCGGCTAATAGGACGGCCTTATGCAAAAATACACGGACGCCAATCATTACACGAGGATATCTGTTCCGAGATAGACTCCATATTATCGCAAGGGCGATACATCAACAACAGTTGCCCGACGACCTACAAAACCAAACCAAATATTTAGCAGTGCGCCGAAAATCCCTTCGTAGATTATCGTTTTATTGCAGCGCTGGCCACCTGTTGGGATGGCAAGCAATGGTCGGTAAAGAATTTACGCGATCAGGGTTGGTTCTGTGGGGGTTTCAGACGAGGTTTGTATTGGGGCTTTGAACGGGGTTTTGGCTTTGGGTTGGTTGAGGGTTTATTTGGTCGGGGTTGGGAATAGTGTAGAGATTAGTGGCAATGGTAGTACTATGGTTTGTGGCATTTTTGTATTATGGTTTATGACGTTGTTATGATTTGTGGCAATGTTTTTGTTATGATTTGTGAGAAATTGTGACATTGTTTATGTAATGGTCTGTGTTTGCGGAATTGTTTGTCGTGGTTTGTGGCATTGCTTGCGTTATTGTTTGTGTTATTGTTTGTGGCATTGTTTGTCGTGGTTTTTCATAATAGCTTTGTGTCAAGGTTTGGGGTGTGATGGGGTGTGTGGCAGGATTCGAAATGGACTTTGCGTCAAGTTCATAGGGTTTGTGCTAGGATTGTGTTAAGGTTTGCGCTAGAGCTTACGGACTGTATTAAGGTTTGTTATGCGGTGTGTAGGGCTTGTTAATTGTTGCATTAACTCTTGTGGAGAGATTGCCCGGTTGACAGATTCTTGGCCGAAGGATAGATAGAATGACCTCAGGAACACAGGCGCTAGTTAGGGTTAGACAATACGGGCTAGACAATGAAGAGTAATTAAAACTTCTACTTCATTCCCGTCATGTAGAAGGCTCATCAATTATATTTGTACGAGAAGCTCTTACAAAACTTGAAAACTGTTTTCACGGTATGAAAAAATATGAGGTTCAGTTCTTCAAAGTCCACAAAGTAGTAATAAAAGTAGTAAGTAAGGAAGTACATGTAGCCTAGTAGTAAAAGTAATTACCTACTACATGACAGATGAAAGAGTTGATAATTACGATTATAATTACGAAGTAGGGAAGTGGCTATACTCGCACTTACGAAATCTGCGCTTGTGCAGCTAAGGACTCTAATAGAGGCTCTAAGTCATAGAATATTTTATTACGATTATGACGAATACTCTACTATGCAATTACGGTCGAATATAAGTTCGTAACCCAATGTTCAACTACAATTACAATCCTGGTCAGTGGTCACAGACATCAGGTTAAAAGTTTGAAATCAGAAAGCGGCAGAAATATGTGCGCGTGTATGTATGTATGTATCTATGTCAATGTTTCATGTCTGTATTTTCTTTTGCTGACTTTTGGGATTCAATAAACGAAGAATGATTGAGTGAATGAATGAATGAATGAATGAATGAATGTATGTATGTATCTGGGCTTTTATAGAGCGCATTTGTTTACACTTTCTTTAGCGCCTTTTAGGCATCTTAAAAAGCGCTGAATTGTGTGCATTGTGAATGTTCAATACCTCTCTACTTGAGTATCCAATGCAGAACGTCTTGGATGCAACGGCGTATATGAAAATGGAAACGTGATGCTATATTCAATTACGCTACATCTAGACGCGAGGTAAGTTACTTGATTGGTATAGTAGAGAATTATATAGCGCAAGAGCGTGAATTATGGTCGTCTGCAATCGTCGTGGTTTTGTTTGTTCATCTGTCTTCAAATGTTTAGTTTTCATTCTATCAACGTAAGCAGTCGTGCGGTAATACGAGTAAATAGAATTAGCAGCCGTTTTAAGCCGCATCAGGTCACTCCCGTTGTGTGTGTCTCTTTGTGTCTCTGGCTGTGTGTCTCTCTCTGTCTGTCGCGTTGTCTCTTTCTCTTCGTTCGTAATCTCTATCATTATCTTGCTGATCGAATTTTCTGCCCTTATAGTATTCAGATGGTCTGTGTTTTTCTTTATATGTATTTGTGAATTCTTCTCCTAATAGCTTTGCCTGTCTGTTTGTCTTCGCCTCTGTCTCCTGCTCTTACTCTTTTTTTCTATATCTCATGTTATTTCTCCTTCTATTTCTTCTTCTTCATTCATCCATCCATCCATCCATCCATCCATCCATCCATCCATCCATCCATCCATCCATCCATCCATACATCCATCCATCCATCCATCCATCCATCCATCCATCCATCCATCCATCCATCCATCCATCCATCCATTTATCCATCCATTTATCCATCCATCCATCCATCCATCCATCCATCCATCCATCCATCCATCCATCCATCCATCCATCCATCCATCCATCCATCCATCCATCCATCCATCCATCCATCCATCCATCCATCATTCATTCAATCAATCATTCATTTCATTCAATTCATTCAATTCATTCAATTCATTCAATTCATTCAATTCATTCAATTCATTCAATTCATTCAATTCATTCAATTCAATTAATTCATTCTTTCTTTCTTTAATTTTCTTTGTTTTCTTTCTTTCTTTTCTTCATTCACTCATTCATCCCTTCGTCTGTACGTTCGTTCATCCATTCCTTTATTCTTCCTTCCATTCTTTCTTACTATCATCCTTCCTACGGTCTCCTTCCTTCCCTCCTATCTTCGTTCCTATATATCTTCTTTTCAATTAATTCATTCACACACTGTATAGGCATATTCCTTTCTCCTCTGTCCTCTTTTCCTGTCCTTTTTGTGCCGCTATCTTCATCGTTGCTTAGCTTTCTCATAAATAACCCAAATGGTTTGTATCCACGCAATAACACGTCCTTTAGCGTCCCTCGTGCATATATATTCGCGACCACGGCTAACACACGAAACGGACATTTACGCGTGTTGACCGGGGATCAGAAAACAAAAACGTTGATTGTATAACGGGAGGCCACTGTTCATTATAGTTCCCAGTTGGATTTAATGACCCATGAAAATAGAAATATCGAAATGACTTACCCGTTATATCTGGCCTTGTCATTTATGGCAGAATACTCCAAGCAGTCACGTCTGTGCCTTCGAGTGGCAGTTGCTCCGTCTATCTGTCTGCCTGCCTCTGTGTCTGCTTGTCTTTCTGCCTACGTGCCTGTCTATCTGTTCGCTGATAGGTCTGGCTGTTAAGAAAAGTACAGTAAATCAGAAATACGGAGGGAATAAAAAATTATGGCGAAAGACGTCCGCAGAGAGAGATTGAGGATTGAGGCAACAGACACGTACATAAACACACACGGACAAAGACACACAGATGGACCAAGACAAAGACAGACAGAGACGGAGATCTGCAAGAAGAGGAACAGGAAACGCGAGCCTTGTTTATGAGATTGAAAAGCAAACAAACAGACAGACAAACAGGCAGACAGGCAGTCAGAGAGACAGAGACACAGCTATAGAAAGACACAGATAGACAGACCCACACAGACAAACAGACATACACATATACACCGACGCATACAGACAGATATACACACGTCGACCAGATAAGATATTTCATCAGTCAAAGTTCTGCTTTATTTGTGTGGGTGGAATATAAAATATATAGCGCCTTGAAGTCGCTGGATTGAGTCAGTCCATCCGCGTGATTTGATATAGGCCTAAATCAGTTTGTATTCATTGCGTGTGGCTTTACCTGCAAGGCCTCATGTTTTGAAGGCAGTGGAGTGAGACCACTTAAACTGAATGCACCTCAAACAATAATACCAAAGCCTCAACAATTTAATGCTGATATATATATATTTATATATGTTATATACGTGCATGCAAATATATTTATTGCTTGACATATTTGTGGCATGCGTATGCGTAATAATAATCTTCGTTTATTATTTCAAACTGACACACCGCAGTATGATTGCAATTCATAGTATGAACGGATGATCACAAGTTATTACAGAAGTCGAATTTAACTGTTTGGCAGTCATGCAAGGCGCCCAGCAGGTACTACTGCTGATTTTACCAACGTCATCTGGCGAATGAAAGACTGAGTAGACCTTTGGGAGGGTAGTGGGAAGCGATCCCGCGTCCGCGCTTATCTACTGCTCTTCGTGCCAGAGTGTTACCATTATACTAAACCCCATATTGCAAATAACATAGTTCCCATGTTTAGCGGTGCAACCGTAACTCATTCCTGCAGATTGCGATTGGCAATTGATATGCTGCATACATACTAGTCTAATACTAGAATATTATCCATGTAATACGTCGAGATTTTCTTAACGGCTGGCGACCCCATTAAGACGCATATTCGGCTTGTTATATTGGACCTTAGTATAAGCCCATATCGGTTAAGTAATTAAGCAAGTATATCCTTTTCGTAATGCGACACAAACGCCCGTATTTTACAGAATAGACAGTGATGATGCAAATTGTTACCGTCCTTGGATAAGGAAAAGCTATTAGCCTAAGAGCTACCATGAGTGCTTCCGAATCTGCATGCTTCACGATGGTAAACTGTTCGACGTTCTGTAGGAAAATCACGACCATGTGAGAATAGGTCATGGGTTGAAGGTTTTTAAAGAAAGACAGAATTTATGATGATTTATACTAAATGAATTATTCACGTAACGCAAGGAGAATTTTATCAAACGGACTGCCGAAAATACTTTGCTACTATAAAATATTTACTAAAATTTTATTGCATATAAATCATCGTCTTCGTCATCATCGTCATCACCACAATCACCCACATCAACATCATCATTAGGCTACCCCCCATTGCAATCCTCTTTATCAACAACAACATAAACAACAACATCATCATTAATATTTTTATCACGAGCGTCATCTTCCATCAGTGAGGGACTGCTCGTCGGCAGCATCATCGTGTTTGCGAACGCGGTCACTTGTGACCGCTCTACTCTATCGACGCAACTTGGCTCAGAGACTCTGTACATCCACGCCATCCGTCTTGAGCTGTCGACGGGAATCCGCTGGTTGGTCCCACGTGTTTGCGTGGGCCCGCCAGTGGTGACTCTTCAAGCTTACTGTGCAGTGTTTTGCTAACTGATGTAATATTTTCACTCATAGGCTTAATGACACTTAACATCATAATAGGCTAGCGCGGAGAGTGTTTCTGAATAGATATCTTGAAGGGGCGCTATGCAATTTCTCAGAATGAATGCATGAGGTGTGATCATCTTAATGGAGGTCGTGCTCGATTGTTCGTCCATAGGTCATGAGTTCAAATCTTCGGTGGGACGAAAGTACATTTCAACACCACGTGATATTTATCAGGTCGTCAATGGGGATGACAGTTAACCCAAATCTTAGACGGATTCAGCCCCGACATTCTTCTGAAAAGACCTTCATATTGTTTGCTATGCTTTGCTGAAAAGTATACGCGGTACGCCGAGGTCACTCTTTGTTGTCATGCACGCCGTCTCTCAAATACCGATGGTCTATGTAAAGAAAAGAGGGCGCCCCTCTAAGCTCCACCTCTGCGGCAGCCATCAGTCTTAGCTCCGCCCATAGGTCGGCGAACGGGCGACTATATCGAAGCATCACGTCTATCATGTCTAGCAATATCGCGTTGTCTCGTAAATCATAATTATATGTTACTAATCACTTGTGACATCCTTTGACGTCTCAGGCCGCAAATAATGCAGTCGATGTTGCGGGACACCTGTGGTATAGAAGCTAAATCATCGTCTATGTTCTGCCAATGCAAATCTGACTTGACGATATAGATCTAATGAGAATACTTTGTGCTTCTGGTGCAAATGGGTTTTTAAACGAGGTCAAATGTCAAGGGTGGTCTGAAGGTCAGCGTAACTGATTGAATGTTGAATCGTTTAGTGCTCTGGGAAAGTACACGGTAAAGTGAGGTCACATCTAATGAGGTCAGATGGGGTCAGCCGACGTCATGGAAGATTTATTTGCACAGTGTTTTCGATATTAGGTTCTGTTCAGCATTATCGGAACTTTGGCTGAGATCGAGCCACGACTACTCTTTCTCGCAGGTAACACTCCTTTACTGCTCCCTGAAAAATTATTCAGGTAGCGCTGAAAAGTTTAGAGGACGAATTTAAATATCGACGCTTTTCTATAGCGATCGTGTGGACTCGACCCTCTTAATTTTTGAATGAATTGATAGGGTGAGATCCTTCACTACCGCTTCACGTTATGTAAGGTCCCCGTGTACGCTCTGTGCAAGCCGGAGATTTAAATAAATATCTAAAATAAGCCACGGTCGGTATGCAAACCGGCATCCACATGCGCCTAACGGTGCAAGGGACGCTCGCTCTTACCGGACCAATAGTTCCAGCTATGTTCTAGTTTTCTGTGCACTGTTTTTTTACTGGTGATAATTATATAATCTGTTCTCCGTGACATTTAACACAGTGCGCGTGGCACCTCTGGGCAAGTTCTTGGATTAGTGCTATAGCCTATAGCAACTAGCATAAAACATAAATTCATGATAGACTAACTTGAAATTATTCACGACAGGACACGTGCGTTATCTGAACGCAAACAGATAGTTCCTACTATTAACATTCCACGCAAAAAGAATTCCTGTCAAGTCTTTAAGAATAAGCACTGTACATCTTTAAATGTATTGTACACACAAGTGCGGAAATGCAGTTGGTTAAATGAATAATATACTTACTTACCTACCTACTTACTCGTGTGGACGTTTCAGTAGTCTGCATTCTTTGAATAAGGGCTCCGTCATGTCCATTCTCAGGTGGTGCCATACCAAAGCCTGGATAAAGGAGGAGGGCGACGCTAATCATCTTCGTTACGTCACAGAGTCGTTACACAGTAACTACACGACCCTCTTCTACGACAATTTTAAAGAGCTTTTGCTACTAATGCTATAAACATTCTTTAAATGTGCTTTATCGCTTGGATAGCAATTCCTTCAAACAGCCATAGGCTAAGCTTGCCGTCAACAGTTACTATCCTGGCAGTCACAAGATGTCGTTAGTAGGCTATACAATGGTTTTCTCTAGACTTTAAAGACGCACTTTTTCAGCCTTTTGATGGCCACTTGTTGAGCGCTTCTGACAGACTCTAAGTAGCGCTTTATAAATGTCCTGCTACATTACATTACATAGTGGACGCAATACATGAAATCCACTGCTCGGCTTAGACACCTTTTAAACGGATAATTTCTGGCTATAACATGTCCGCCAATCGCGCTTGATAGTTAGGAGGGATCCTGAGTGGCCGAGTGGGCTGGTAGCCTGCTCGCCGCGCCGGCGCCCCGGGTTCGCTTCCCGGTCGGGTCGGTTTATCAGAGATTAATTTCTCGGATCTTTACTGCGGGTGGCTCGGTCGCAATATAAACGTGGAGTACGAGGTTGCTTTCTGCCTCCGACACTGATCATCTTCGATATGAAAAAGTGTCGTTAAGCAGTAATACAACAAGCTTGATAGTTAACTAGTTTCAATAGTCCTAGGGTCGACTTCAACGGAAATGACATCCACAAGATGTCGCTAAACAGAGAAAAACAAAATCAAGGCGATGTATTGTATTGTATTTAGAAATTTATAAAGCGCTTCTCACAGTAATACAAAATCAGAAGCGCTAATCGGGTGGTGCCATTCAGGGACGGAGACTTAGGGGGAAAAGGGGGGACGGTCCCCCGAAACTTGAGGTGGGGGGACGGAGCTGCTTATATCCCCCCCAATATTTCTGAAATATTTCATGAATATAATAATAATAATAGCTACGAGTGACAGCTGGTTCTTATCAGCACTCAAATAATAGAGAAATTTTGTTCAGATGACATCTTAAAATGCTACCATTACAGTGTGGAAATTCAAAATTTAAATAGGGAGACATCCCTCCCCAAACCCCTCCCCAAACTCAAACACGACTCAAACTACATGTAAGCTACGAGTGACAGCTGGTTCCTATCAGCACTCAAATAATAGAGCAATTTCTGTTCAGATGACATCTTAAAATGCAAACCATTACAGTGTGGAAATTCAAAAAAAAATTAAATAGGGAGGGGGCACATCCCCCCCCCAAATCTCTCCTCTGCTCGGCGCTGCGCGCCTCGCCGATCGTCCTTCGGCCGCTCCTTCACCGGTCCTCCCCAAACCCAAGACCAGGTCTCCCCTATGGTGCCATTACCAAGTCCAGATAAAAGAGGAGGGCGACGCTAATCAGCTTCGTTATGACCCAAAATCATTAAACTGATTCTACCTAATCAACCACCGCAAACATAGATGGTGCCAGTCCCATGCTTGGATAAAAGAGGAGGGCGACACTAATCGTCTTCATTAAAACACAGCGTCGTTAAACAGGCGCGGTAGCCGATTGGTTAGAGCTTTCGGTGTGTAAAGCAGAGACTAGCGAGCGGTTCGAGCCTTCTATGAGGCGATCACTGTGTAAATACTGTACACAGCCTCAAGGAATTGCAATCCGCCTTCAAACGTCGAGGCTAAGAAAATGAAGTTATAAATTCATATACCAATGCATGTCTCCTTTCCGAACTAGATTAATTAAGAAACAGCTCTTCCTCAATTCCTCTTAATGCAACAATAATCTTCATCGACACATTAGTCTGTAATGTCTAACAATCAATCAGAATAATTGTGGCCTATCGCTACCTTGCCAGACACTAGCGTTAGTTACCATGTATGTAAAAAAAACGTACCAAAAAGCATATATTATTAGATATATAATTATGCCTTTAGCACTTTCAGGAAACGCTGAATGGCGCTGCGAAAACAGTCGACTTACAATCAATCAATCAATCAATCAATCAAAAGTTTTATTGCCACCGTTTCAAAATATTAAGCATACAATTTTCCGCTCTGATTAGAAACGCACAATAGGAGGCCCAGAAGGGACCAAAGTCCCGCTAACTAGGGACACCTAGATGAGTGTTACATTTAATAAAACAAAGCCAATGAACATCAAGAATTAACAGTAAACCACAGAAAGTACAATAGTCATGAGCAGCATAACATGTCACTTTTTTGTCTTAACTAGATAAAACATATTTCTACTCGCAAGGTACACGTGAATTACAGTCATTAATTAAGTGTAGGCGTAGCATTTCCTTAAACATGCGTAAGTTTCGTGCATCGCGAATGTCCTTGGGAAGGTTGTTCCAAATGGCAGTACCAACAGGTTTAATGGAGAATAGGCGTGTATTGGTGTGAGCAAAAACAGGACGAAAGGCTTTAGCATTTCTTGTTTGGTAAGAGTGTATTTCTGTACCATGCTGGAAGAAACCTCTAAAGGCCAGAGGGAGTAGGCCATGCTCGTATCTATACAGAAACTCCCCAATTTGAACTGTCTTGATCTGCTCAATGTTAAGCAATTTTAGGATAGAGAATAAAGGAGCTGTGTGTTCTCGTGGACGGGCTCCTGCCACAATGCGTATTGCTCGCTTCTGAAGGATTACTAGTCTGTTCAATCTTGTGTCGTATGTTGAGGCCCATATCAGATTACAATAGGTTAGATAAGGATATACAAGAGAATAATATAACTTCATTCGAATTGGTTGGGGTAACAAATAAGAGGTACGAGCTAGAATACCTACATTTTTTGCAGTTTTAATGGCGATATTATGTATGTGTTCCTTCCAAGTCATGTGTTGATCCACATATACCCCTAAGAATTTAGTCGAATTAACCTGAGTAATGGGAACATCGTTAATATTCAACGACATCTGGTTATCTAATGGCCCAGATTTCCTATGTGATTTAAATATAATGAAGTTCGTTTTTTTCAAATTTAGAGTAAGTTTGTTAGCACAGAACCAATCAGCAGCCAATGTAAGTTCTGCATTGACAGTTTCAAAAAGAGAGTGCAGTGACTTGTGGGAGTAAAAGACATTAGTGTCGTCAGCGAATAGAATAAAGAATAAAATTGATGATACATTAGGCAGGTCGTTAATGTAAATGAGAAATAACAAAGGACCAAGGTTAGATCCTTGGGGTACCCCAAAGTTAATTACCTTAAGATCAGAGAGGGCTCCATTACAACAAACGCATTGAAGACGATTGTCAAAATAGCTGGCAAACCAGTCGAGCTGCATTCCACGTATTCCATATGATTCTAATTTACACAGGAGAATTTCATGGTCAACGGTATCGAATGCCTTTGCTAAGTCGAAGAATATACCTACAGCATATTCGTTATTCTCGATAGCACTAGATATCTTGTCTTGCATGCTTATCAGATTCATATAGGGGAATGCCCGGCCTGGAAACCATGTTGGGAGTGAAAGATGATATTTGATTTTTCCACAAAGTTATAAAGGCGATCATACATTATCTTTTCATAGAATTTAGAAAAATAAGGGAGAATTGATATGGGTCTATAATTCGTTTCATTATCCTTTGCTCCTTTTTTATAGATAGGAACAACTTTAGCAATTTTTGTAGCCAGTGGAACTATCCCAGTTTTAAAGGAGCAATTGATTATTTCTGCTAATGGGGTAGCTACACTAGCTATGTGGGGAGTCGCAATACAGGGATCGATGTCATCAACCTCCCTACTGTGAGTAGAACGAATAGTGTAGCTTCGATTCAGTATTTCTTCTGGAGAAGTTGGGGAAAGGACAAAGGAGTTGGGTATGGGTGGTTTCATATACTTTTTAAAGGAGTGTGAGGAATTCGGTATTTTTTCCGCAAGAGAATGTGCGATGTTTGTAAAATAGTTATTGAACTTATTAGCCATAATTTCAGCATCCTCTATCCTGACTCCATTAATTATTAATGATTCAATTTTTGATTCATGTTCCCCCATTTTCACTATAGACCGGATAAGACTCCAAGTTTTTTTAAGATCATTTTCATATTTGCAAAACTCGGCTGCATAGTAGTTTTTCTCTGCTCTAATTCTGACCGTTTTGAATTTATTTCTATATGCAGTGAATTTGCTTTTATTGCTCGGATTTGGATTTTTCAGATATTTTAAATAGAGTTGGGATTTTTTTCTACTGGATTTTAGTAGCCCTCGGGTCATCCAGGGTTGCTTATAACGAGACTTGCCACTATTCATTTTATTATGCAGAGGAAAAACTCTATCATAGACATTTTTATATAGGTTCAGGAACAGATCATAGGCTTTGTTCGCATCCCCTTCAACACACGCTTCCGTGACAGGAGCCCAGTTCACACTAGCAAGGGCATTCCCGAAAACCTCCATCCTTTCATCATTAATAATACGGTAAGCATGAGAGGAAGAATTCCCATACTTAGTTGCTTCAAAGTCAAAACGAGCTAAGACCGGCAGATGATCCGATAAATCATAAGCAATAATAGAGGAGTCCAAAATATTAGGCCAAGCATTGGTAAATATGTTGTCGATCAAGGTAATCTAGATAGGTGCGACTTAATAGTACACCGAGACAGCAGCGCTGTTAGGCTGAATCACACGAAGCAGTAGTCTCACGAAGCCTACATTTCATGGACGCTTATAATAAGAGAAAAATTCAACATTGTTGTTTGGCTGCAGATAACATCGGACACAAGATATAAATAATATAAAGTATTCTGTGTTGTTTTATCAATTGTGAAGCGCCTCTGTTGAGTTTCTCTGCCGAGGCGCTATATAAATTGCAAAAATTACAATCGTATCCACATCAATGTATGACGTTACGAAGTATTTCTTTATCGTCCTTAGACACGGACTGCGTACCACTGGCGTCGACCAGTTGAACTCTCACACGAGTGTAATTTAGTCTAGCATTTCTGATTCCACGCCTCAGATTACATATCCGTTGATTTCTTCCGTATTAGGGAACAGACGTATAGAAATCCAGCGATCTGAACGAAACAATTATATTAATACATTGTTACACAGCGTGTAATTAATTGGTTTAGCTTTCGCCTTGTTGCAGTGAATGCAATACAGTATAAATCAATTGTAACTCCGAATGTATACACATTCATTAGCATTTATGAAGCGCCTTTTAGGTACCTCTAAAGGCGCTGAAATATGGCTCGAATAAAAACAGATGTGGCTTTTTATCAATAGCTGTTTCCCGCCTCTGCAGATACTCTTTGAGAGGGTCTTAGTGCGCATTGTTCTTCAAAATCCCGAATACACACATGGGAACCTTGATGTATACAATTACTTAAATATAAGACGAAGAGGAGCAGTCCCTTCAGCTAGCCTGAGAGGCGGCCACAGGTATGAAGTGTTAGCGGCTTCATTTTCTCAGCATCGGCATACGACGGGGATTGGCCAGTCCTCTCCCTCGCCGTCTGCTCTTCCCACCGACAGCTGTAGCTGAGTTGGCTAACTATAGCACAGGTGGAACAGAAAAATGTTTCCTCTATTGGGTATTTGAACCTTCGACGTCTCCGTTGACACTCCAGCACACTAACCACTAGACTTTTGTGCATCCCTCTTACTTGCTTAGACGCCTCTGTAAATATTCTTTAGAGGCAATCGATCATAAGACGCAACCTCGGTCAAAGCCATTCGACATCAAGACACCGTTGTTAACCTTCCTACTTGCGCTGCTACTCATTTACTGACCTCTGAACGCTGAAGGGCTGAGTGGAGACCAGATGGATTGACATTCCATAGATCAATCAATTCTTTTACTGTTCCCAGAAAATAGATTAAGGTAGTGATATAGAGTATTCATCAATCGAAAGACTAATAATTTAAAACTATCAGATCACTCATATATACCGTGTACGCCGCCCGTAGCTGAGTGTTTTCGTCTCGGTGGAGGACGACATGACAGCATATTATTCGGAGTGACCTCGACCTTCAGTCACTGGATGCTACAAATGCCTTTTTGCTGTGTACTCCTGTGCCTCGACGAATAGCCGGACGTGCGTCATCTTGTAGGTCACCAGTGAGGGCCTGCTCGTTCGGCGTTCAGCGCCATCGTGTCTCTGCGAACGCTGTCACCTCCACTCTATCGACCCAACTTGGCTCAGAGACTCTGTACATCCAATCCATGCCATCCATCTTGTCTCTGTCGACGGGTCGATCTCTGTTGGTTTTAGTCCCACGAGCACGCGTTTGCGTTGGCTCGCCATTGTTGACTCTTCTCTGGCTTACTAGTGCATTGTTTTGCTAACTGGTGAAAATATTTTCGATCGTAATGACACTTCACATCTCTCGATTATAAATTCCCGGAATCATGATATAATCCTAATTTATAACGTCTTCACTCATCGTTAAGTGCGCATCGACTGTGTACCTCCTAAGTTGGGACTGAATATCGTGTTCAAAGGTGGTACTGCTATTAGGCCAACTACCACGAATACCACTAATACGTAGATAGCGACTCACGGCGCCCTTGTGCACGAATTACCTAAAAAGCTCTGTATTAAGTGTTCTCATAGATTCAATCATAGTTGTAAAAAACTTTTTTTCGTTTTTTATTTTTGTCCAAAAAACGTCGTTTTTTATTTTTTTTAAATTTTTGGTCACGTTTTTTCCCCGTTTTTTATTCTTTGTATGTAACTTTATTTATTTATTTACTGTCTGTTATTATTTGTTTAATTTTATTTTTGTCTGATATCCCTTACGTTGTCTCCCTCCATTCAAGGATTCATCTAGTTTAAGACAGTATTTAATATCATCAGTTGAGAAATAAACTGCACAGTAATAATAACCATTCTCATCATCATACCCTCTTTAATCGCATAAAATATGCATGAGCATAATTAATAGGCAGGATGGAATGTTTAATGTGTGTGAAAAATCGGAACAAAGTCGTATGGTTCTCTATACAGCCATGTAGGTGCTCGCGAAACTAGATTATCTCAGTTGATTCTTGGCCTACTTGTATAACGTGTGCATAGATAATTACGATTCAGTATTATTTCCTGGGAATAAATAGATTGCAGTTTCACGTGGCCTCTTGTTACAGGCTTGTTACAGAAATTGGGTCAACGAAGCATTTTAATTTTCATATAGATAGATAAATGAATTTGCTTTTGAAAGATGCTTAAAAGTTTTTTGTCTAAAAGGCACTGCATAAATGTCGTGGAATATGCTTGCATACGTCCTACTGAACTGAAGGGTTGGTAGGCCTAACCAATTTAGCGGCGAGTCAATTACATCAAGGTTTAATAATAAGGTTTAATAAATAATTACCCTGTAGGATTGAGGACAGTAGTAACTTTGGCGTGTCACTTGCGTAAAATTTCTAGGTGAGTCATTTAAAATATTGAGCCTACATTCTCCCTGTCCTCTTGTGCATGTGAACAGCTCCAGCTGTTATCACATGTCCCGCGTCAACTACTGAATAATCAAGTTGACCATAAAATAATATGAAAGCTATCATGGTCTGTTCATATCGATTTCCTAACAAGTGAGCTGCGCTTCCTGCCGCTGCTGTTGTGACGTGAAAAATTGTGACTAATTCCTAATTGTAATTGTTACTGTAATGTGTGATTGTAATTTGTGATTGTAATTTGTTATTGTAATTGCAACCTGACATTTATAAAGCGCCTCTTCAAGAAAAACTCATCAGTGGTGACCCAAGCCATGCATTGAAATTACTATCGAATACTATAGACTTCAGGCGCTTGCGACTGTGGACAGGACAAACTGAGGAGTTAAGCATACGCTGCGTCTTCGTGTGACCAACCATTGCAGCTCGATCCGCAAGACAGTGTAGTTCGATAAATGACCAGAATTTGGCTGAGCGGATTCAGTGTGCAATTAACCTGGGCAAAGTTGTTTGCTTTCACTGTTTATGTCATCAAGCGGTAAAATTTGATACCTACGTAAGACTGATAAGTAAATGGAAATTCCTGTGATGTGCTGGTAACTGTGTCCAGGGACTTGTGAATTAGTCCATTGCCTGCTCACTTGCTCAGGGGACGCGGATCAGAAAATGAGCGCCTCCCATGCGTTCCACTAGGAACGTATGAATTGGAAGTATATCGCACTTGAAGTGACTGGCAGACAAAATAATGAAGCGAGAGCGGGTTGCTTCTAAGAATTGCAAATGGCTTAACTGACAATGGCTTCGAGCATTGCAGTTGGGAATTATTTATCTATCAGTTGGCATAGTTTCATCTAGTGTAATATCTGATATTACTACTTAGGCAACGTTGCATCTTTGCCATAGTAGGGCCTACGTTGTACCCCGTTGTCAAAGCGAACAGGTGGCAATGGATGTCCGTTAAACTACACTCCACGGTCCATCATCCGTTAAGAAGAATTCATTGAGATGATAACACAAGAAAGAGTTACTGTTAGATTAATTATAACTAGACAATTTATGTTATGTTTAACGAGGTAGCGTCATGTTATGCGTCAACTACAATAGTGATATGAGATTTTGTATTGGGAATAGATCGGCATGAACATGAAAATCCTACCATTTCTTTCTAATTTAATCATAAGCTTTAGAAGAAAAAACGCTAGCCATCGTCCTGGGCAGCCAAAACTAAACTAAATAAAATCTACGACAAACATCGAAATATTTAGAATCAGTAAGTTTTTCAGCTACGATGTCACAAGCAGATTTTCAAAAGTCAGTCTTCAGAGGCAAGAAAACTGTGTTCGCTAGAAATAAAGTTTATGAAAGTAGAACTTGGAATGCATTTGAGACAATTTACCAATGCCCTGGTTGAACTGAGAATTTAGTTAATATTTGACCTTGCGTAGTAGCCTAGCAGGATGAAAATGTCTCAGTGTAGGCAACAATGACTTAAATGTCTTTTTCCACGCCATTCACCAGATGTTCTGCGTCTAACAACGATATTAAAGTCCGTTCACCAAAAAATGTCATTAAAAAGCACTACTCGGATGGCGAGGCTTTAAAAAATATTTACACGTTTAGATAATGAAGATTGTTTGCTCCGATGTGTTTGCTATGTTAAGGGATGAATTGCCTTCAATCTACATCGTTGATGATTGTCAATTCGTCTGTTTTCCCTCAGTTTGACAGGTGCTGGTAACTTTGTCGTTTTCCTCAGTCATGAGATGCCAGCCTTAGACGTATTTGCCGTGGTCGTGCTTCTTGTGGATTAAGCAGCAGGCGAAGATGAGTCCAATGATCTAAAAGAAACATTCAGAAAGCAACGTAAATGTCAGTGTTAACGCTGCAACTACACACTCACACGTATTAGAACTCTGTTATTCGTTTGAAGTCTCTATGTAGAACCGTATTATTGACAGCGCAATATCAGATTACGAAAGAAAGTGTTATTAAGTTAAACTGCTTTCTTAAAGTAGGTTATTATTACCCTATTATCGGCAATGCTTGTTAACAGCAAATAAGGCCTATTTGGGTTGAACCTTGTGCGTCATGTCTAAATTTAACCTGTAGTTACCGATCTCATCTAATGTGTGGACTTCTATAGCGTTATTACTGCAAAGCGCAGAACATTATCCAATGGTTGCTTCTAAATAAAATATGGAAACTGCATTCTGAAACCGCTAGACATTGCCCACCACACATTATGTTGAATCTAAGTAAAATTGAAACAGTGCGTGTGGGTGAGGGAAGTCCATTTCTCGCAAGGGAAGTCTATTTATGACTGGGAAATTCTTCTAACAAACCTGGAGAGCTGCAAAGCCGCATGTGACTCCGATGATGATCGGCGCATTCTGGTCCAGAAACTCCCTCAGCGCGTCGTAGCAACCCTAGACAAAGAGCATATTGTTAGAATTTAGGTAGGCCTACTATAGAAATCATGCAAAACAATTATCCATCTGATAGAAATTAAGCAAAGCAGACATTATTGGAGTACATCATTAATTTTAGTCCATATTTCTCGAACTAAACTTAATGCTCAATTATAGGCCTCTATTGCATATAGGCCTAATACAGAAATTTTATGAACATTTGAAGTTGACCAACGCAATATTTTCCCTTAATATACATGTATATAATTATGTATGGTAACTTGCTACTATTGCCAGCTGATTCTTACATGTATCTTGCATATTTTATAAATTTTACTATAGCAGAACATTTATATTGCGACAAATCCGAATTCTCATGAGCGATCTATGTATTGCATGGTTAATAATCATATTGAAATAACTGACAGCCCACCCTAACCATTTTCTGCAAGAGACCAGCTGGATGAAGTCTAACATGCGTCTGATTAATATCGGACTGCAGACAACATGGAACGTTGACGCCACGTAGAAAAGATACGACTGGCAGCGTGTTATGGAATCGGCAACGTTCCGGAGAGGGGCACTACACAGATGAAGACTATGGCATAAAGGAGCTGCCTAAATTCTTTCTCATGAGTTCTTCGTCTTTCACCTCTGCAGTCGGTCCTAAATGCGGTCGTCAGATTAACAGCACGCATACCACGCTACGCTCATTTTTCTACCTTCATGTTTGAACAACTGCACTGGCTTCCTCTCTCTGCACGAATTCAATTCGAAATCCTCATTCTGGTCTTCAAGACTCAACGGGGTCTTGTCTTGAAATATTCAGCTGATGTAATACTCCGGCCTCATTCAGCCTCCTCGCATCGTCTACTCCGCTCATCAAACAGACTTGATCTTCTAGTTCCTCATAATTATTAGAACAGCTTTGACTCAGTCCCGGTCCTTTACCTCAATTGGTCCCTCCCTTTGGAATGCGCTGTCTCCATCTACTGGATCTCAAATTCTAGCTGGTAACCCCTCCTCCCCCTTTTTAAAAAAAAAAAAACCTATATTTCTTTTATCGGGGTATATTGCGCACTGGGAGCGCCTCTGAACGGTTCACCCTACTAGAGGCGCTGTATAGGTATATGTTTGAATACAATACAATACAATACAATACAATACTGGGTGACTTGCTAACTGTCAGTGCGTTGATATGTTGTATCGCAGAGTCCTGAATAATAATCTCCAAGTATCGTCTTTTAAATATAACTTTTAATCTATATAGGCCTAAACCCCCCCAAAAATGGTGTATGTTCAATGAATTCACAGGGGTACAACCTACTTACGATAAATGAATAAACAGAGTATTAGGACTACCACACGAAAACGAAAACATAACTCATACCGAGCAGAGCAAAAGAGACCAATGAGGATTATTCAGATTATGATAAAAACTACTGTACGCCGTTTCTGGCTAAAGAGAATATTTTTAAAGAATGTAAATCGCAAATATCTTATTGGTATAAGGTTGACACGTACTTGGCTGTGAATGAGTTCCGTATTGGTTCCTGCCTGGCATTGTTTTAAGGTTTCCACGTTTTCGGTATCTTTGCAACACGATGAAGGTATCTAAGGTATTATTTAGAAAAAAAACCAGACAAAAACGGTTTGTGAATTATTAAATATATTTAAGAAAAGATCCTCTTACAAAGGACGAGATAACAGAGACTGGTTTAGAGACTGGCTTAGTCACAATTTTGGGTTCTAGAGCAATTGTTTCTTTTAAAAACGACAGAGAAAGGAACTCAGATGATATGAGACCACGGGTGTGGATCCATTATAGACACAGTGTCCTTAGACTGTACAGTTCTGTGAGAGGTAACTACTATTCTTTAAGGCCTCCTTTCAAATTTTGTTTTAATATGGGTACAAATACAAAAAGTTCCGGGATACGCTCCATTATTGTATTGTATATTCGTTAATTGATTAACTCTGGCTGTCATAACGCAGCTAGTTACAAGGTTCTTCTACGAGAGTCAATTACAGTGAAACTAAATTAGGCCTAGAGAGTCTTGCTAAGTCAGGTAGATAAGCTTAGTTTTGTGTTTTCTGATTTAGGTCTCCCTAGTAAATGTTGTTGAACATCATACGTGGGATGAGCAAATGTGTGGATCAACCACCATATACGCACTTAAAAACAATAGATCCACACTTTTATCGCTGCTAACTGATATATATATATAAGATAGGTCTTTATGCATTACAGAATATAACATAACATAAGTGAAAATGTGTAAAGCGTAACATCAAGAAAACTCAACAGCAACGCCCCGACCAAGCAGGGAGGCTCCTCGGTCAAACAAAACAGACTTCAAGCATTTGTGGAACAAGGACCGTGACAGACTGATTAGCTCACTTCTGTTTTTAAAAGGAAGACTATTCCAGGTTACAGGGCCAACAATGGCAAAAGGTGCTGGGTTGTGGACGACCTAGCCCAATGGACGACATGTATACCATGTGCAGCCAATCGGAGGGACATGCGACCAGGAATAGGTGAGGCAGAGATACACAAGGATCCGAGATAGCATGGAGCAGTTCCCAATAGGCAATTTCGCAGGAGAGTTAAAATCTTATGCTGAGATATACAGGTAACCAGCGGGTCCAGCGCACAGTGTCTAGTATTAGGCGAAGATATGACCAAATGTTGGGATATCACCGATCAGGTGCATTTAGAGCAGACTGTAAAGTCCAGATACAGAGGAACTTGAATCTGAGCGGCTAAGCGTTTTTGACTGAGGAACTTGTCCAACGTCTTTACATAGCAGTCTTCTCAGAAGGGGTTTGAACCCGCAGTCTCCGCTTTACAAGACGAGCGCTCAATCACTCGGTTACCTTGTCCCAGCAAAGAGTAGGGCCAAGATCGAATTAGATTAGAATAGACAAAGGAGAGAAATTGTGAGATTGGCAACTGATTGAACAGAGTGCATGGCGGACTATATACATGTATATAGAATTAAGAACCGTTAGATGATGGACTGAACTATATCGCGAAGGATGATAACGGGCTGCAACGGAAGTTAGTAAGAGGAGAAATCTGGCAGCTTAGCAAACGAAAGTATCTCGTAGAAACCACAGCTTCACCAAAGCTCCCACACAAAGTGCATGCGATTTCTAAGAGCCATATTTGGTATGTGCTAACTTACCCAAACATCATCAGTATGCGAAATGTCGAAGTTGCTGCCCTTGTAGTCAGTGTAGTTATAGCTTCCACAACAGTCCCACTAAACCAGATGAATTACGAATTAGTATACAACTTTAATCATAGTTAATAATAGCATTGAATAAAGAAACCAGCGGTAGGTTGGTATAAATAGGATTGTAGCTGTGATGGAAGAAAGTTATATGCCTTATAGTGACTATAGCTGTGACAACGCTGATAAAAAGAAATATGAAATATTTATGTTTTTCCACAGCTTGCATTCAGTACATTTCTGATGATGATGGTATTTCGCATAAAAATAATGGGGCCTCCATTAAAAGCATGACATTGGAATCTATAGGAAATATTATAATAGGCTACTGTTTTTCTTCCCAAAGGATGAGTTAGATGCTCTTTGCATCATACAGTAAATCTCGTGTGGCGCTATATAAATTTAATTAGTAAATCAGATGCCTGTCTCTTTTATATGTAAGACTTATTCCAATATGAAGACAAACTTACATAAAATTTAATGCCTCAGTTTCACGGTCGAATGACTGCGCGTTACAATGTTAATAGTAATATTGTCTTTCCAGCAATTATTCAGCGCCATTGCATTCGGAGGCACCGTTTCAGATGGCTGCTGTGAAAACTATTATATAAGGAGGTAAACATTTCTCATATATTAATATTTCCTACTCCCAACCTAAATTTTTAGTAACTGGAAGGATCATTTTGTGATGATGAGGATGATGATGATGAGGAGGAGGATGATGATGATGATAATGATGATTGTAGACAGAAATACCTCTGTTTGCATGATATTCCATGACGTGGACAAAGCGTCGTTTGGGTCTGCATCAGTATACTTATTTCTGACATCAGTGTACATCGCCTGCGCCACGGAATCGTCAACCTACGCAGAATTTATGACAATAGGTTAATGCAACTATTGGCATCTGTGTGTGTGTGTGTGTTTGTTTGTTTGTTTCTTCCAGCTTGGATTGGATATCCACCCCATTTTCCTAGAAATTCTAAATGTTACTGCAATATTATATAGGCCAACCCACTCGAACTCTAGAAGATATACTATTTAATTTACTGGCTCCGGTGTTTGGAATAGAATTCATTCCTCCATCCAGCAAGCCCTAAACCTTCAAGGGTTTAAAAGAATGTTACGCTCACATTTAATTAGTGGTAATTCTAAACGGCACTTGGAAAGTAAATTAACTAGCTGTGCATATGTTTCTTAATACGTTAGTTAAGTATTGCTTTTTTGTTTCTTCTTTTCTCTTTCTTCTAACCTCTTTATTCTAAATTTGCTCATATCAGTCCATCTGTTTAGTCAAACCATAGTGCACTAAAGGCGTCAACTGTGCTGCTTAGCCTTAGAACCAATCTCTTAATAGTAAATAGGTGTCCCTAGTTTCTGGATTATATCCCTTCTCAGCCTTCCTTTGTAACCAGTTTTGTTAACAGCTACTCTGCCCCCTCTGATCCTCTGGAAACCGGACTCGGACCTCCTTCGGACTACCCTCTCGGACAACCCTTCTGACAAGACGCAGCGCTCGTGAATATAATGGTGCCCTGCGCTTGTCTTTCGAGTGGCGCTTTAGAAGTTTGGAGATTACGATTACGATTGTTCTTGAAATTTCAGTTGTATCTTCCTTGGACCGTATGTGTGTGGTACTGTGGTTACAACAAGTATCATAAGTAATTAGCAATTAAGTCATATTAGTATTATTAGTAATTAGAGTGGATTAGATTTGGTTAGATTGTAACTGTTGAAGGCGGTGACTGACCGCATTTCGACGTTCTTAACTGACGTCATGACTGTATCCATTCACTCGTGCATCGTTGCTTTGGTCTGGCGCTCGTTGCTGGGCCTCGCCCCAGCCTATCTTCGCGACCTCTCCTGCCCTACCTTGAGTGCTCCGGATCGTCGCTCTCTCCGCTCTACTGAGCTGGGCGTGCTCATCGTCCCTTTTGCCCGCACAGCTAATAAGCAGAATCGCACCTTCTCAGTGGTTGGCCCCTCGCCATGAAAGAGGCTCCCTTTGGCTCTGCGCTTGGATCCCAGGGTCCACTCTGACTTTCTATTCTCACCTCAGAAGTGACCTTTTCAACCGTTCTGGGGTCGGGAGTGCTCCTGAGTAGTAACTTTTAAGGGGCGCTACATGGATATTCGTAATGAATGAATGAATGAATGAATGAATGAATGAATGTTTTTCGTTCTGCTCAGTCAATTATGCTATTTCTGTTGCAACTTCAGATTAACCGTGTTCTAGTCTTATACCCGCATAGATCGCTGTCCCAGTGAACTGACTTCTGCGTATTGATCGGACCTCGACTGGGATTTTCGTCATCCGGTGATACCTCGTGAATTATCCAACCCCGGCGCTATAGAAATTGCTAATTGATAATGAAGAAATCAGAATATTAGCCAGCTTCTACTCACCGATCCCCAGTAGATGGCAATCAGGACTACGACGGCAATTTCCGCCAAAAGGATGACTCCAACCAAGACGGAATACTATTTAAAGAAAAAAAAACATCATTTGAAATGGCGAGTTTCTACTTAATGATGATGCTTGCTACACGTAGACCTATTCTGTAGAGCGGTCGGCATTTACCCAAATCCCAACCGGTACAGACGTTCGTAAATATTTAAAACATATTTTAGGCATGTTTTCACCGCTCATCCAACTTCTACTTCTACGATGACATTCATTCATTCATTCATTCTGGAGATTTATATAGCGCCCCTTCAAGAAATCTACTCAGAAGCGCTCCCAGTCCAGCCACGGCAAAAGTAAAAAGACTTAAGTGATTTATAAAACCCAGTTTGACTGGTCAAAGGTAGCAAGCGCAGCTCCGATGGCAGGTCATTCCAGATGAAGGGGCCTGCAACCGAGAAAGCTCGGCGCTGCCTAGCAGTCAAGCGAGCCCGCGGGACTAGGAGTTGCCCCGTCGTCGCGGAGCGAAGCGCCCGACGCGCTACAACGTCGGACACTGGGCGGCAGAGGTTGCGCAGGTAAGATGGAGCACAGCCAAGGATGCTGCGTGAAACCAAAGAAGCAATACGGTATGAGATCCGTTGGGCCACAGGCAGCCAGTGTAACACATCGCGCATGTAGGCAGAGACAGAGCCGAATTTGGGAATTCGCCCAATAAGCCGAGCAGCTGAGCGCAGAACTCGATCTAGTCGCCCCAGAACCCCAAGCGGGAGGCCAACGAGGATCGAACAACAGTGGTCAATTCGACTAGTAACGAAGGCATGCACAAGAACCACTAGTGCGTCATGAGAAAGAGAGCGAGAAACCACTCGGAGCTGGCGAAGCTGATAGTAACAGCTTCGACAGATCAAGTTCACATGTTGAGAAAGACTAAGTTCTTGGTCAAGGGCGAGGCCCAGGTCACGAACCGTTATGGAAAAAGTTATATCAGGAAAGACCCGAGTAAGCAAATCAATACCATCTAGTTGCCGACGGCCACCTAGCCAAATATTTACATATTTACATCTCTCATCCAACGTCTACTTCTACTAAAAATATTGTTATCTCTCATCCAACTTATAGTTTTGCTGTAGTAATTTAGTATCAAAATCATTTTTTCATCGCTCATCCAGCTTCTATTTCTGCTATAAATATGCTCATCCAACTTCCAATGTTACTGCAATAATTATTCAGCATAAATGCCACGTTTTCATCGGTCATCCAACTTCTAATTTTATAATAACATTATATTTATAAACTGCTATACGGGTTGGGATTTGGTTATAATGCGTGCGGCTGTTCTGTACTCCATCAATTATGAGTTCAAATCTGCTTGGGATTAATCCGCTGCCGTTTGAAGGACGTACGGGTAGGAACTGAGGGCCTCATCGATTCAGTGGCGGTGCTACAGCAGGACAAGTCAGGGTAAATGCCCTGGTAAAAAACCTTTGCTCTGCCACATGGCTGCCAGAATTGTTGCAATGACCTACACCCACGAAGCCTAAATAAAACACTGTTATCTTTAGTAGAACTATTTCGCTAAATTCAACAATTATAATCATTCTAAAAACCGATGAATCGGTGCTTAAAGTCAATAATAATGAAGTATAAACAATGAATCCTAGATTTCTTAAAACTAATTATATATCTGTTGTAATGATCTACAATTCTACATCCATAAGGCTTAAATATAAAAACTGTTATCTTCAGCAGAATTGTTTCGCTAAATTCAAAGATTATTAATAATTCTAAACACTTGTGAATCGGTGTCTATAGTCAACACGAGGTTAAGGTTTAATGCCTTGTAGCCTACGTTAATAATTGTACATGTACTAGATACTTATTATATGAATGCACTGTACTAGATAACCTCTGTTAACCATCTAGCAACGGACTACGTAAATATACATGTAGGTGGTCCTAACCAGAGGGACCCTGGTCCCTTTCTGGGTTCCCTTTTGTGACCAACAGATCTTTGTTCTCTGTACAGCGAAATGTTACTTTTTAAATGTTTGGAGCAATAAATTGATGGTTATGGTTATGGTTAACATACGATCCATAGTGGAATGGTGCTGGAGACGCAAGCTCCCCAACAACCGAGGAATCCCAAGAGGAAGACCAAGGCTCCAATTGCGATGAACGTATAGACACCGATCGCCCACATATCGTTATCCATTCCAGCGCTTTCGACCGCTCCCAGGGCATCGAACGCCGCCGGGTCCACGGCCAACCAGATGCCAAGGCCCATCATCGCGCCTCCACACATCTACAACACATTAGCAGCCGATATAGTATATTTCAACAGCACATCTTTAGAAGCACCTACTTCGCAAGAGTGGACATCCTTTCGTGCTACCTTTTGTCAAATCTAAATTGTTTAAAAGCAGTTTATTAACCGATGCATCTTTAGTTTTATTTAGTTGTTTATGTGTGACTTTACAATCTGATACTTCTTTCTTTCTCCTCCGTCAAGTATTCGCTGACGATGAGGCTCTAACAAAACTTCTCCATTTCGGTCGGTCTCTTGCGAGTTCTATTGCCCTTCTTAAGTCCCATCCTCTGTCTTCTATGTCCTCCAGTACGTTATCTATCCATCTCTTCTTCATTTTGTTAGAGTTTCTTGGTCTCTTGCCAGGCGGTGACCAGTCCTCTCCTGGTAGGGTAAGGAGATCGTTGGGCCATTCTGGCCTCTTCCGGTCTGAGGTGTCCTTCCAACACCTGCCTTCTGCGTTGGCCAGCTGTTTCAGGGTTTCTGGTGAGCCTTTCCACCTCGCGAAACGCCCAAGGTGGTTCTTCAACCAAGGTCTTCGACCAAGGTCTTCACCACTGATGGTATAGCCCCACCAGGCTATCCCCTACTTGGCTGTTCACCCTCTCACCACGGTGAGGTGCAGGTAGGGCTTTGAGAGGGCTTCAATCTGATACTGTAATAGTTTATTACAGTATCAGATTGAATCTGATACTGTAATAGTTTATTTTAAAATGTATGTAATCGTTGTATACAATGTAATGCATGTGCGTTTGTTAGATGCAAATAAAGGCTACTTAATTAGAATTAGTTCTAATAGTCCAATGGTAAAACTGGTAAGAGAGTAGGCCTATACGTAAGGTGTAATTAATATTAAAGTCACCAGCATCCCTAGCCAACTCAACTATAATGAGTACATTGATCGTACACTGTCGGTGGGAAGATGAGACGGTGAGGGAGAGGATTGGCCACTCGCCCTCATATGCCGAGGCTAAGAAAATGAAATCGCTAACACTTCATACCCATTAGGGTGGCCCTTAGAAATGAAAGTGCAAAATAATCTTGTGGCAGCATTCCAATCTATTCCAATTATGAAGAAAACACTATGTGCAAAAAATATTTGCAATTGGTCAATATTTAGGGGTGGCCCTGGAGTTCTCAAGTTTAAATAATACGGGAATAAACTTCCAGAAGCGCAAGAAACGATCACAGGAGGAGCTCGCAGGCTATACAAGCCAGGCAGGTAGTTCAGGATACTGATTCCTCATCAAGTCATGCAGAATTAAGTGATGAAAGTGATGGAATTGATGCTGAATGTAAAGGAAAAAACCGGTGATACTAACAGTAGTGACAAATTGACAATGATGCATCTGCACCTAAACGAGCCACATCCAACATTCTGCCTCCTGGTCTGACATCGGCTTTGGCTAGAACCAAGATTTCGTCAAGGAACGCTACATTCGTTCTTAGCGAAGTGGCTTCCATTCTTGGTCATGATGTCAGCACTTTGAACAGCAACCGAAATCCCAGTCAACGAGCCATCGCAAGCAACAGAACCACCGAGTCGAACAGCCGTAATAGTTCCTTAACAGTTCATTTGGATGGGAAGTTACTGGAAGGTTTGACATCACGTGAGACAATCATGTTGATCGTTTTCCAGTTCTTATCTCAGGTGTAGGAGTTGAACAGTTACTGGGCATTCCAAAACTATCCTCAGGAATAGCCTCAGCCCTAGAAGTCGTCCAGTGTTTAAGAGAGTGGAATAATCAGTATCAGGTTTTCGCTTTGTATTGTACCTATCAATTTATATAGCGCCTCTCGCAGTGCACACCAATCAGAGGCGCTCCCAGTGCGAGAGACCCAGAGAATAGAAAGAGGTCTTGAGACAACGAAAAGGGGCACTTGGCCCATCAGTTAATAAACAGGAACGTGTCAAAGGAGGAAGCTGGTTCCGTAGTGCAGAGCCAATGAAGGCAAAGGCTCGCGGTTTAGCCATGGGCAAGCAACAGCTTGTGCTTCGATACGACAGGCTGTGACACAGGTCATCGCTCAGGTGTATGTTGCTTGATAGAGCAGGAACTGAATAAAGATCTCCTTTTTCTGGCATGTCGCCACCATGTTTTGAACTAAATGTTGGAGCTGCATTCCAAATAATACTTCCATTAGAACTTCTACTGGACCCGATAATCTTCTTTTCAAGAGGTTTCAAGACTACTGGCAATTCATTGAAAGCGACAAATTTCAGACAACCTCACTTGAGAGCCTGGATAACTTCGCCAACTTGACTCTCAGGGAAGAACTTCTAATATACCCACATACAACAATTTCTGCTGCTACAAGCAAGAAGCTAGGGCTTCATCTATGGTATCTGTCTGAAGAGCCTATTGGGCTTGTCCTTTTTGACCCAATGACTCTAAGAAACTGATGATTGCTGCAATGGAAGAAGTAGCTCCAGATCGTTCGCCTATAAGACCCAGTGTGAAGTGAGATGCAGTTTTTGGCACCAGAGGTCTCGAAAAGTTCTGCACAACTAACTCCAAAAAACTGTCTCAGGTGCTTGGTATGCAAGAATCGAGCCTTTCCCGTGGTAGGCCCAGTGGTCTGGAACGGGCTCCTCCAGGAGATACGCCTGTTCCCTGGGACTCTTACTGAAGCTTTCTTTACTAAACTCAACACTGTACTTTTTGGCCGTGCTGCAGAGTCGGGAGCGCCTCTCTGTAGTCCTCTTAAAGGAGCGCTATGTAAATTTATGAATGAATGAATTTATGAATGAATGAATGAACTAGTATATTTTTAGCCAACTTAGTGAAAGACTGAGTGATAGTGAATGTTCTGAAAAACATTTTTTAAATTTTGTGATTCAAATCGCAAAATCGTATTATATAACAAATTTCAGAGCTCGAGGGCCACCCCTAAATGTTATACAATTCCAAAGTTTTTTGTCACAGAATTTTATTTCTATAATTGGCATGGATTGAACGTATGCCAGACGAAATTTTATGATTTTCATGTTTTGGCTGTATGCTAAGGGCCACCCTAATACCCATGGTTACCTCAGGGCTAGCTTAAGGGACAGTTTAGTGATCACCAAAATACACAGGTAGTCAGATCTATGTGTCGGATTGAGAACTCTAAAAGAACCATCTTTATACTGTGTCGTTCGAATATAGCAGAAGGATAAAATTGTGCCTTAATAAAGCTCCAGTAGTCATTTTCAATTTCTTCGATACAATTACTATCGTATCATTTTAGAGTTTCTGCATAAGTTCATAATACAATGATGGTCACTGCAGTTTGAATTCATACATAAACTACTTAGTAGTATTTAGAATTTAGTATTTTAAAAACTGTCCTAGATACTCTTTGAACTGGTGCAAAGTAGGGCGTCGGGTATAAGGCACCAATCGACTCTAACAGTTCTACCGATGTGCATGCACGCTGAAACTTATGAATGCGATTTTCTACAGAAGTATAGAGACATGCTGACAATTGCATACATTTGCAATCTAGAGATAATTTGAGGCAAGAAAATCAAGACAGTCGATGATGTAGTGTCCTACATCTTAAGCAATTAAAAACTGACTGACTGGGTTCTTTGAACAGCCTGTAGAATGTAGATGTATGTGTCATCCTACAGGAATTTATTCGCAATCGTAAACTCCAAACTTCTAAAGGGCCACTCGAAAGCCAAGCGCAGGGCACCAGCTTATTCACGAGCGCTGCGTCGAGTCACATAGTTTGTCCAAAAGGGTAGTCAGAAGGAGTTCGAGTCCGGTTGCCAGAGGTTCAGAGGGGCAGAGCAGCTGTTAAGGTGGGTGTCGTTTTAGGTCGAGCATTGGAAGGTGGAGGATCAGATGAGTCGGGTATGAATTCTTGAAGAGGTGAGACTTCAGTTTTGAGTGGAAGGTCCGAGAGGAGATAGCTAGAGCAGCCTCAGGCAGATGATGGTGGTTGGTTGGCAACGTTGGTGGAGAAACCGAAAAGTGCGGAATTCAGGAGGCAGATCGTTCCAGAGACGTGGTGCAGTGTGGGATGTGGCTCGGTTGGAGAACTTGAGATAAGTGGTGACCGCGGGTCGAGAGATTGAGTGGCGTGAGCACGCCTTCAGGCTTCTGAACTAAGACAAAATTGTGTGAACTACTTCAGGTTGATAAGAACTGATAAGAATTGTATTTGTTTTCAGTAACGTCTATCACGTCAATGTCTAGTGCACTAGTCATCAGCCGATGGCGCGCCAAAGCCAAGACGTAATCGGATTACTATTCATAGAAGATCAGTTCGCTAAGACAGAGAGGCAGACTATCGTGTATAAGCAATTTTAAAAAGGTAGGTCACAAGTTAAGAACGAAATGACACACAAGCAACTGAGCTGAACAGACAGATGCAGAAAGAGAGAGACAGACAGACAGACAGGCAGAGAGAGACAGAGAGAGAGAGAGATATCCAAAATCTAGGTCAAATCGTTCACCAAGAACAGTTGCGATTGCTAAGAATCCGAATGTTTTTTATTTTGGTCAAACATTCAATCTAGGTCAATCATGTGTTCGCTTTTTGGCAATTATCGCAAAAAGACAAAAGAGAGAAACGCTAGAAGCATTTTAACCTGACACTATAGTCTTTTCTTTTACATACAACGTGATTTTATACCCTTTTACTTATAATTATGTCAAATTGACATGCAGTTTTGCACGGACCAGAGCTTTTCTGGTCCCAAGAGCTACTGACAAAAATTACAAATTGCATTGCTCATTGAGTGCTTGAAATAAAGAACAAACTCTGTGGTCTCTGTGGCTCTCAGTTAGACAACTTCATGTGTAGGCTGTTGTGCTTGGCAAAACCGCAGGCGAAGCTATAAATGTTGCAGATTATTAAATAGAAACCAAGAAAGAATTGGCTATGGAGCATTCTCGTTAACTTTCAGTGGTTTTAAGACAGATTAAATGTCTTCTCTGCCACTTAAATCTCATGCTACGTTAGTTTATGTCAAGTCATATATAAAATGTTAAGTGCAGATGTACTTGTTTTCTGTAGCGACCATATGGCCTCCTCTCGACCCTGCTCATTTTTAAATGAATTGATTGGGTGAGATCCTTCACCACCACTGCCCGTTCTAGACCGATAATATTGATTTATCTTAAATATGTTTAGTTATCTATATAATGATGTTATATAGAACAGTGGTCAAAACGTACTTATACGTCGTTCTAATCAAACTTACCCAGAAGATGATGTTGAAGGTAAACATGATAAACTTTATGCACTCCATTTTGTTCTTTGTTTTTTTCTCGGTCAGAAAATCAATCAAAAACCGAAGTCTTATTCACAGACCAAACTTTCGGAGTCTTCAGACTGACTCTCAATGCGTTTCTGCGACTTAATTCTCTTTGCTGTCCCAGCTCTGTGTTCGTGCGATATCGAAGTGGACAACTAGACAAAGAGACTCCAAAGATAACGATCAGCGTTCAAATACGACGACAGCCTTCAGGCTTAACCTGCTGAATGAAGGCAATTGTCGAAGTTCGGTTCGCCTATGAAAACACTCCCAAGCATGCACGCGGACTTATAGATAAAAGGGAGTATTTACCTCTTATATATATACGTCCATTATAATAGTCCTCCTTCAGTTTACTCTCGTACGCACACATGGTCTAAAGTGTACTCGACGATATCAGTACGGCGATAAGGAGTGACGTATCATCATGCAGGTGAGCAAGAGACTAAATATAGCTCCGTTATCTTCATCAAGATACCTGTGTGACGATAACACTTGCAACAAGGTTTACTTAAAACAAGGTTTACTCACACGTGACTTCCGGAAAGCGGTGTCACGTGCCTCTCACTTCTCAATTAAAATGCGCAAAGGACAGTACTGTATTTCTCCACGTCAAAACGCATTTTAGATTAAGATGCTGTTAAGAAATAGTGCAAGAAATTCAAATATAGGTGGCCTAAATAACACAAGAGGCAAGCAATTGTCGTGTAGCTTGATTAGCAAAGCGTATAGTTATAGCAAGCCTATAGAGACAACTGGTAATACTCTGTACTCTAAGAACCTTGGAAATATTCCGGTGACGCACTGTCACAAGCTGAATGGATGGATAGTCGATGATGTCGGTCAGTCTGAAGAAGCTGCCATGAATCATGAGCTGAAGAAGACGTTTCTGAAGAAGGGCTGATGCACTTGGCCAATGACGTCACTGGTCCAACGTCAAGACACTGTCAACACGGCACGAATACGGGATGTGCAGCTCTCTTATATTACTACAGTCTCACTGAGTTGGAGCATATGGTGTCGGCTATGCATGCATATGTGTGGATATATATACATGCATATACACACACACACACACACACACACACGCACACATATGTATATAGAGAGATATATATACAGAGAGAAACAGACAGACAGGCAGAGACAAACAGAGAGACAAACACAGAGAGAAAGAGAGAGAGAGAGAGTTTGCACTAATGCGCTATTGTTATGATTTGTTCGCCGTGTTAAAGCAAAATCATCGTTGAAATTCTGGGCGCCGTTTGTTGATTTGAAACTAAAAGGGATATAGTAATGGACAAAAGAAATTGTTTCGCTTCAAATCGACACTTAATATCAGCGACGATATTTTTATCCGCATATATATTATTATTATAAGTATTATTATTGTTATTGTTATTACTATCATCATCATCATCATCATCATCATCATCATCATCATCATCATCATCGTCATCGTCGTCGTCGTCGTCGTCGTCGTCGTCGTCGTCGTCGTCGTCGTCGTCGTCATCATCATCATCATCATCATCATCATCATCATCATTAGTGTTGTTGTTATCGTTAATTAAGCGTCGCTACCTGTTGACTAAGTATCAATCGATGGCGCTGAACAATAGTGAGTGAAGGTTCCTACTAAGAAACCGTCTCAAAAGCGGCTCACTGTTACAAAGGAGCGCTCAACCAATTGACTACATCATATATTATACATGTACATACATGCAAGAGAAAGCTGACCATCCCCTTTTCGAATCACCATGACATCCTATAGTGTACCAGGACGTCCCATCATCGCTTATCTATACGCTACACTAAGCTCCTTTACGTCTATGCCACAGAGCAGTGAATAGCAGGCAGGGAGTTGTTCCTGCGACTCTCTACGTCTGATTCATTAGCAAACACTTCACAGTCAAATTATACGTGACGTTTAATAATAATTACTGTTCACCTTCAGTTTGCGATTGCTGAGCGCATCTAGTAGTTTTTTAACGTTTTTTTTATCCAATTGTGCTATTAAGGCAGGACGCTGCTAGTGAAGCATTATAGTAGCGATAAAGTGTGTGGATATAGTATACGTCTTGTTAAATAACGTCATTATAGGAGCCTCACAAAAGCTCTATTTAAAAATAGTCAATAATTGCACAGTGATATTAATTTAGTTTGTAGCTGATGAGATAGATTAGGTTGTAATTAGGACAATTTCTATGGAATCGTCAGTAGCAAGCTACTTCCAGGATGCTTTACACACACTGTCAAATGTGATTGGCTGCTGACACATATGGAGCCTCAGTTTGATGCTAATAAGAACGTGTAATAGGCATACTAAATGGCAGCCCGGTAATAGTAAGGCATTATAGTATAATGCTATTAGGAAATGATAATGATAATACGGCAGTCCAGTGCCAGCAAGATAACCGGCCATAGCTCAATTGTTTAACTTTTTATTTCGCCTGCTGTCTTCTAGGTCGCCTCTTGTTGCCGATATCGTTACCTCATGCTGTAATTCCTTGTGCCTAGAAACGGCTTCAGTAAAAGATTGATTGATTGATTGTAATCGGGTTCCTCTGTGAAACCCACAGGTGAATCCAGAAGTTTGCAAATGATCGTTTAATGATTGGGAAAAGGTTGTTTTTAACTTAACCTACTTAATACTTTCGAGGGATTTATCAGACAGAAGCGTTTCGTCTTCTTCTTGATGACAGTTTTATTTTTCAAATTCTTAGACAGCTCAGGTTGTTTAGACCGTAGTTTTTTTTATGCACGTGCTCAGGGTATAGTCTGTCTGATATTGTGCGCCTGTAACAAGTACGTAGATATCTGTCTGATGGGCGTTTTTCGCGTCGGCCTATATGACGCAAAGTCGGGGATTTGGTCAGATAAAGACAGTTAGACAGAAAGACAGAGGGAGACAGAGACAGAGGCAGACATACAGAAACAGAGTGGACTGTTAACTTGAGACTTAGTTTAACATCGTCGACTATTGGCTGGACTACAGTGCTGCCGATCCTTGAATTGTAGGCTTTAAACATAACACTCGAGTTATCTGATTTCCAGACCTCCAGCCCATGGTGCATTGCGCAAATCGTGACCCAGCTTTCTATTTGTGATTGAAGGACCCATAACATCACCAGTTATTTGAGTTTACCTCTCAATTGGTATTCAGGCCAAATTCAGATGTTGCCAGTCCCAAGAATAGATAAAGGACAAGGGATAGGCTACTCTAATCTTCTTCTTTTATTCACACAGCGGTTAAATGGAAACTACCTACTAACTAGAAGACGAACAGTCTCTTAACCCTAGTGATGTTGGTCATGTTTAGCGATGGTTAGGTAGGTAAGTAGGTGTAGTTGATGGAGTTAATACTCATGGCCGCCCTGAGGTACCATGAGTATGAGGTTAAGCTGTATACTTACCACCCGATTACGAGTGGTAAGTATACATCGTATACTTTCGTAATCAGGTGGGTCCACTGCGAAGCTTGGATATAAGAATAGGCGACGATAATGTGACACGATGCTAGTTTCGTGAAACACCATCTTTAAACAGAAACGATCCTGTATCTGTATGACTATGCCATTGTCAGCCAAGACTTTTGAACGAAGTGGCCAATTTTCTCGAACTGTGAAATTACGTAGCAACCTGTATAATATATATATGCATGACATCTGCACTGGATTCCAGTAGGCTATTTGATGTTGTAATGCGCTCGTAGTCGAACATCAATTTGGGATTTATTATGGACTCCATTATCGTGTACACTGTACAGTGCTGTGATTGAATCCTTTCTTATCCACTTTTCGCCCTCGCATCATTCATTCTTTCTGGAGATTTATATCTCAGCCCTCTCGTGAGATAGCCTACTCGAAATGTATGTATGTATGTATGTATGTATGAGCACTTGTTATAGCGCCCCTTCAAGATTTCTACTCAGAGGCGCTCCCGACTACAGCGCGGACACTGAATCGGAGTTTCACGCCGAAGCGCATGAGCAATTGCGAGTGAAGGACTTGCTCAGGGTCCCTACGCGAAGGCTTGAGGTGGATTCGAACCCGCAACCCTCCGGCTGCAAGGCACCGAACACACCCGTACACCACCGCGCCCCACGAAATGTGCACTATTAAGTGTCCTGATGTAAAGTAGCAACAACAAGCAACCATTCATTCATTCATTAATTCATTCATTAATTCATTCTGGGATTTATATCTCAGCGCTCTCGTGAGGAACCCTACTTAAAATGATTAAGTGCCCTGATGTAAAGTAGCAGCACCGTTTGGTCAACAGCCGGAAGTGCGTCAGCCACCGATGAGGCAGTGCTCGGCTGTGGCATTACCGCGTGTCGCGGACGCTGCTACCACGTGGCGTCTCTCCACACTATCGACGTAACTTGGTCCACGGACTCTGAGTGGGATGCTCTGTTAACTTTGATTGCGAATTCTTTGGTAGGCTCCGAGTGTGTGCTTGGGCCCATCGCTGGTCAATCTTTTGTTTTACTTACTGACGATATGTTTTCTTAATGGCATTTAACTCCGTTAGGCTATCACTTAGGCAAGCACAGAGACCGCCTTTGGTTGTTTGAGTGGCGCTATAGAAATTGCTTTAATAAATGAAATAAATGTGAAATACGCTACTGATCACTGAAGGTATGAGACGTTGGCATACTATAATACATTGCATCTGCATGACCTACTGCCCCATTAAAAACTGCAGTATACGCGCAAAGTCCACGTAAACATGACAGAATTCTACCTGCTGCCGACAGTCTGGCACGCAAACATTTATTATTAGGATATTTATTTATTACTCGTGATTATATACTTCATAATGTACACCAAAATTTTGTTAGCAATTGGTTCAGTCAAGGATATACTTACTTACTTGTGCGTTCTATTGCATTGCATCAGTCTGTCGTAATGTTGTATGCCTAATATAATGAACTGTTACATCGTATTATTGCAATACTGTGATCATAACGACGATTATAATGACTTTGTTCCAACGTATAACAAATGAAGAAGTGATTAGAAGAATTAGAGAAGAAAGAGCCGTGATACGCACAATAAGAGATAGACAAAGAAATGGATCTGACACACGCTGAGAGGAGACTCACTATTATGAGCGCCTCTGAATAGGCAATCTGGTAGGGGCGCTATAACAAGTGTTCAAATACAAAATACAAAAAGAACGGTCATCGAAGGAAAAATGCAGGGGAGGAGGACAAGAGGAAGACCAAGACAGATGATGCTGGATTGGATGATGACAAACGGTTACAGGAAGCTGAAAGACGAGGCCTAACAACGAGAGGAGTGGCGACGTCGGACATTTGAACCCGCCTAGGAGGCCAGAAGAAGAAGTTTATAACGACGACAGCTTTCAAAGCCAGTTACTTTCAGGCACTTTTACACAGTCAGTTGTCAGTTTCAGTCATTCATTCTTCCCTAGCTATAAATTCAGTTCTTACTCTGCAACATCAAAGATTAACTTATAATCTCGCGTTTATCGTATTGTATCGTATCTATAGATTTATAAGTTACCGGTATAGCCCCTCTCTAAGAATAACTATTCACAGACGCTCTCACTTTAGCACTTTAATGACGAACTGTGTTGGTTTCCCAGTCGCTTATATATTATGTTGACTTGATTATACCTTTATTTCGAACCACCACCTGTGCTCGTCGGGACTTCTCGATTGCGGCGCCACGGATCTGGAACGCTCTTCCGTCTTCTGTGCGTGCTGCACACGGCTATAATTATGGTTTTCTCTAAACTCTTAAAGACGCATTTTTTCAGCTGTTTGATGGCCACGTGTTGAGCGCCTCTGATAGACTCTTAAGTGGCGCTTTATAAATGTCTTGTTGCATTACATTACTCTGTCGTCGTTAAAGTGTTAACTTTTTCATATCAGACATAAAACCAACAAATCTTGTCGACATTTACAAATTATAGCGCATAACATAGTGTGTTTTTCCTTCCAAAACACTTCCATAAAACATCCACTTAGGCACAGATTGTGGCATTTATTGACGAATCAACAAAAGAGCTTTTATTCTATGTATTTGCTTTTCGCAAACTTTATCTTACTTTGGGTGTCCAATAAAGCTCAATCGACAGAACCGATTTATTCGCAATCATTTACAGCTTTGAATAGCGTAATTATAACAGTCACTGATTAGTTCTTGGGCTTGATTAAAATGTAAGATGTTCTTAACACTAAAAGCGGCGTGACAGGTAATTCTTTCAACCCTATACATTGTCCATCATCAGTTTATTTACAAAACGAATACAATGTCACATCATGTGAAAATATTCTTAACACTACCGTACATGCGACATACCATAGAAGTCTGTTAACCTTATACTTTGTCGTTTTATTATTTAAGAAAACAAAATAACACGATGCAACACACTAATTACTCGGTAACACGTTACGCAGTCCAACTGTGTCTTGCTCACTCAACTGTTCTCTTCTTTCTCTCACTTCCAAATATCAGGAAACAGGCAAACAAGAGTCCAATGATCTGCAAACAGAACAGCAATTATCATGACGCTGAACATAATAGAAAGTTGTAGCCTACATGTAATTTCTATAAGAATATTTATGCAGCACAGTTTTTAGGAATGAATACGCTAAAATGCGATAAAATAGGCCTACACCGCAAATGAGCAGAGTAAAGTAGAATAGAGTAGAGTAGAATAGAGTAGAGAAAGTTGGGTGGCCAGAGGTGTACGGTAGGGTTGGGTAAAGTACAGCAGTGTACAGCAGAGTGCTGTAGACTGTAGAGTACTGTAGATTAGAACAACCTCAATGTAGAGTAGAGTAAAAATTACTTTAAGCGCTTATTTATATAGCGCTTGTTCGAGAAAGCTCATCAGAGGTGATCCGGACTTGATTACACAAGACCGCGATAG